>JANPWX010000018.1:1410790-1437497 GCA_024734555.1 Trochalopteron elliotii
ACCTAAGGTCAGCTGCCTTGTATCTCCGGCCGGGAAGCGCCGAGGCGGGGCTGCGGCACGACCTTAGCGCGGCGCGCAGAGCGTGGGGATCCGCGCCCGGGGAGCGGCGGGCCCGCCCCGCCACCAAGGTTCCGGCACAGGGCAGGAGCCGTCCCTGTGACCGATCCCTGCGGGGTCCCCACTCAGGGGAGCCGGGGTGTCCTGGAGTGGAAAGAGCGTAAGTTTAACATCCAGGAGATGCCTCTGCACCCTCGCTGCGAGGAAGAAGGGAGATAGAGGGAAACAACGCCCGCGGAACGGATTCCCTTCCACAAAGGGAGGATTAAAGCACACAGGGAAAGAATTTCAGGGACAGGATGGAATTAGAGTACAAGCCAAATGAGCATCACCTCAATAATCTTTAGCTGAATTCTTTACTCAAGGCTGAACACAACCCTCCGAAAAACATTTTCCCTTCCCTGTATCTACAATTTCTAGGCAGAGTTTACAGTTCCATGGGATCCAAGCACATCCTGTGCTAAAATCCCTCAAGCACAGAGATACCAAGATGATGCTCTACTGAACCATCTCTGGGGACACATAGTCCCAGTCACTGCAGAAAGTCACAATCTCAGATCTATTCTTTATCCCAACTGCTGTCCCTGTACATACCTCTTCGGGGTACAGCGGGGCTGAGGCCAGGGCTGGAATGGCACAAGGCCTGGGTGGCCACAGGCCAATGGCATTACATACACAAATTTCAGAATGTTAAATTAAAAGAATGTAGGCTTGCGTCTTCCTTGTGCTTACCTCTTGACAGCTCTGGTCAGGTACTAAGAGATAATGCCTTAAATGTGTCCTTCAATCAAGGAATTCTGAATCCACAACTGTCTAGTACTATTTTATACTTAGATACTGTGGAAATAAAACCCAGTATCTTCTGTTTTCAGAAAACTATTAAATCCTATTTTTATTCACACTTAGAACAACAACAAAAAAGATTTACATGCTCTGTAAATCTACAATCATAACTGAACATAGCAATGGTTTAACATTTTATTGAACTGGTGTGCTTTATATGCTGTTTTTAGTGAATCAGTGAAAAAAAATTGTACCTTATGTCTTTATTTATTTATTCAACCCATAATCAAATTGCACTGTAGCAATTTCATTCAGTCCTTTAAGTCAGGAAACTGATTTCATAATTAAGTTTTCTGCAATAAACTATTTTACATCAAAGTAAGTACATACACAAAATATAATGTGAAAGTGGATTGACATTAACACTGAATGCAGTGCCATATAAAGACAGTTTTAAAGGAGTCTGCTTAGGTATTGTAAGTGATGTATTTTAGTATCTCCAGCACTAATACAGCTCTGCAGGTTTTGGTATAAATATCTTTATACAGCATTGCAGTGCACTGTGCAAACATATTCCACAAGAAAAATGTATTTGCTGACAGCAAAACCAGCTGTTTTACTGACAATCAGTAAAAAAAAAAAACATGCCATTAAAAGCTTCTTTCTTCAAACATGACCTTTAATCCTTCTTCTTTCAGGAATCTTGCATTTTCTCATGTCCAAATCTTTAGAAAGAAATATGCCTAGCAAGAATCAATGTCTATTGAACTTCACTCAAAACAGCATTGCCAAATTTGCCCACAAACATTTCAAACCTGTTGATCCCAGAGCAGTAATGACACACGAACACAGAGCTGTCAATTACTTAAGAAGTTTTGGCACAGTCAGAGTAGGAACTGTAATTTCTTTAAAAATTGGCACATAGTTTGGATTTGGTTGGCTTGGACCTTGATCCAAAGTTTCAATGATAGTCTGCTTCATATCTCTGCTGGCATCGCCTCTCACCGTCAGCAGAGCTGCAATGTGGTCATCCCTGCCAAAGGAAAAGGGTAAAACTGGCATTAGGAGGCTTTGCACAAGTAAGAGTTTGTCAAAAACAGCCCTTAATTGGCAATCCTTTCACTCAGTTTCAGCAGGTACTTTTTATTCTTAATCAGATATCTACTCACTCAGAACTGGTTTTTCCTGCTCAATATAAAGCACTGTTTTGGCTGCCTTTAGGACTCTAAAACCTATTTTATCCTTCCAACACAAAGAAGTGAAGTATTTCAAGTACTCTTTTGCCTTACTTAAGTAGTTGTAACTCCTAGTCCACCTCACATACACTGTACATTAGCATCATTTTCCACAAGAAAGTGGTTACATTCTAAAATATGAAAAATGTGAACACATCTTCACACTGTTTTACATTTCAAAATTTGCCCAAACCCCAAGGAAATTATGATGTTATCTATATATATATCAAATCTGAGGGCAAAGAGAATTACCTGATATCTGGGTATTTACTGACTAAAGTTGAAACTTCCAGATAGAGCAGTGAAGGATCAGTCAGCTTGATAACCTCTGCAATGGCTTCAATGATGTCACAGAGTCCTTCAGTGTCCTCTCCAGAGCCCTACAAAAGTAAACAAAAAATATTAAAAATGCCTCAAAACCATAGCAATACCCCTCAAATCTACAAAAAATCCTTTATATTTTGCCTGACAATGCCCTTGAATTTCCCAAAAAGCTGGATTTTCAGACATTAAAAACACAAAAATATTTTTGAACTATCACCGTAATCCTTTTCTCTCCCTGTTCTTCATTCAGAGCCCTACTTTGAGAATATCAGTGAAGGAAGTAGTGTCCTACAAACAATATGTTGTATTTATCCACATGGTGATACATTCTAGTCTTCAACTTTGGGTAATTAGAAGCGTAAACATTAGGAATAACTGACATGAAAGCCAGATCTCTTCTGAAACATTGCTTCAAAACTGGCCCTCTCTTAAGATTCCTTCAAGTCATCTGGCCACCAAAGCAGCTTTTAGCAACTGATTGACTGAACTGTATCTATTTAAACTCTGGACTATTTTAGTATTGTAAATTCAAGGACACCTGCCAATCAGGTATGGTTTGTTTCCTTTTATTCCACAACCTCTTCCATTAGCTACCCTAGTTTTTCAGGCTTTATCTTTCTGGGCATTCTTTTGTCATCTGCTGGCCCTAGGAGCTTTCTTGAAGATCCCTGTTTCTTATTAAATTAAAATTTTTAGGCCTGCCTTGTACATTGATTTTCAAATACCTTTTTTAGCCTGTCTTTTCTATTTCTACTGGACTTTAAATGGAGTCAATATACTTGTCTTATTGATCCAAATGAACACACTGCAAGCTCCTCAGCTAATAAGAAACGACATCTATTTGATGGCAGATCAGCCTTTCTTCTGGCCAGGAAAAGCACACAGATTTTTTTTTTTAAAAACTGCTTATTTCTGTCACTTACTACTATGAATTCAGGGTACCTATCTCTCTGAGGCCATTCAGATATTCAGCTGCAGAGAGCTGTATAAACACAGAGCAGTAGAAACTGGTGTTCAGGAATTTTAGCAGCTGGCCTGTGTGTTCAGAATCTCTGCCTGTGCCCTCAGCTGGCATCTTTGATATTCCCAAGTCACTCAACATTTTGGAGACATGGAGATTTAACCCTACCCATTTCCCCCAAGCAATAAACATGTGTGGCTATTGTAAATTACAAGGTTAACTGCATTACACAAAGCAAATACTCACAGCTGCGAGCTTCTTAAACAAAAATCTGAACTGTTCTGCTTCTTTGATCATTCTTTCTGCACCCTCTTTTCTCTCTTCAGCATTCTTGAAAGATATACGTTTTAGCATGATTGCTCTGATGTATTCCACAACCACTCGTCGATGGGCCTCAAGAGTCATTGTCTGAAAGAAATGAAAAAGGTGGTGGATTATGCCAGTGATACCTGCAGATGGAGCCATTATTTTTGGGCTTTGAACTGTGTATTTACACTTAAACACCAGTATACATTTTTTGCTAATACAGATTGAGTGGTTTTAGATTTTCACAGGGCTAACAGAAATTAAAATCTCTCCTTCTCTAACAATGAGCCAATCACAAGAAGCAACAAACCCAAGATATCTTTAATAACATGTCTGTAGCCCTGGTTCGTGCCTGAGATGTTTTGGTTTTCTGAAATTCTTTTCCCAGGGAATTTTCTGTAAACAAGAAAAATGTTTTTGTAAACTCTACCTATGTTTTTCATTCCTTTTCCTAGGAGTGACTTCTTATGTCCCTTTGGTCTGACCAATGTGATTGAAGAGGTTTGCCTTTCTGTCACCAATCAAATTGGTCTGTGTAAAACAGTATACAAGAGAAACACATCCCAAAAATAAAGGAGTCATTTTCAGCCTTCTGAAGATCAGAGTCTGTGTCGTTGTAGTGTAAAACAGCATCACATGTCTGAGTTTAAGGAACACCAAAGAACAATCACTTTCTCAGATTTTCCTTGAGTGATTTGCTGTTCTGCACTTCTCTCTTAATTGGAAATAGCTACTGGTACCTGGGTGAAGCATCTGGTATTGGTGCAAGAGTAATGCTGAGGTTAAAAACTAAAACCCCCAAACCTTCACATGCTTATTTTTCAACAGGAATGTAAGCAGAGTCCTTAAATCCCACAAGTTCTCAGGTGCTTTTTCTTCCCCTTAAGCATGGTGGCAAAGTTACTTATGACTAAGGAAAAGCTGGTGTAACAGATAGTCACAAACTTTTTATCATGTTTTATTGATGATCAAACTTTAGTTTCAAGTTGTTCTTGAAACATGTTCTTCAGTCAAAATTTGAAAAAAAAGGTTTCAAGAAAGAGAGAAAAGGGGGAAAAATAAAAAAAAGGGAGAAAACAACAGACTGCAACATACTGGCAGTCACAACCCCCATCCAGAACATAGAAAATACAATTTCAAGTTCTGCTCTCAAGTGTCTGCAGAAATACCAGAGTTAGGTGGTTGCTCAGGGATGGCTTCTCTTGTGTTGGTGGAATTGAAGCCAATTACACAAAGGAAAAGGAACTGCACAGAAAAGACTGTGGGGGGCTGACATGTATGGCCCATCCTGCTGGAAAGGAACTCAGGAACAGCTCCACTACAACTAAGAACAGTCCACAAGAGCCAAGAGTGCTATGGTAGAGCATTCAATTTACACACGAGGAAAACAGCAAAGCAGAACGCCTTTAGATCCATATTTCCTGCTTCAAAACCGTGTCCTTCCCATTGGGCTACAGTCTACTTGGAGGTGCTTTGTTCATGTGGCTTTTAAAAACTGCACTTTCAAAACAGGGTTATCCAAGAATATTTTAAAACCTGAAAAAAATCCCATCACAAATCAGGGAAACAAAGGTGTGGTCCAGCCTGTGCTAGAACATATGGCATCTTTTATGGGAGATTTTTTTGTGCTGGGAGACAGTGGAAAAGCAGGTATATTGAATGCCAAAGAATTTGCTTGTGAGCTTCTTCCCCACAAGGTGGCAATAAATGCTACATGATGAAACGTGACTGCAGAGACTGGTATTGCACTAACACCTCAAAACTCATGCCAAGCACTTGGACCTCACAGTAACAAACTAAATCTGGAAAAGAAAGCTGTTCCATGGATATAGACTAATTATGGGACTGACCTAACTTATTTTGTGCATATTTTCTGGACTGAAAATACATAGACAATAAGGCCTCTAGGATCTGCAAATACTGAAGGTCAAAAGATCATCAGAAAAATTCTGAGCAGTTCCCTTTATCACTTTGAGAATTAAGGTAAGAAAGAATAAGTGTATATTTGGAGACTATCTTTCAAGCCCTTTTAAGAGCTTCTTCAAAGATCTCAGTAAATACTGATCTTGCTAGCTTTTTCTTTTCTATTAGGTTCCTAAGTGCTAGACAATCATTTAACGCTGTCCTATTACATGAACCTGCCTTTAATCTTCCACATTACTGTACTTGTTTCTATCAATAGAGAAATCCAGATATCCTTTGACAGACCAGAGGGAAAAAAACCCCTAACCTAGCACATTTACTATTTAAACACAGCTATGCATTTCTTAATTTCTTATGGCACCCAATTCACTATACTTCACTGTATATATTAAAACTAGGAATTACTTGATGTGCATTTATAAAAAAAACTAATTCCAGACCAGCAAAACTAGTTTCAGAAGAGCTAATTTTATCTGACTACAAACTTCTGAGGAGAGGTAGGAAAGTACAAACTGATAAAAATAACTAACATGCCAAGAAGTTTCCTGGACTAAATACTGCAACTTATATCTGTCTTTGACTGTATTATATGCCTGTGAACAAAAAAAAGTAGATTGTGACTTCTGCAGTATGAACTGGTGAACATTTTTTCCTTTCCAGTAATGGATCAATTCCAATTTCTGCATTTCACTTCTGAATTCCATGTGGTGTTCAGAAATTCCATATCAACATGATGCTCAGAGTACATTAGCAAAGTATCACTGAGTATTTTGCACCTACCTTTTTGTAAGGCTTTTTAATTTTTGCAAAGTCATTGAAATAATCCTCTACAGTGACACAGATAGTCCCCACTGCATTAGACCCCATCAGCCACTTCTTCGTCATCAGCTCATTCAGATGTGGCTGAGAAGGTGACAAACAAGAGATCAGATCAGGTTTTTGACAGTTTCATCAGATCAGTGCAGTTACTAAAAACTGGGAGACAATTTTAAGTGTTGTCAATTTCTAAACTATGCTTCTCCAACATTCTTTCTCATATGAGCCACTCAAGGTATTTATATTAGTTCAAAATTTTATTACAAATCTAACAAGTCCCAGAGCATCTTTCTTCACCATTTCCTCCTGTATCTCTAATTGCCCTGTTTCCCTCTCCATACTCCCAATTTCTTTATAGTAGTAATTTTTTCTCTGAGGCATTCTATACAAGAAGCTAGAATTCCTAAACATGGAAATCTACCAGACATAAAGGGCCCACTGTTAGAATCAATTAAATATATTAATTACTGGTAAACTGCAATGACAACTTAATATCAGCAGCAGTTTCCCAAAAAATTCTTACAACTCAACAATATAATACTAAGAACATCTCTAGAAAGTATTATATACAAAGCACCTGCCTTAAGTTATCCTATGAAACTTAATTAAGCAACCTTTCAGTCTCCTACATGCAAACTATACCAGTGAAGAACAATACTAATGTGCACTGACACTTTGCTAGCCCATATATAAAACCCACATATTTTATATATTTAGCAATCAAAACGCTCCACAACTACTTAATTCTGAATTATTTTTTCTTTCTATATAACACTTCTGGGTTTTTTGAGGAAAAAAAGTTCTAACCTCTAAATCCATGAAGACTTCATCTAGCAGGCTAGAGCAGCCTTCTTTAGCAATGATGTCTAAAGTTGCATCCATGTTTGCATGACTGATTGACAATGTATCTTCCATGTCACTTTTCAAGTATTTTCTTTTCAGACTTATGATAGATTCTCTGTGACCAAAGGAAAAAAAAGGCTTTTCATCACCCACCGATGCACAATTGCACTACTATTAAATTTCTGGAGTACAAACACAGAAGAAGCCACAGCAGACAGTTATTTTTGCAAGGGGAAACACTGCCTGCTGCTTGCTTTGTAAGCCATAATTTAGTCTCCAGCATGATTTTGGAGTGGTCAGTGTAGACTACGTGTGTGTTGGTAGTAAATTGCTGATGATGTGTAGACCTGCAAATGGCAGCAGTGAAGGATGAACAAGAAGTTGGACTGCTCATCACTGAAACATGAGCCACATTCTGATACTCTTCACAGAAGGTCTGCCTTTACTTTTCTACAGTTCACCTTGATCACATTGCATGAAGGTGATCTGTGAGAGATCCAATGTAAGAGAAGATGGCCAGACCCAGAAAAACTAACTGAAATGACCTTTTCAAATTCTGGAAGCTGAAGATAAATTTTTCTTTGGCAATGAAATACTTGGAATAACAAGTGGGTTTTCACCAGTGAAGAGCAATGGCTTGGTTTGCCAAAGGCAAAAGTAATCACAGTACCTGCCTCTTGAAACAGTGCTATCTTTAAACTGTTGCCTTTGTTCAGTCAGCTAAACTATCTTAACTGAAACCCTCTTCCTATAGAGAAGAGAAGTTTCTGGGAAGAGGTAGTTTTACAGCTGAAATATCAATAGCTATTTTTCTCACAATACTGCAAAAACATGCAGACTTACTTGAAGGTTTGACAGTTGTTGATGACTGCAATCATGTACTGAACATAGCACTGAGGATACTGACGATTTTTAAGATGATCTTCTTTATACAGTTGTGCTTCATCTTTGTACCTGTAACACATACAAGGAATGGCATTAAACAGACACAAAGCTGTAAGAACTCAAAGACACCCATAGGACCAAATGCTCTATAAGGGTCTGTCAGGTATTTAGAAGTATTTTATAAAGAGTGTTGCTCATGTGATGTTTAGCCTTTCTGTTCTGGGCAGAATTCAGCCAAGGAGGTGTTTTTTTACTTCCTTTAGAGGAAAAGTTAGAAAATCTGAGATATAAAAGTAAGCAGAACTGACTCAAAAAATTAAGAGCCTTTTGTAGACAGGAACTGGAAGTGCGACTCACCAGCACAGAGGAACTTCTGCAGTGAAATTGAGCAAGGAAAAAAAGGACGAAAAGGAAGGGGAAAGAAAAGCTTGGTTGGCATGAATGTGATAGGAGAAAGACAAATCAATAAAGAAACATCCAAACAAAAAACCCCAAATACTGGAACTATAGGAACAAAGAGTGACTGAGGTAGGATAAAGCATTTGCATTTTAAACATTATGTTACCTGGTTAGAAATGAATTCATTTGCTGAAGACATAGAATGAGTACCTTTGTTTTCAAATCTTCATTTATCTGAGCAGCCACCTGAAGATTCTGCTCAAACATCTAAGACAAAAAAAAAGTTTAATTATAAAGAGAGGCCTTTATCAGTGGTAAAACAAAGACAGAACTCCTGTCTTAGAGACTCTCGCTAGCACCAGCTCTACAGATGCTTTTTGTTGGCTGTGTTGTTTTTTTTTTCAGACTAAACCAAAAGCCACTGTATTTTCACAAGTGTAATTAATATATTCCTGGCAACCATTAATACATGCTGCAGTGTTCTCCTGATACTGAAAACAGCTGCTTTTTTTCTTCAGCAAAACAATACTTAATCTCTTTAATTCAGTAGTCCTTTGCTTTACAATGTATCAAAATTCTAGGGTCAGCTCCTGCAGTTAGCAGCGACAACTCAATTCCTTTGCTTCTTCCATATATGAAAGGTGAACTCACACAAGTGAAATAAAGGAGCCTCTAAACTTTAGAAACACAAGCAGGTGCAAGATTTAGGTGACTTACAGGCAACTGTGTTTGAGAGGAAGGAAACTAGAAAGGAAGAATACAAAGCTAGGTGGAAACATGAGCTGCTTCTATGCTAAGATGATTTTGAAAATTTCACCGCTACATGCATCTCAGCACTGCAGTCCTTCTCAGGATGTCACTAGAGCCAACAATCAACCACCAGTTTTTCTTTGACATCACACACTTTCTGAAAATGGTTAGATGAAGTAAACCTTGGCTCAAGTACAAATGTGAAAGAATGTAGCAAAAATCCTGGTACAAGGTGGAAAAAAAACCAAAGTGAGAAACAAATGCAGGAAGAAGAGATAACCTATCTTTCATCGAAGGTACCTAACACAATATTTGTAAAGAAAAATTAGAAAGTGAGCATAATAAGCTGACATTTTACTGGTTGATAAAGATCACTTTCAAAACTTGGGTGGTGCAGGTTTGGGTATTTTTGTGGCTCTTTTTTTTAAGGATCTTAGAAACAGCTTTATCTTTCCTGGTTTTTATTTGGACAGGCAATCTTGTTAACTGAAGTAGTGTTTAAAACAGCAACAGTTTCAACTTTCAATGGAACTTTTATTCTAGTATTAAGGTGTTTGTATATAATGAATAATTTATAGTAACAAATACATGCCTAACTACCTCAGCACATTATTAACAAACAGCCTAACTCAGCACTGTATTAACAAAAACTGTTCATCTGGTGGGCTTATACTACAGCTTTACAACAAGAGACCTAAGTAAAAGCAGCTCATTAAATACAAATATCAACTGAACAGGCTGGGGAAAATATGTTTCTAATCTACACATAAAGAAGAACTATGCCTTTAAGCACTGATGTAAAGAAGGTAAACAAAAACCATCAAAGAAACAACCCCTCCAACTAACAGCTCTACAGGAAAAAAACCCACTGTACTTCAAAAGGCAGAAACAATAATGTTCTAGAAAGTTTGGCTTCCCCTCTATTCCTCCAAATCCATGCACTGCTTCTGTAGATTTTCTAGAATAAACAGGTTGTCTTATACCTGAAAAACAATAGCTGGGAGTGTAGTCTGATAGTACCCATCTTGATCTGCTTCTGGTTCAGTTTCTTTTATCCAGTCTTTTTTATCTGTCTCCAGTGCTTTTCGCAGCCAGCCAATGATGTTAGACTTCATTAAATAAAACAACCAACAGAAAGAAAAGATTTAATTTAACACGACAAAACCCCCTGCTACAATATCTAGAATAGCAGTAATTTCCATAATGAAGAGTGGCATAGCAATAGATAATGCTGACCACTCTTGCCATTCCTACAGGATATAGGTAACAGACAAATTAAAATTTGCATTGACAAAGACAAAGGTTAGTGCTGGAACACAAATGGGGTAGTTTGAAGCTTAGGCACATTTTGGAAGGGGAGTGCTCCTAACACAAAGGGCAGGTCAGTTTGTCAGAATCAACATATTTACTAATTTTAGAAGAACTTATTAAGGCTCAGGCTTTAGGTTTCAAACTGAATTTTTCCACAGCTGAAAAAAGTAGGGTAATACTTAATGTAGGAAAAATAACACATATCTGCCTGCACTTCCTTTTACACCTAGGTTTTAGGAAACTGGTGCTCGTTACTGCCAGGGACAAAACTCCAGGATCAGATTAAATGGGTTGTACTTCTTGGAACACAAGTGCTGCAGAACACAGCGATGTGTACAATGGCTGGCTCTCCTCCCATCTGCCCAGCACATTGTGCAGCACACAGACATCAGGAACAACTGGGTTTAGAAGGGGATTAAGCCAGTTTTCTGCATGACACATACCACAGACTTATTCACAAGAGTAAAGACCAGCATGTTTGCTAAATATATCATTGGATTCTTTGATTGCTGTCTTGCTTGGGTTGATGATTCCTGCCTCTTTTCTGCTTTGTTCATGTTTGCTTAAAATCTGTAGGAATATAAATGTTCATACCTCCTTCCCACATGTTACAGGTGTATTACTGTGCCCTACCATTCAAAATTACACATTACCAGTAGGCACAAATAGAAAGGTCATAAAAGTCCATAGAGAACCCTCTTCAATTGGGTGAAACAATGCACTACCTTTCTTCCTCACAAGCATGGAATTGCTCTGATGAGATATGACTTGTATGGCTTAATCTTTAAAGCAAGCAGCCCAGGGGACTTTTTTCACCTTAAGATCAGCATTTACAGACTTTTTTTCAAGCTGAGGTCACTGGAAAAATAACATGCTAGAAATCTGTTAAAATCTATTACATTTTTGTTGATGTAAACATCAGTATTTAAGTTGATAGTCCCAATTACTTGTACTTAGCCATACAGAACTAGTTACATTTTGTTTAAAAACACATTTAAACAACATCAAAAGAAATAAGATAGAAGTGAAACAAATAGGTAGTTTCAGTATTTTCTGCCTTAAAAGAAAGATACAGCCAAAAATTAAAACCAGCAAAAAGAAAGCCACTCTGTTCAACAGAGTAGCAACTTTTTTTTTAATTTACATTCTACAAATAAAAAAAGGCAACATTCTATACATACTATTTTTCAGTAAATAAGGAAAAAAACAATTCTAAAAAACCAATATAGTTGTATTTTTTCATGCTAAGTGAGGACAAAATTAATTCAAAGGCATTTCCTGAGTCAAGGCAAAAGTAGCTTGAGAAAACAAATCTTTTTGTTCTAAAGGCAAGTGCAGAAAAATAAACTTGCATAAAAGTCCTAGTAAAGCTAATGGGAAGCAGAGCCTCTACTGACAACTTCCTTGAGTCATTACAAGATTGGTTCATATTATTGTGATGACTATAAAGTCCAAGGAGTTGCTGTTGCTGGACATGTTTTAGTAGCTGACACATCCAAAGAAACACAAAAATCTCCCTCCTCTGCTTGGCAGAGCTCCTAAAGTCAGGAGGAGTAGGAATTCATTGACCAATTTAATAACAGCAAGTCCAAAGTTACAACTACCCAAATATCCACTCTTGGAGGCAATTAGTGGATCTGACAATCACATAATGCTTGCTTTGCCATGAAGTTGACCAGTTTCTAGTGACTCTCAGGATAACAAAGAAGCAGTGCCTTTATATTCAAGATACACTTGAAACTGCATCCACAAAAGGAAATTATGCTCATGCAGTTAACAGGCATGAAAGGAAAAAGGCTGTTAAAAAAAAAATCAAACTGGCAAACATGAACATCCTGATTACCTTGAAAAGATCACATCTGTATCAAATGTTGATGTGGTTACTATGGGGACCAAACTGCCTACAGTGTCTTTTTAAGTGCTAACATACTAGCACTATGGATTTAGGCATATGAAGACTGGAATTCCTTCCTTTCTAATAAATCATTATTAATAGTCTGCAAAGCATAACTATTCCTTGAAATGTCATGATTTACATATATAAAATCATCCGATTATGACTTGACAAAGAAACTTACACAGAGGATATGAAAATTTTTATAGAAGTGATGGTGTTGGATTCACATTTGTCACAGTCTTCTCTGATGCAGGAGCAGCACTGAGGTACTAATGCAGCTATAAACTCATCTGAATGTGCCTCGGCACTGTTAGTACTCACCGTGAGTGTTGACATATACTTGCTGAGAAGCTGGTCTACCACAGTTTGTGAAATCAGAGCATCCAGAGAATTTACATCCACTTCAGGAGACAGTTCTGAATTTCCCATCATCTCTGCACTGAATTAAAAAAAAAAAAAAAGGAAAAGAATAAAACATTGCAGATTAATAAAGAAAAAATGAGATAAAAAGTTAAAAATTAAAAAAATATGCAACTTCTTCTGTATGCTCATTGTAAAGGGCAATTTTCTAATACCCACACATTTCAAAAAGTTTTTCATAGGAGCTGCAACAATAAATGCATTCACAAGAAATGTAAACAAAACTATATGAATGAAAGAACAGAATGTAAAAGCTACAGCCCAGGATATAACAAAAAATATTACAGACATTTAAATATACAACCTTTCCACGCATTCCTTACTCTCACGTATAAGAATTAATGATTAGTTGAAACGAAATAAAAGCCAACTGGTTGAGCCTGTGGGCTCTTTGTAGGGGACATTTTTATATATCTTGTAAATTTCAGAGGTTATGACAGACATTTTATAGATTTTGTATTTTAGAAGAGTAAAGATCAGTTACAAGTATGAATTACTGTCCTCAGATCCTCAAAGGAGCTTCTGCTTTGGTACTTTTATCACATCCAGGTAAAAATTAAAATATATTAAAAGAAAAGCTACCTATGCTTCCTATCTTGGTAAAGAATACAGCTAATCTAAGAGGAAGAAGCATCTTTCAAGACAAAGGTGGGCTTTGTGGATACTCTATAAGAGCAACTGTTTCCAAAGAAAAGTTCTTGATTTTATAGGATTTGAAAGAAACTAGAGCAAAATATTTTGACAAGGATTATATAAAATTAATACTTTACAGTAATATTTTGCATCTATACAAGATCATACAGTGAGTGGCTTGTGTAATCAAAAAATCCCCAAAGCTATACCAAAGCACAACGTAGCAAGAACTCTTAATATTTCATGCTCAAAAAAAAATCACTAAGTCAGACCCACACTCTTCAGAGAGTGCTTTATTAACAGCTAATGGAAATATATTCAATCCTAATAACATAAATTGTTTCACATTCCATTTATAGTGTGCTTTTCAGAAGCAAACCACAAATTCTGTATCAGCAGAGGCTACTAGAAAAACAAATGGCAACTTAAATTCCTAAACAAGTGTCTGGTTTGTACAGCTCTGCAAATTGAAGTTGTTCTCTGGGCATATGCAGGGAGTCAGCACAGTGTTGCTTCCACTTCCTGGAAAAAAATAAATCTCAAAGCACTGAAAAAAACCACTACAGCTACCAACTTAAAATACCAAAAATTCTTGGTATTTGAAACCATAAAAGCTACTGTGACTGAACATCCTACACTAATAGCATCTTCCTGGCTTGTAAGAAAAGAGACTGAAATTATTTTAAGTGGCTCAATCTATTCAGAAAACTGAATTCCATTTGGTTGCTGTTTTCAGAAAGAACACACGTAATAGCAGGATCTGCTCTAGGTTGATTTAGAAGAAAAGATTTGAGAAGTTGTTTATGGCCCTGTGCCATGTTAGAAAATACTTCTAGCCTCATTATACATCATTATCCCTGTTCACAAGGCCTCAGAGACATTAACCTCTTCTCAAAGCACATCACCTGAAACCCCAAAACAAAGACCAAAAGCTTCTACCTCTGGCCCACAACACAAAAATTCTTCCTATACACAGTTTCTCTTTCCTGATTGTCACAACCAAAGTGCCAGGGGCAAAGAAGCTACAGACAACCCTCTTGCAAGTGGCACAAAACTTCTAACTGTTGGGAAGTTATTTACCTTCAACAAGAAGTTTATAATCAAGCTGAAATTCCAAACATAATTGTATTATTTGGAAAGAAGCACTTTAGAAACCTTCCATTCTGCCACCAGTCCTGCTCTATCTGGTGAAATGAGATACTGGCTCCAGAGACAGCATCCAGCTATATGTACAGTAGTATTCCTTCTGTTCCTTACACTGAACATTGTTGACTCCATCTGTAGCAATCCTGGTGAACTCCCAGCAGTTTTGTCAACACTTGATCAGTGTCTCATAAAATGATGCTACAAATATGAGCATCAGGATCTTACAAGACTTACAATTTTCCTCAAACACAGATTAGAGTCCTGGTCTCAACCCAACACAGATTTAATAAGAACAGTATGTTTCCAAAACATCCATTGACTTCAACATGAAAGAGAAACCCACCTAGCACAGTAAAACTCCCACTCAAATACTAAAGGCTCTTATTCCACATGTGGCATCACTTTATTTCTGAGCTGTGAGTTGAGCACATTTCTAAAAACAGCTTCCATGCCGACACGCTCTGATAAAGAAACTCTCATGATTCTTTTGTAAACTCCTATGTTGCAAATAGCGAAAAAAAAGTTGTGCATGACGTTATCAATTCATCATATGGAATAAAAACTCAGTGCTTCCTTTCAGTCAGTATTCTCTCAGTTGGTTTTGAAGTGCAGCTGCAATATGCAAATACAATACAAATTTATATTTTCCCTCTAGTATTCACAGTTCTCATGGTGCCAGATAGTCCATTCCCCTTCCTAGTTTATTATAAACATAGCCCTGTGGAGAATTGTTTATTGGATTGTCAAAAGATGTCCAGCAACTGTGACTTGATAAGCTCTGCAAATATTCCTGTTGAGAACTTTACTTTCTCGCTCACAAAGTTGAGCTGATTTCTTCTCCCACTGTGCACTACCAACACACAATGGCTAATTCTCACAGAATCACAGAAAATGGTTTGGATTGGACCTTAAAGACCATCCAGTTCCAACCTGCCTGCCATGGCCAGGGATGCCATCTCCTAGACCAGGTTGCTCAGGACACCATCCAAGCCAGCACTGAACACTTCCAGGGATGGGGCATCCACAACTTCCCTCGGCAACCTGCTCCAGTAATTATCATCCCATTTATAACCTTTCATTGCAATACACAAGAACACAATTCCTGTACTGCCCTCTTGGGCTTTTTTTTTAGAGAAGAGAGAAAGTCAAAGACTTAATTTTTTCCTTCAAGGTACTTCCTCTAATTTCCCTCCCACTTGTTACGGAGATATGCAGGGAGAAGAGCATTCTCAGATATTCTGTACTGCACCTACTCCTCTCACTGCTTCCCTCTCTTCACAAGACTCAGCCACCAGGTGCTACAAGCCTCATGACTTGTTTTAGCAAGATTTGTTTGCTTTGTAAATAGACAAAACCTTGGCTTTGCTCCCTCCCTTTGCCCTTCCAATCATGAAACACACAGATTTAGAGCTTTAGCTCTGAATTGTCTAACTCATTAAAAATCTCCTCTGCTTTCTGGGGGAAAGGTAGAAGGGCAATTTTAAGACCAAGCCTTGTCTTACTGGAACATAAGCCCCAGAACACAAATGAAGAGCCTGGGAGCAGGATTTCTGCCAAGGTCATGCATGAGAAGGACTCTGATTTTCATTCCTGAAGTATCTCTGATTTTCATTCCTGTAGAGTTATTTCTCTGGCCTTCAAAAGAAGAAAAGGCCAATTAACTCAGCTGCTTATTAGTGGCTGCATCTCTCTTACACCCTGCATGGGTATCTAAGTATGCACAAGTGGGTGCTCCTGATTCTTCCTTGCAGGGAAGAAAAACCAGGAGGACTTTGCAGTGTAAAGCACAGAGTGCTGAACACAAACCTTAAAGCTGGTTATGAGAACTCTCCAGAACAGTATTATCTCCTACAAATGTGCTTTATGGTACTACACTCTAAACCCACCGAGTGCCTAAACCTGTTGCATTAGTGATATTGAACAAATGAAGACATCAAAAGTACACACAGCACAGAACCTGGGTCAATGCCAGCTATTCAGAACAGGATTACAGTCATGAGCCACAGAAAGGCCAGCAGCACTTTTTCCCAAACAAATCAGTTGCTCTAGTAACTACATGCCAGCAAAAACTAAACAGTCGCCATTTGAGCTGTTTCTACCTGGAAGATGAAAAAATAAAAGCAAGAAACTCTTCACAAGCTTAAGTTATCCCAACAAATCAGACAAGTCAAAACAAATAAGCATAAGAATATCACAGAAAACAACTTGTAAGCAGAAATTCTTCTAAATAAACAAATCATCACACAGTTTTGAAAGAAAGCCTAAAGGAAGTTACCACATTCTTTCCATTTAACAGTAATGAGGCAACTGAAGTAGTCCCACCCCCTGCAGAAGAGAACAATAGAAAGTTAATAATCATACAGATCTTCCGGGGCTGTGGCCACAACGAACATTTTGTTTCACACACCAGCTCTCAGTCTCCTGTTCTTCCCAATACTTCACCAAACTGGTACACAAATACGAGGTGACTGTGGCTTCATGCAGCTCTTCAACTGCATTAAAATTTTAAGCAACTCAAAATTATACATTATAAAACACAAACAAGTTTTAAGGAGCAATTTCCAGGAAGCAGAACGTGTAATGAATAGTAAAGAACTTGCTAGTTTGGTATTTTCCCTCTTCTGTTTTATCTTTTTGTATGTTAATAGACATGTAAATATTAACACAAACTGTGTTTTGCATGTCTCCTCTCACTGATGCTAAGAGAAAAGATAAAGGGGCCTTACCTCGTGTATGTATTCAAAACCCAAGTTAGAAGGCTAACGATCTCATTTGCTTCCAGATCCTCTGCAGCAAGCTCTTGCATTCGGGTGGCCAAAGCCTGATGGTACATGTTTAGCAACCTGTTGAAAATGTCATAGTGTGGAGGGAAGCATTGATCCAGCAGGGTCTTAGCCACCAGCAGGTCGTCAAGGACGTATTTACGGATGATTTCGAGGTGCCGCACAAGCCACATTTTGTCAGATTCTCTGGTGTCTGCCTGAGTGCCTTCAATCCGTGTGCTCACAGTTCTCTCCAAAATATTGAACATTTTCTCTTTCCACTTCTTTGGTCTGCCAGGAGGTATGAACCCAGTCTGTTTTTTCCTGTCTAACATGCGCCTGTCAATTTTCTCCTCTCTCTCAATTATCCTGACAACAGAGACAAGCAAGGTTGGATCTCGGCGGACCGTGACAAGAGATCTCTGAACCACCATCCAAAGCTGCTTTGCCAGTTCCTCAGACAGTTTCTGCATATCCCCAAAGTATGTGTGGATGAGGTTCATGTCATGGGTGTTTTTGCTGTCCATGCGATACTGCTCATACATCAGGTTGTCACGGGAACACTCCAAATCCATCAGTTTCCGGTGAGCCTGCAGGAGCTCCCCGCGCTCAATCAGGTCGTGGGTCTCCCTGACTATCTCTGGAACTGAAAGGCAGGCAAAGAAGAAGGAGGAAAATCACACAGAGTACAACACTGCTATCAAAATACAAACAATTAATACATGACAATAAAAGCACTAGGAAAAAAGCTGGAGAACCGCTGTAGGAATTATTTTAAAATATTTTAAAGGAAATTATTTTGAAGTATTCAAAAATTGTTAGTAAATGTTACGTATCTTTATACATTATTAACTATAATGCTCCAGTTTGATCAGTGGCTAAACAAAGATCATAGTGCCAACACAACTTTCTCTCTCCCTCCTGGTGCCAAAAAATAAATACATGAATCCTGGGAGGTCTACTATGAAACAAACTGCAGTGCTGGCCTTCTTACACATTACATAAAAGGCTTTTAACCTGTCTGACTAAAAGTCACTCACTTCATTGAATCTGAGGCTGCATAAACCCAACAAACGCCAAATTTTATCTCCTTCTTGAACAGTTTTTGCCTGCTTAAGGCACCAGTGAAGCATATGGATGCTATGCTGCTAAAATATTTAGAATATTTTTTGTCTTTATTATTTTTCAGTATTTGAGGAATCCTACAGAAGAAGATTAGGATTCTGTGGGGTAAGAACTGAAAAAATCTCATCAGAAAAATTTGTCACTGCAAAAATAGCAGCTAGTGATAAAGCTGGCAGCCCACAAGAAGTTCTAATGATTGTGTGTAACTGTCTTTTCAATCATGATAAAAACCACTTTGTTTCTAAAACATTTGATCATCACTGAGCAAAACAACTACACTGTTTAACAGCTCCAGGGGGAGATGCTTCATACTAAAAACCTCTCAGAAAGCTTCAGAAGATTTATTATCTCAGCTGCATTCATCTGTGTAAAATGAAACAACATTCCCAAAATAACTCCACATTGGAACATGCATAATTTTGCTGATCTGTGTTTTTAATTGCTAGACATTGCATGCAAACTCTTTTCTTTAAGTTGCACACTGTATCTGATACTGCAGAGGTTAGGTACACACAGAGAGTAAGCTAATCATCTTGGTATGGCTGGGAAGAAATTTTGCTTCATAGGTACACTTTGTATATTAGTATCAGAAGATAAAAGGAGAGAATAAACTGTTTAAATAAAATCAAATTAGTCTGATAGGTTTAGTCCCTGTGACAGGGGTAAGATATTCAAAATTATTTTTAAGTCGACAAGTCCTGGCAAGGAATTCACCATGATTCAAGATGGAATGCAGTGGGCATTCCACCACAGCTACACAAAATGACACAGGTAATCACATTTTCTTTATTTTTACAGTATCCATTTTACTACATTAGTCTTAATTCATTTTGCAAACCCTCACAGATGTACAGTGGTGCAAAATGTTTTTGCCTCCTAAAATCATTTTGTACTATTTGTACCCAAGAGGCTCGCTGTAGGTCTCCAGCTCAGGTGGCAACACACCAGAACTTTACAATTATTCTTCCTGTATCTGTTGCTTCCATATTTCAGTCTTTTATACTAAACATGTTATCCCAGCTACTGATTGCTTGCAAGAAACTTTTTTGTGAGTTGTGTGAAATGGTCAGACGAAAAGTTCCTACAGCACAATTTAGTTTTAATCTATATTAAGTGGCTACCAGCTACATCCCTGTATGTGATGTGTAGGTCATTCTTCCTTAATTCCTCATTCCCAGTGAGGTTTAAAGCTCTCAGTGTTACTCGACAACCTTACAGCTGTTACCACCACATTAAAGTGTGTTCAGTATGTGATGGGTTATATAAAGAACAGCAGATTACCTGAAAATATATTCTTGAGATTTTCTACAGCAGCTGCCAGTTGGCTGTGTTGCACCACAGCATCCTTAACATCCTTGAGGTTTTCTATAGTGTTGATGCTCTGTCTCCAGTCCTTATTGACATCTATCAAAGACTGCTGAATGTCCTTCACATCATTCAGTGCATTGTGCAGTTGGCTTAAACCTGTTCGTACTCCATCTAACTGTGACTGTATTGCTGCCTTAAACACAAAAAGACACAGAAAGAACCCATATTAACCTTCGTAAGATTCATATTTTCAACATTTCTCAAGATTTAATTTTCATCTCAGTAGCTAACATTTTCAGCAGAAAAAAAAAAAGCAAATATTACAATTTACTAGAAGTAAATTGCCTGTGCACAACATTGTGTGTACCCACATATCATTTTTTTGAAGTTCTGAAGCTGTATCTAGTTTTGAAGGACCTGGATACAATTAGTCCACCCACAAACTAACACAGGAGCTTAGGGAGATGGATTGTAAACTTTATAAATCTATATTAAACCAGGATCAAAGGAATGAGACTTCTTTGCATTTCCTTCATAAATTAATTTCAAAGGGGGATATCAAAGAAAGTTGATGTTTCATCAGAATGTCTGGTATGTATAGATTCTCAAAGCATTTTACTAAAGCAATTACAAATTTTTGCTCGCAATAGAAAATGTTCTAAAAAAGCCCAAATTTAATTCTGAAATGTTCTTAATAAAACCCCAAAAGCTCCTGAAGGCAAAAAATCCCCTAAAGCAATTCTGTCAAAACAAACAACAAAACCAAAAGTGAATATTATTTTCATGCTGTGAAACATCAATGACCAGACCAACAATGCAACTACTAGATTATTTTGGCATAAAGACAGGTTATTGATATGGATGTCTTGTGACAAGTGACACTTGAAATAATGACTCTCCAAAGAGGCTGTTAGGCCTGAGTATCATTCAGGTGTCCAGACACCTTACAGAAAATGCCTTATCAGTGCATATCTGAGAGAAAGAAATCAGGTCACATCCACAGCACATTTTTCAGACACGTAGTTTCAAAAAGATGTGACGAAGGTGAAATCAGGCGAGTGGAAAATGCAACCAGAAATAACAGGCTTCAAAAGACAAGCAAGTCATCAGTGAAAACTCAGCTGCATAACTCGGGGACTTGAGGCAATTGGTAAAGAAAATGAGGCACTAATCGTTTTGCTAAGCTCAAAACATGTTTTTTGCCAGACTTTTAAGGCCCAAAAGCTTGGACAGTTGTGAAACTAGATACTAGAAGCCAAAGAGGAAATCCTGGCAACCGCGAACGACATTTACTGTGTTTTAAATGTACTGGGAAAGTCCAAAAAAATGCAGTGATTTTTAAACTAAGATTATTTATATACTTTCAAATTATGACATGCTGATTTTATTGATAAAAATGTATTTTCCTGGCAGACTCAGCACAATTAAGCAGTAGTAAGGCATTTTTATACTGTTTCTATCTATAGAACTGCTGCATTAACACATTTTTCCTCTACAGGAACTGAGATAATTAGGACACTCAAACACAATCTTCTGTGCTGACCATAAGAGTATTTTAAAAATCACATGATCATTAAATGGTCAATACTTCTGCTTTGATAACTTCTTCTGAGGCAGATCTTCCAAGTATTACATATTCAAATTTTTCCCTATTTATCTTTTGCAGAAACTTGATAATGTTGAACTGAAATGGTCAGGGATCTCAGTCTCTGACACAAACAGAGAAGGAAACCTCTAAAAACAGACATCCATCCACGTTCAGTTTGTCTTCCAAGAGTCAGCTGGGGCCAGGGGATGGGCTGATGGGGCAGGGAACAAAGCATGTCCCAGCCTAACATTGTAGACTTTGCTTCCTAGAATGCATATCCATCTTTGACTGGACTCATCATCACTGTACCAAAGAAATGAAAACAAAACTAAGCCATCCTGGAAAAAGGGCTCAAAACTTCTCCTCTCATGTCTTTTCAAGTGACAGCTTTCAACACAAAGCCAGAATCCTGGCTTCCTGGTCTCACTATGGCTCAAATCCACGATTGCACAGCAGCTAAGAATCAAATAGGAGAGGATTCATGCATATTTATATTCTGGAACACCCACAACCTAAAAACTTCCCTAAGACATGTGTGTTTATCATACAGGGCTTCTTCACAGAGAAGTTCTTCCATTGACGAGTAAGAGCACAAATAAAAATGGCTCCCAACAATTATAACTTCACAGGCTCTGGAAGAGATTTCAAGCAGCTCTTCTACATTCTGGACTACAGAACCCAAAAGCACCAGTCTGCAATGCTACCTGGCACTCTTCCACATATCCTTTCAGAGTTCTGCTACTGAACCCCAAAAATACTGCTTCACTGAGTGCCATCAGTCTCATACACAAAAGAGATGAGTTTGATATGTTTCAAAGCAGTTTTTCTTCTAAGAATTTATGTTACATGGGAAGAAATGCAGTGAGGGATATAAAAAATGGACATAACTAAATATACAGGAGAGGATTTGGAGAGGATATTTAGATTCACCTGAAGAAAATGATGACAAAGGTGGCAGCCTATCCAGTCAGAAAGAAGCACCTAACACATTTGCACTGAAAGATTTCCCATGTGTTCATTCACTCAGGTGAAGCAGTAATCAATTCAGCCTGAGAAGTCAGCAATTCTGATGATGATCCTGATATCTGTCTCTCCATCTTCCACTCCACACACAGACACAGTTTAAATCCACAGCAAGAGTATCTCCTACATCCTCTCTGTGCTCCCATCCATTAGAGTAATTATCATGGGAAATTTGCACTGCTATCCATTGCATCACTAACCAGCACCTTTTTCAGCAATGCATCCTGAGTGGATTAAGGGCTATTGAACTTCATTTTGGAACAGGCATTTCCAGCCACCTAGGGATGACAGAACTAAAGGCAAACAATAGGGAAAACAGCTATAAAGTGGATTTAGGCATTTATGAGACTTACAAAGTTTAGTCACAACTGCCTATAGAAGCAGCCAGGCAAATGACTGTGCTCATATATTATAAATAGATCGCAGTAACTAAACAGCTGATCTATTATTAATAAACTCTATATGCTTCCTTACTCAAATCTGAAAAGCCCAGTCCAAGTCATCAGAAAAATTTCTGTTTCTATGCTACAAAAATCAACATGTAATTTGCTATATATAAATAGCACATTATATATAAATACCAAAATTTTTCACAGTGAAAGAAAATTGGTTTTCTTCTACTTTATACACACTCCCACAAAGGAGGAGCCATTAAATAGCTATAAGATAAACTAAGTGGAATGTAAGATTAGATACAGTGTATACCATTTCGACCTAAGAAAATGTTTCCCAAAAGACTTTTCTAAGACTCTACTCCACCTGCTTGGTACAGTGGTCTAAAATGACTGCTGGCAAATACCAGTGAAGGAAGAAAACACAGAACTCAGCAACATACAGACAATAAACACAGGGTGACCACACTCCTATTTCAGGCTAAGTCCCTGTGTGTGAATGTGCATCCACTCACACGTACACATGTGAAGAAGGAACAAAATCCTGGGGTCACTTCCACAAGAGACAAGAATGTGATGTATTTTAGCTACCTTCCCTAAACCCATGTAAAAGTCAGAGGCGTAACTGACTGATCCTTTTTCAGATGCAATCATCAATTTTTTGTTCCAAGTTCAGTATTCAAACACTAAGACAAAGGACTGTTGGCTGACAGGCTGCACAGCAGGGCAGCTGTCCATGAATAAACTGCAGAAGGTACCTAAGAATACTTGAAGTGCTTGAATAAAATATTAGTAAGATGCACAACGTTAGTCTGCATTACTTTCAGGACACAAATTTTCCAGTTTGGATACAAAGCAAAAACTGAAGTCCTGATTTAAAACTATCCATCTGGCTGAAATGCAGATTCAAAAAAAAAAAAATAAAAATCAAAAAACAGAAGGAAAAAGAATAAAGAAAGTACACTCATGCTACACCACAGACACTCAGGTTTATCCAACTTTGTACCTTGAGTCGAGCTTCTACTGAAGCCTTCTTACGAGCTTCCCTTCTGCGATACTGTTCCACTTTGTCCAGCTGATCAGGACGCTGCAGCATTCCCGCTACTCTCTGAACAGCTGTTGCAACTGCTTCCCTGTCTGTTTCCTCCATGGCTGATTAGGACCTCAGAATGCCTTCATTACTTAACAGGACTGAAAAGAAAGAAAACATTTTTTTAATTTTTTTCATTCGATGGCTATGTGACATTTCAAAGTTAACAACTGGAGAATTAACTTGGGCAATAAAAGCAGTGAAACTTGACAGAAGCATCATTAAACTGCATTCTAAAGAGAAGCAATAGGAATTCTACAAGAACTGCACTAAAAGGCACTTAACTCAGTCTCATAGTTCCTCTGAAATCTTTTTGGTTGCTATTTTTGCACTTACCTTGCTCTAAGCTTGAATTTAAAAAAAAACCAAAACACCACAAAAAAAAAACCACCACCACAAAACCAGCAAACCTTCATTAAAAGAAGAGATTCTATTTAATCCAAGGTAGGTTGGCCTATTAAAAGGGTAACAAGACAAGCACAATGGAATCTTGTAGAAAGTTCAGGCAAAAGTCCTAATTCATCCTGAACTACAATTGAGTGGAGTTGAGAGAACCACAGTCCTCCTGCAGCAAAAGGTAAAATTTGCCACCAAAACTGGGGAGAAACAGAATAGTGGAAGCTCCAAACCCAGAGACTTAACTACAGAGCACTTCCATTTAGGCTTCTGATGGATAATTATTTTATTTCCTTGTTTTCTCACAGTATCAGTCCAGTCCATCAGGGGTATAGGGAAAATTATACAAGTATTTCACCTCAGTCTCCAGCAGAATTTCTAGTGAAGCCAAGACATGCAGGCAAGCATGTATGGGGAAAAGGTAACATC
This sequence comes from Trochalopteron elliotii, assembly GCA_024734555.1. Taxonomy (NCBI): domain Eukaryota; kingdom Metazoa; phylum Chordata; class Aves; order Passeriformes; family Leiothrichidae; genus Trochalopteron; species Trochalopteron elliotii. The sequence goes on from JANPWX010000018.1 coordinate 1,435,593, forward strand.
TGCTGTCCATCAAGGCAGACATGTTCTCTCAAACTTCATCAGCTACTAATAGAAAATAAGGAGGATCTCATCATCGAAGATGCAATACCATGGTGTCCACAGACCTCTGAGGAACATATCTGGCGCTCCTTGTTGCTTCCCAATCATTTCCAACATTTTATGTCTTTAGTCTTGCAACCAAACAGAACATTTTAGGTTCTGCTGCCACAGCTAGAGATTATACTCTCTCATACCCATATTATTCCCTGAAATTAGATATCTATTTTCAGAGCAGTCTGCATTCATAAATCTAGCACATCACTTAATCTCAACAGAACAGTGATCTAAAGAACTGTTTAAAGAACCATTTAAAAACCGTTTAACAGATCTAGAGAACTGATCTAAAGAACTGCACAGCACTGAAAGAGCAAAAGCAAGAAAACTCATAGGACAAAAGAAAGAAGGTTTGATAAATGAATGAAACACCCTCCACCCAAAAACCCCTAAGAAACAACCAAAGCAAAGAAAATTGCTTACCACTCCTCACAAGCAAACTAATGCCCCAGCCAGTGTCTGAATAATCACTACCCTGGAAACAAAACCCCCATATTTTATTGGTAAGTATGATACACACTAGGGAATTTCCCTTTGGCCAGTTTGGGTCAGATGTCCCCACTGTGCCCTCTCAATCTCTGCCCATCCCTGGCCTACTCAAGAGGAGGGGAGGGCAGATCAGGAAACAGAGAAAGCCTTCACACTGTACAAGCCCCCTTCAGCCACAGCCAAACACCACGGTGAGGGCAGCATTCTTTTTCCCACAACCCCAAAACACAGACTGTACAGACTGTTATAAAGAAAGTTAACTACATCCCCACTAGACCTTGTAGAGCATTAGCAAAATTCCTAATTTTAGAATTTATCATGGCTAAAATCATTCCAGGCAAGGTTTGCCCGTGAGCTGGTTTGTAAGGGCCCAAGTCTGTGTCTCAAGTTCCGTACCTCTAGTACCTACAAGAATTCCATGCACAAGTATGAACTTATTCCAGAGTTATTTCTACAGTGTAAACTCCTGTACTTTTTTACTACTGGCCTGGTTAACTCAAACCATGTTCGATTTCTTACTCTTCATCTAAACATGTGAGATCTATTTCCATCACTTGTGCTTTGGAATGAACACGCCAGTTTTGTTTGGCTCAATCCATTTCCAAGCTATAAGGGCTCTACTTAAATTTTTTTTTAAAAAAGACACTTTAAAATATGAATTTACTACAGAAATGATATTCTGCAGCAGAGAGCTTTATCCTGAATTCCTTATTAAAAACTCTGAATACATCCCGCAGTTACAACACCTTTAGCTCACACGGCCACTACCCAGGCACATCAAGCTGACCTCGTCAGCAGAATCAGAAGCCAGCACACTGCAACTAACACGTCGAGGCAGACAGGCTCTTGTAGAACCACCCAAAAGGAGCAGCAAACTTTAGGAAGCCATGTCAACTTCATACAGAAGCTGTGACTCAAAACTACATACATCTTCAGCGCAAAATAGAGGCAGAAGTGAACAAAACTACGTCCCGAGCCGACTCAGGAAGGCTCCAGCTGCAATCGCACCCTTGTTCTCGGGACTTATGCTCCAGAGCCAGCGGGGGCGACAGGCTCCCAGGGGGAGGCCCCTGCCCCTCTGCAGAGGAGCTCCTGGGCCGGAGGAACGCACCGAGCCCGCCGAACAGAGCTCGGGGGAGGCAGCGGCAGCAGCCCCTGCCGGCAGCCCCAGACCCGCCCGGCTCCTCCCTGGCAGAGGGGGCTCAGCTCGAATCATTCGCACCGACGCAGGTGCCCGTCCCCGCCGGGCAAAGGCCGGAGACCTGCCCGCGGGCACGCAGAGCTCCTTCGCCCTCCGCCGCGGCCCCGGGACAGGACGAGCCC
>JANPWX010000018.1:1437892-1520214 GCA_024734555.1 Trochalopteron elliotii
CCGGTGCGCCGGCGCACGCCCGGCCGCGCATGCGCACCACGCTGCCGGCGGCACCGCCTCCTCCCACTCCTCTTCCTTCTTTTTTTTTTCTCTCCACTTTTTTTTTTCCTCTTTTTTTTTTTTTTGGGCAGTTTTTCTGTTAAGAAGCGCAGTGTGTGCTGCTGGGGCCTGGTTCAAAGTTGCCGAAATCGGTTAAAAAATAATAATGAAAAAACAAACTTCACGACCTCTGTGAGATGTTAAAGCTTTGGGTTGGAGGGGTCGCCTACTGCAGTGGGTGTCGTCTGGAGAAAAAAAAGGAAGCACGAGGAATGATTTCTTCACGGGATGGGTTGTTAAGCGTTGGAATGCGCTGCCAAAGGGAGGTGGTGGAGTCACTGTCTCTGGAGGCTCTCAGCAAATGACTGGATGTGGCTCCGTGCCATGGTCTGCTTGACACGGTGGTGTTGGGTCAACCTGGTTGGACTCGATGACCTCTGAGGTCTTTTCCAACCTAATTGTTTCTGTGATTCTGAACACGGATAAACTGGATAAGCTGCACATCACGCGGTGCCTTCAGATCCGTGTGGAGCTGTTAATCCCGGCAGAGGAGAAGGGAAACACCCCACTCAGCCCGCGGTGTCGGCTCTCTCCTCACGCCTTGCCCAGACCCCAGGGCGCTGCCATGCCAGCAAGGCATGTGCCGGGAGCGTGGTGTGCCCGCCGGGATGCAGCTCTCACCACGGCCTCCCCTGGCTCAGCACCTCAGAACCGCTGAGGCTCAGGGAAGCTGAGTGCTTAGGGTTTAATTTATACGTAAGAAAAAACGACGGTGCTTTTAAAAAGACAGGTAGTTAAGAAATTAGCACCGGATTGCTGCATCCAGTGGGAAATGGGGACAGGCCGGGTGCCTTGTGGGGGCTGGGTTGCTCGCTGGGTTTGTGTCGGGGTTGCCATAGCAGCTGTCGGCAGCTCCAAATGCCCAGGGGAGACTTGCAGGCGTAAAAACCTGCTTGGGATTCAGCGGATGCTGCAGCGGCGCTCGGTGCCCGGCACTTCGCGGCGGGACCTGCGCCTGCAGGAGCTTCAGAAGGAGCTTAACCTGTCCCCCGACGCGTGAGTTCCCACCTGCGGCACTCTGACTGGAAAGGAAGTATAGTTATGCAATTAGAAATAAAGTTTTGGTAACAGGCAGCCTTAAAGAAGCTTTTATCATTTCCAAAACTGCTTAGATCTTCTCTTTTTAAATCACCGAGTGAAAGTAGAGATGTTTCCCCCCCACCCCCCTTCCCTTGCTTGTCTGTCATATTGATGCTGTAACAGGGATAAAAATACTGAAGGTGTCTTTATTACCATGTTACACTGTGTAGTCATTTTCTGTATTGTTGATTTAGGTTGATTTTTGTGCGGTGGTGCAGATGGAGGAGACTGTGGGAGGTGAAACCGAGTCAGGGGGACGAGACAAGCCCAGTTCCTCTCATGGTCACTCTGCACAGCAGGAATCAGACCAACTGAGAGCAACACAACTTTCTTCTAAACCTTATATTGATCTCTATCCACCTCTCATTGCTATAAAAAAAGGTAAGGGAAAAAATAATAAGTACGTCATGTCAGCTTTGTATGGGAAAAAAAATCCAGGAACAAAATGAGAAACCAATTATTAAGTAGAGTGCTTAAGTTTATATATACACTGGGCAGGCAGGTGCTAGTCTGAATCTGCCAGTGTAGGGACAGTGTTTGCTGAATGTGCAGTTTTCAGCTTTATAAATAAATACGTACACATAAATAAACACTTGCATATATGTTTATACATATATATATATGTATTTGCAGGCTTGTATCCACAGTGCAACTCTGATATCATAGCAGATTTCCTAGTGTTGAATCATATTAACATGATTAAAACAATTTTTCTGGAATTACAATAAGTAGTGCTCCATAATATAGTGTACTTCACAGTATGACACATAATGTGGTATCATTTTTCTGGACTATTCTGACAGTGGCAATAGATTAAATTAGTTAATTCAAAGGCTATTGAACACAGCCATTTACTGCTGTGCCTGTGGGTGCATCTCTTACCTATGACCTCTTTGCTTATGCATTCACTGACCTTGGGGAAGAGGACCACTTTAGAAAGTACTGAATAAATAAATATTCATGGCAACTGGGAGAGGGGCATGAGGCTTGGAGGAAAGCTAATGCCACTTGTGCCTTCAAGAAGGGCAAAAAAAAGAACTAAATGCAAGTTACATCACCTGAGTCCCTGGGAAGGTGGTGGAGCAGCTAATCCTGGATACTATTTCCAGGCATGTGAAGAACAAGAAGGTGACTGGGAGTGATCAGCATGCATTCAGCAAGGGAAGAGATGTGTGATCAATCTCATTTCGTTTTGCAAGGAAATGATTAGTTTGGTAGGTGAGGTGAATGCAGTGACTATGGTCTGCCTTTTCTTCAGCAAGTATTTTGACATTCTCCTGTTGAGAATTTTTTATTGTTTCACTTGAGGTGGGTTAAGCACACATTTGTGCTGAAATATATAAAAAAAATAATAAACAATGTATTGACTGTCTTAAAACCATAACTGATTCTGCAGGAAGTCTGCCAAGGTGCATCTTGAAGCAATTCCTTACATACACTTGCACCAGCACCAGTCATGTGAGCATCAGCATGGAACAGCTCAGCCCAGCCTTGGGTCCATCTCCCAGCACCAGCTCTGCTGCCCAAAGGCATACTCTGAGCCAGGCATTCCAGGATGGCTACAAAGACAAAGCTGTGGCTGTTTCTTATCACCAAGGGAAACTATACTCCCTTACAAGGGATTGTTCTGCCTCTGGTGCTCCTGCTTGCAGCCAGCTTTACTCCTTGTGCAGTTGGACCTTCTTGCTGTCTATGCCAGGTTGTTCCTTGGTTACAAAGTACCGCTGATGAGCAGTTACAATTCAAATTTCCCCTGTGCTCCTGTAAGATCCTCACAGAGAACCTGTGGCAGTGTGGGCTGTCTGAGCAAAAAGTGAGATGCACTGAAAACACTGAACAGACAAGCTCAGAGGGTGGTGATCAGCAGCACAAAATCTGGCTGGAGTCCAGAAGGTAGCAGTGCACTCCGGGGGTCAGTTCGGGGTCCAGTCCTGTTCAACATCTTCATTAATGGTCTGGGTGATGGGGCAGAGGGTACCCTCAGCAAGGCTGCTGGTAACGCATTAAAGGGAGGGTTGGCCAATACACCAGAGGGTTGTGCTGCCACCCAGAGGAATCTTGAGCGGCTGGAGAAAATTCCTGCACCTGGGGATGAACGTGTCCATGCAACAATACTAGCTGAGGGCTAAACAGCTGGAAAACAGATTGGCAGGAAAGAACCTGAGATTCCCGGTGGACAGCAAGTTGAACATGAGTCAAGAATGCCTCTTGTGGCAAAGGAGGCTGATGATACCGTGGGCTGGATAAGGAGTATTGCCAGCAGCTTAAGGGGGGTGATCCATCCTCTCCATTCAGCACTGGTGAGGCCTCACCTGGAGTAGGGTGTCCAGTTTTAGGCTTCCCAGTGCAAGAGAAACCTGAAAATACTGGAGAGAGTCCAGTGGAGGGCCATGAAAATGTTGATGGCAGTAGAGCACTTCTCCTATGAGGAAAGGGTGAGAACTGTGTCTGAGTGGGATCTTCTCTATGCATGTCAATGCCTGAAGGGAAGGTATAAAGAAGAGGGAGTCACGCTCTTCTCCATGATGTCCAGTGATGGGACCAGAGGCAACGGTGGAAACTGAGACACAGGAGGTTTTCTCTGAACATCAGGAAACACTGTGAAGGTGACCAACCACTGGCACAGAGTGCCCAGGGAGATTATGGAGCCTTCATCCTTGGAGATACTCAAAAGCCGTATGGAAACAGTCCTGGGCAACTGGCTCTAAGTAACCCTGCTTGAACAGTATCCCTTCCAATCTCAACCATTCTGTGATTCTGAATATAATACATATTAATCAGGTGAAAAGAGATACAATTTGGTAGAAAATTTATATGGAAATCAGTGCTATTAGAATTCTAGTTTTAGTCACAATCTTATTATTTATATAAAATAGATTAAACAGTAATTCATGGAGGTTTGGTGAACTGTTCATAAACATTACTGCATGGTCCACTGGGGATCCTATTTGCTGCCAATGATGAGATATAAATATCATTTTTTGAGAAAAAAAATGGTCTCATTTTCCCTAGTGTGAGAAGAGGTTAGCTAGCAAATATGAAGACACAGCACTGCAGGTCTTGTAAATGCATTTGCTTTACTTGAATAATTAGAACTTGTAATTTCTTTTAACTAGACACAGAAAGCAAATATCATAGACATGGAGAGAACCTGAAGACAAGGAGCACTGAGCTAGGATCTGCCGTCACAGGATCATCTTTGACTACTGTTCTTCCGGCAAGTGTTTTTGGTCTAAAACAGGTGGTGACTCAACTACCTTTTGTCTGCTAAATGTTCTTCTATACAGACTTTTCTTTAAGTCTTCACTGACAAAAGCTTGTCTAATACTGAAGCATGCTGAGTTCCTTCAGTCTCTGTTAATTGCAAGGAAAAAGGAACAGTGAACCCTCAAAAGTGTCTACAATAAAGTGTCACAGATTTTCTGTGCTCACAATGTGTGTTGCTGGGATTTTGGGTTCTTTGATGTATTTTTTTTTAACATCCACTGGTTAATATCCTTCCTTTGCCATGATGAAAATTAATGTTGTTTAAGAATATTTGAATAAGGTCGTACTGCATCAGGGAAGGCATATGCAAAATAAGAGATCCAGTTTTTGACATGGAAACCAGAGATGATAAAAGACTGACATAAATGAGTTGGGAACTACATGGTGAATCACAATTAGCTTTTGGAGATATTGGAAGGGTACTGACCAACAACTACAGGTATTCAGACATTGTCATTGTCTCCTGGTCTCTAAGAGGTGCAGGTAGAGACAAGAGTGGATGGAAAACATCCATTCAGAGTCTGGAGTAAGACCAAATGGTAGGAAACAGAGGTGGAAGTTGGCCAGCTTATTTTGTTTTTTAATCAAAAAGTGGGATTGATTAATTACAATTCCAATTAGTGTAGAGTACTGGGAAGTGATGTAAATTTTCCTTTTTTTTCTCTCTAGCAAAAACTGTAAGGTACAGAGACACTTTAGACGTTTTGAAACCCCAGATACTCATATCAGTGGGAGCTGTGTGTAGCGGGAAATGATCAATGTGGTTACTTATTTACCCAAAGCTTTAGTTTTCCATGTAGATTCTAAAGATTTTCTCTTGACTTAAAAATGTTAGTCACCATATCTATTTTCAGTCTTGTTCACTCTGATAGGAAGATTTTGAAAAATCCTTTTGTTACATAGATCTCCCTCTTTATAATTGTGCTCCTACTTTTATATAATCTGTATATTAATAATCAATTGTATATTTATTCCTGTGGTAACTGATTTTATAGTGATTCGGTTTATTTATTTCCTTTAGGATAATAACTTGATACTATATATTAAAATGCTGGTGGTGTAGAGATCAATCCTAAATCTGGAATATGGACATATAGAAGTTTGGAACCTGGATTCACAAAGCTGCAATTTGAATTAGAGCTGTTATAGTGCTAAATCTGTATTGTGACCTTAGCATGAATCCACATTTGGTTCTGAGATCTTGGAGTTTCAGATACATAGTTTTCATAGCATCTTTGTTCTGAGAAATAATTCTGGCCTAGCAAGTTAATTATTACTATTCTTTTGCCTGTACATTCCTTACATGTAATTTTTTCATGTTCCTGCTTGAGGTAGTTTATTAAACCAGCTTAAAGATCAACAATATAAAATAAAAACCTCAAATGTGGAAAAATAATCTCTCTATAACAAACTTCTATTTTGCAGTCCACTGTTAGGAAAAGCATAGTACTTTCCAGTGAAAGCAGAAAAGAGCTAGCCAAGCAAACCAAAGTAACCGAAGAGGAGAGAAGAGCTCAGATAGATGGAAGACACAGGTATTTGATATCAAGATTAGCAGATGGGATAGGCTTGAGTGAGCAGCAAGTGGAGGAGATTATTATTTCTGATGACAAGGTAAATATTAATTAAATTTTTATTACAAGAAATATTTCGAAAATTTTTGGTGTTTTGAAAGTATCTCACAATTAACTAGAATTGTATTTTTTTTTTTTTTTTAGTTTCAACTAATAGAACAATTCTTTGCCCCTAGTGGACTTAAAAAGTTGCTCTTCTTTTACCAAGATGTATTGCAGGTATGTTTCTGTTATTGCTTCTGCAAAAGCAAATTTGCATTAAAAAAAAATAAATCACATGACTGCTGCAAAATTCAAAAAATCCTAATGGATCTTTTTTTGCTAGTTATGCCAGTGTGGAAAGAACTTGGGCCAATTAGATTAAAAATTCAGATTTCAAAAGGGATAGAGATAATTGAGATGAAGTGTTCATGGTATTCAGAGTTTAAAATACTATATTAGCTAGCCTAAGTATTATAGGAATGGGGGAGCTGTCTATAGAAGAACCAGTTTGTTTTGTTTCGGTTTGAACTGCAGCAACTCTACTATGGACAAAGCACTCATTCAAGAGGGTGGAAAATGATTCAATTTCTTTCTAAATTGAGGTGGCATCATGTTCAAGTCTGTCCCATTCTGCAGAAAATAAGCTTGGAAAACTGTGACTAGAAATAAGGCAGTTGTGGTCCCCAAGTTATATTTTTCTCCCTTTAAGTTTTGGGAAGGAGAAGCCTCTGCATAAAGAGTGAAATGGTTTGTTCAGCTTCCACTGAGTGTGTGATATCAGAAGGTGTCAAGTGACCTTGACATTGTCTAATACAATTGTTGTGGGCTTCCAGAACTGCAGAAGTCCTTCATCAGTCCTTTTCAAATTATGCCAGTGAGGAGCCATGGTAGGGAGAGCTAACTCACCCTGTGGTGGTATTTTGGGCTCGTTGAGGAGAAAAACTGATTGATAATTCTTGATCCTCAGTTAAATGCAGAATGAATTGCAGAATCATTATAAGCTAGATAAATTAAAAGAACTTTTGAGTGTTACTGGAATTGCTGAGAGACTTTGCAAAGCATAAAATGAGCTCTGCTGTCAAAACAGTTTAATCAGTTTTTTGTTTCACTGGGACTAGGCATGCACATTTCTGTGATAAATGTCTTGTTCTCTGACTTAAATCAAGATGAAACAAAAAATCTTGACATTGTTTTCCTTAAATGACAAATCAGAAATAAATGCTGAGCCTGGGTTAAATGAAACCTTTCATTTCTGCATTTAATTTTGCTTTATTTTGACCCTTTTAACCATAAAAAAATTAATTTATGAGAGTTCTATTTCAGAAGCAGCATAGCATAAAAATCTTTCTGATGGAAAGTATGAATGGCATCTCTAGCATCTCCTACTTCATTCTGATGAGTGAAGAAATCTCATTAATTTCACTGTTCTGTCAACAATTTGATTTCAAGCACATTGGGCAATTGGAGTTTACTCAAGGGCAGTATTAGATGTGCTTGCTCTGTTGTTCTTGGAGACAAAATACTGAGCAGGGCAGAGTATTGGCCTGACTAGGAAGCATGTCTTTACCAAGATTTATCAAAGATCCTTTCTTTGCTGCTTCTCATCTCTCCATGTCTCTTTTGCACCATCTTAGGTGCATGATGGTCACTTGAAACCACCTGTAGGGCTCAGCAGATGCTGATTTGGAGTGGAAGTGAGGAGACACCCTTGTGTATCACACATCACATGTTTAGTCTAGCAGGAGCTGAACACTTCACTTTCTAGGAAAAACTCTCTCAACGTTAAAGAGAAGTATACCTGCAAGCTTCTCCCACTTTATTTTCTGTCACATTCTTCCAAGTTTCAGCAGATTATTTTTCAAAATATATGACACATAATTAGAGGGAAGCAGGTCTTCATTAGGTTTAAGCTTTTTTGTTGCTTCAAAGAGAAGAGGTTAAAGATACATCTCAGTGGAGAGGGACCAGTGGCAGCAAGACTTCCCAGAGAGAAAGTTTTTCTGTGATGTCTGGTTAAAGAAATGGGCAGAAAGCTAAATTTCTTTGCATTGTTGGCAGGATCTAGCTGATGACATTGCTTGTGAGTCCCATTCACAGTTACATTATGACTTTGCAGACCACAAGCTTATGATTCTTTCTGTGAGACATTCAGTTTGTTTTCATAGAGGAAGTTTCACTAGGAATAACTTCTGATTTAATTTCATTATCTTTTCTGAGACTTTCCTCCCCTTCTTCTTGTGTTTTTGTTTGTTTGTTTGTTTTTTGTTTTGGTTTGGTTTTGTTTGATTTAGTTTTTTTCTGAAAGAATGTGGCTGTGAAACTATTGACTGGGATTCAGGAAAAGCTTATTCTCCAGAGAATGCAAACCTCATGATTTCTATCTGGGAATTACAAACTAAATCAGAACAGACTTTGTTATAATACAAATATTCAAATAGATGAAGTATTTGTACGATACAGTTTTTATTTTATTAACCTCTTATTTATAATTTAATTACTAGCAAAAGTCGAATGCATCACCGAGGCCAGATGGGTCAACAAACAATTTGCCTCAGAAGAAGTTATTTATTACCATGGGTTCCACTGAGGTATGGTTGAAAAAATTCATTAGATGACATTTAAAAAGTAAAATATTGAAAAGGCATAACACTTCTGCAGTGTTATACAATTTTTTGTAATTCTTGGATACATATTTAAGTACTCAGTCTCTGTTTTCATAATGCAGGGTCTCCCAGCATTTCTTTTAGTAAATTTTAGGGCAAATAAATCCTTGTTAAGAAATTGCAGATACTAACATTTTTTAATGACTGCATGTTAAGTATTTTCCAGGACTTGTGCACATGTAATTTAAATGTGCAGTTCTTCAGTGGTATTCTATGCCCTTTCATATAATAGTACTGCACATTACTCAAAAAATACCTTTAATAAATCCTATTTTCCATTCAAATTCTTATAATAAACTCCTCCCTGTAATATCAAAGCATTAGTCAACAGCATATTCAGAGTCGTCATTAAGATTTTTGATTAATTTTGATTTTTTCCATGTCTTGGGAGAAATCAGCTCTTCATATACAATGGTCTTTGAATAAGACCTGGTGATGCTTTGGTTTTCATTTTTGTTTTTATTGTTGTTGTTTCTTGTCAGCCTCAAAGAGCGTATGTTAACATTGTAATGCCAGAAAAGACATAGCAGAAGAATTCTTTCTTGCTTTCAGGGGAAAAGTGAGGTTCATTCCTCTGCCAATTTGGCCAACTAGAATGGCTTTTCAAATTTGTTGCAGTTGAGTTATTTTTAGGTTTGTTATTAGGTTTAATGGATAAATAGATAAAATAAGCATCATTAAAGTACAGTAACAGGAAATAGCCTAGCTCACAAGCTCTTCCTGAGCTGCATTTTTTTAGTAAAAGTGCAACACTGGACCAGTCTGTCCAAAAGGACATTCTTGTGTTAGACTGGGAAAAAACAGTATTTGATTTGAGAAGGACAGATTTTCAAATATCCTGCAAACAGTTTCACTATCTTTTTGAGTAACTGATTTTTCACAGTTTTGTTTTCAGTGCATTTTTAGGGTAGGTAAATTTTAAAGTAAATTTTACTTAAATTTTACTTTTACTGTATATATGTATTCTTTTAAACTGTATGCATTTCATCCTATTTACAGGACTTTACAGGAACTTGTGCATTTTTCCTAAGAACATCAGATGAAGTTATAACTGCATCAAATGTCTCTCAGGTCAGAGCAAAATCATGCAGTATTCACATGTTCATATTTTCTCAGACCTTTATTCATGCAACTGAAATCAGAAAAAATAGGGAATGCCTTAATGAAAATTCTAGTTGTATAATTAACAGAAGTTCTTTTTCATAAGAGTAAGTATTTGTGATAAAGTGAAATTTTAGTGATTCATAAATTAGCTACTGCAGTATTATTAAACCCTAAGATTTTAATTAATAAAAATAATTATTAATTAGTCATTAAAATATGCACTTTAATGACAACAGAGAATAAAGACCTAAACCAGAAGATTTTATTTTAGGTAATGAGCCTAAATTCTTGAAATGCTACACTTAAACTGTATCTTTTAGACTTTTAAAATAAAGATAATTCTTGAAACTAACATAAGGTTTTCCTGCCTCTCATAGTTTGTTGTGTATAAAAATGTACTGTAGCAGCCTTTTCTGACTTTCAGAGATACTCATGTATCCTCTATATACTCATAGTTATGGATTGTGAATGTGTCTGACACATATCTAAATTTCACTCAAATAGTGTAACGCTGCAGAAGTCAACATGCATTGTGCTAATTTTTGTTTCTTCCCAAAGGAGGTGAATTTTGGCATGTTTGATTGTACTGATGGAAATATCCTTCAGGGTCTGGAATTCTTCTTGTCCCAGATCATGATACCGGCACTTAAATCCCAACAGGTAATCAAACAATCCATCTTTTTTTCTCAGAACATGTGGAAGTAAGGCATGTTGCTGCTGCAGTTCTGCTTGTGCATCTGTTGGACCTAGAACAGAGGATGTAAGAAGAGAAAAGTCTAATAGAGGCCTTTATGAGAGTCATGTGGTTTGGATGTATACAAATCTTTGAAATTCATGTAGCTACTATTTATTTTCAAGCAATAGTGCCAGCTTTAATTATTATGACAAAGGAGAATATAACACAGCAACCATACCAAAGTAAAGCTGTGATGACTTTATGAAAACTAGATTAAACTTGGATTGAAAGAAGTGTCAAGTCCTTTTGGCAGCACAAGGGATCAGTCCGTGACTTTATTCTGGAGCATGGACAGAAAGAACAGTGTTATATCCAGAATATCCAGCTTCTTTTGAGTTGTCCTTATTCTGTGGTACTCATAAAGCATCACAGTTTGTTCAGTTGCCTCTGGAAGCACATGTTCAGAGGTGGCAAATACAAAGAAGCTCACTGTCTGCTGAGAATGATGGTGTTGTGTGCTGTTACCATACAATGTCATTTTTGTCTTCCCAGGAGCAGAAAGAGAGATTAGAGTCTGTCTTTTTGTTTAGAAGGAGAAAAATAAAACTAAACAAAATACAATCCAGTGTGAAATCAGTGAGAGCTGACTTCGGAGACAAGTCAGAGAGTTTTATTTCTTAGAGCCTCTTGGTTGTTTGCTCTTCTTGTCTAACAGAACAGCTAAATCAGTGCATACTTTAAAGTATTGATGAGTATATTTTAAAGGTAGGGTATGTTGATAAATCTTTATAAAGAAATATTTTTCTAATGAAAAATATCTTTTGTGGTCAAAAACCAAAAGGAAGCATGACCCTCACTTTTTTGGTTTTTGCATAAATCATAAAATAATCAGAACTGGGGAGCTGTGAAAGAAGGCTTGAAGAACAGCCAAATACAAGAGTTTCTGTATGCAGTGGATAAATTTGTGAGTACTTTGTCATCATCTAGACAGAATATAGAAGATAAAATTCAGCTCACAAAAGTGGATATTGATATTTATGTCAGAAACTTACAGAACCCATCTGACTACATAACTGCAGGTGAGTAATTCCTACACCAAAGCAAACACAGTGCTGTTTATAAAATAAATGTTATGTCATTAGTAAAAATTTACTTTGAAGAATTAATGCATCTTCTCTGAGCTGTATACATTTTTCTACTTACTCTTGCCAGGTTTGTGATTGTTTAATTATAAGACCTTCAATTATTTGCCCATACTTTAGTTCATAGATCTTAAAGAATTAGGTAGTTGCTTGATGTGTCATGCAAGCAGTTGTCTGAATCCCTCCTAGTTTATTTGCCAAGTACTTGCTTAGTGAATCCATATATTAGTTTGTGTGCTATTCACATTCTTTGACACTGGGAAAATCCTATCCAATGTTGTCTGACTCTGTGAATATAAATACCTATATTTAAAAAAATATTTATTTACATATATGTTTTTGTAAGAAAAAAAGTAGTTATGTCTCTTTCAAAAATAGCTTTCTACCATTTCTTATGAACTCATTTTATTTCTAACTGTTGCCATTGTAAAGGATATGTAATAGTAACAGAGTAGGTAAACACAAGTATTATTTGTGTGTATGTTGTTGTTACAGTCTTAATCTTTTCTGGCTGGCTGGTGATTCAAATTTACAGAGTTTATGTAGTCTCAGATTATGTTTGGCAAGAACACTTCACTTCTGTAGTTTAAATTTCTGTATTTATTTCTTGGTGCTTATAAAACTGTCCAATTCTATGGTTTTGAAGGCACTAACACAGAGCTCACTGAGAAACTTGAAGAAGTGGTCATGATTTGGACCAAACAGATTAGACAAGTTTTAGTGGAGAGTGAACAAATTAGAAGAGAAGCTGATGATGTTGGTCCATCTGCAGAGCTGGAACACTGGAAGTCAAGAATGTCTTCATTTAACAGGTGAAATCCCTGCTTTATTTCTCACAGAGTCTTTAAAAAAAAGGGATTTTTTAGAAATAACTGTAAACTTTTATTCCAGAGAGAGAGTATTAAATGTTTCTTTCTTCAAAGCCTTTTAGATGAAGTCAAGAGTTCAAGAGTAAAGAAAATTATAAGCATTCTTCAGGCAGCAAGATCAAAGACATTAAAACAGTGGAAGGAACTGGTAATTACTACTTTCTAATTAGAGTTTTTCATTATTACAGTACTGCATTTGTAATATACATATAGAACTGAACACAATGCTAAAAATAAAAATAACTGAGTGTTTATGCTGGTTTTACACTGTGGTATATTATCCATTTTTTGGAACACATAGCATCAATGATTCTGAAATTAAATAGATAACTTGAAAAGAACTCAGTGCTTTGGAAATGTGTCTTTTATTAACATTGTCGGTAGAAACGCTGTGCGAAAGTAAAGCAGCAATACAACATTCTTCTGTCTCTGACAAGCTGAACCCTGTGCAGGCCAACTATAGAAGTCTGAAAGTCCATCATAGTGGTTTTAGAATTGTTGAGAGTGGACTTCTAGTGGCATAACTGCTACTTCATCTAAGTGGATATCTGTAATGTAAACTTATTGGGCAGAATTGTGGGCACGCCAGAAAATAAGCTGTAGATCATATACACTCCATGAGACCCCCACCCACTCCCACCCCCAGAATGTAGGTCTTCTATTGCTTAAGAAAATATTCTGCTTTTTTAAGAATAGACCAGGAAAAGTCTTTGATTTTGTGATTACCATATTTGCAGAATTTATGATAAATGGAATTTGGATAAAAGTGTCTATACAGAGACAAGGATGATGAAGTAGATTTCTTTCTTCCTATGAACTAGCCTCCTAAGCAGTGGATAGTTCCACCTGACATGAACATAAGGATATACGGGCATTAGCTGTGAACTTGTTGTCCCTAACAAGTTTATTAAACAATGTTGGGAAGCACCCTGGTAACATTTCAGGGATCTTGTCTAAGTTCTGTAGAATGAGTCCTGTGCTGAAACCATTCTAAAATCTAAGTTGGATCCATGAGGAGGAAAAAGCTGTGGAGGTCTAAGTAAGGACTTTCTTTAAGCCACATCCAAAACATTGCTGACCTTGGAAAATCTTACCAATTTTTGTGTGTAAAAGCAGTTATTTCTTATGTGAAAAATAGCTTATTTGAAAGCACTTCTGCGGGAAAGTGTTTGCAAGATTTAATCATAGCCTTGTGTGCTGTAGAAGAGAAAGAACCAGTTCAGAAAATTTTCACAGTAATAATTCTACTCTTTTCTTTTTTTCTCATCCCTTCAGGATGGTAGTATAACAATTGCTGCAAATGAAGCTAAAGACAATGTGAGATATTTATATACGTTGGATAAATTTTTTGGTCCACTTGCCAATGCTTCACCTGTAAGTACTGTAAAGGCATTTGATGTGAAATTCAGAAATGAAAGGAAGGGCATTTGTTCCTGTAAACAGCTATTTTTCCTTTTAATATTTAACTCTTTTACTTACTTATTAGTGGACAGTTTAACTGCTTAGGCATTAGTGAATTGAGCTCACTGATTTTGAACTAACCAGAGATAATAATATCTTTTTTTTTTTTAAGTAGTTATCATTCCAGAAGATAATTGAAGGGTATGAAAATACTAAGCATCAGATTGTGTTTTCTTAACCCAATAATGAGTTGAATTGCCTTTGTGAGCTTGGGTCTCACATATGGCGGCTCTTCTGTCTGCATGCTTTAGTTAGGAATTACTTGTGATTGATTTATTGTGAAAGTCATAAAATGATCTTAAACCTTGGGTTGAGCTGAACTTGGTCACCTTCCACTTATTGTACAGGTTAAAGCTGTTTCTCTTATAGGTAGCACTGTCATTCTGGTTGATAAAACTTATTTTCATAACCATGTGGGTCTCAGAGTTCATTTTTTTAAGTGAAAACATGAATTTTAACTATACAGATATCAGACAAAATTGTCTAGGCTTGCATAGTTCAGAACATTTACATATAATCCAGCTGGTAACAATTTTTCTAAATAATATTTTCAAAGCTTGAACTCTTTTGAATACATTCTGCTATTTTATACTGCCCTTCTTTTGCAAATATTCACTCTTCTGCCATGTTGGACTTTTAGATACCATACTTTTTTATCCTTTTCTAGACCAGTCTCTTGGTCTGGGTTCTCAGTGTATGTGGCTTACATGCATTTCTCCGAAATATTTCTATGGGGCAGAAAACTGTAATTCAGCATCCCGTAAATGTGAGATTATTGTTGCCTTGCCTCCCCCTTCTGGATTTCTCTTCTGTACAGATCTAGGCAAAATGACCAAAGGCCAACTTTCTTGTTGTCCTTCCTGCACAAATCCAGCTCTTTTCCAGCAGTGTATGACCTCTTTTCCCCCGGTAGCATATTCCTCTACAAAGCAGAGCACCTTACACCAATTACAGCACCTTCTTATACTGGAGGCCATGGCCAAGCAGAATAGAGCATCTGGTTCTCCTGTGGAAAGTCCCAATCTGTGAAAGACCTATTCATTTATTCTTTGCCCTTTTCCCATGTTTTTTGTCTTGGTCAAGGTGTGATAGGTCTCCACAAGTGAATTGGTTGGTCCATTTCTTAATGACAAAACCACAAAAAGATGTTTGTCCACTGATAAACCTATTCCCAGTGCTGCCCCACTTTTCACTGTATTAAATTTCAGGAAATTCAGATTTCTGTCTTTCCCATTTTTTTGCTGTTATAGGTAACAGTGATGGAACACATTCCCAGTTTGGTCAACACTGTCTGTATGATCTTCTGTACATCACCATACTACAACACGTCAGAGCGCATGACGTCCCTGTTTCTTAAAATCACCAATCAAATGATTAACACATGCAAGACCTATCTATGTGAAGGTGTTTCAAAAATCTGGGACTTGGACAGGTGATATAATTTTAATAGTTTCATCTTCTGTTGTTGACTTTAGAAGTAAAATTACAGATTAATCATCAAGATTATTAATAGGTAAATTTAAGTAGCCCTTTGTCTTCTACTAGTCACTGAGTCCTATGTTAATTTTAAGATGGTAACTACTAATTCTAGAATTAAGAATTAATTCTTAATTAAGAATGTGTGTGGAATTAAGTACTCTGCAAAAATGAATTTACTGTGTGCTTTGAAAAAACCTGTTATTGGAAACTATGTAATATATACTAGTATACAACACTTGATATATTGTGCACATGGATTTTTTAAGACAAAAGACACTTAAGAAATTGGAACTGGGAATTGAAATACTTAATAAAAAAGGTCCAAGGACAGACTGGCACAGTTTCATCCAAGATTTATGTTTTGCTGTTACTGGACATGAAAGTCAGTTTGAAGAAGGGAACAATATAGAGCAGGACCAAAACCACAACTCAGTTGTGCTGTGGGGCATTTCAGGGAAGACATGAGTTAGCTGCTCTACAGCTATTTGTCCAAGTGCTGCACTCAGCATAAATGGAAGCGCTTAGGTGTTTGTATGAAACTTATTCATTGAGTGGTGAATGCTGATGTCACTGGCAGAGCAAGTTTATCTGAAGGATGACAAGTGAAGGAAACAGGAAGAACACATACTATAAGAGCAGGTCAATTATTTTAATCCAAAAAAAGAACGGGGAACCACAGAGAGAAGTTAAGATGAACATGACATCTGAAGCTGTCAACTAGAAAATTAGTAATTGGAATAGTCTCTTGGAGTAGTCTAACTGGAGTAAGATTAAGAGTATTGACATGAAAAGGTGTTACAAGCTTTATTGAAGCAGATAGTCAAGATATCTCTGCTTAAATTCCAGCCATGTCAAAGTGACACTGAGGTAACAGGCTAGGAGACATAGATGTAAATCTAACAATTTTTATTCCTCCTGTGTTGGTGTAAATAAAGGGAATTTTTTAGAAATTACATGTAGTCAATTAAGTACTGGTTATGTTTATTCTAAAGAATTAATGTAAATAAAAGTGGAATACTTTTTCTTTTGTTTATTCTAGCTGAATTTATTTCTGAGACATTCTTCTCATTTACTCAATCTGCTATCCCTACAGAGGTTTGTCCCAGTTAATGGTTTCAGCCTAGAAATTTGACTATCATTTTAATTCCCAGTAATCTTTTGGAAGATGACAGACAAAGCCAAAGAGGAGGAACAACTCTGGGCAAATGGCTTATGGCTCGTTTCCATGCCTCATCTATGTATCTCATGTGGTGCCTCAGGGTTATTGAACAGCTGTGTGTAAGATGTAACTATCTGTGGCCTTAGGAACTGAGTTCTTCTTGTTGTATCTTCTTAAAGAAACAAGATTCTCCTCATCCTTATTTTAGTGTGGAAAAATAATTCTCCAGTCTTGTCTGCTTAGAAAAAAACCCAAAGAAAGAAACGAAGGAAAATCTATCAGCAATACTCAGTACAGGAGATGAGAAATGGTCAAACTGCAAGCATTCAGCATTAACCTGGTATAACATCCTTTGTGGACTATGCCATGCAAGTTTTGGATTGATGACAACAAGCCCCAAGATAAAAATATCCAATCTAGATAACAGGTTCAAGTCATAAACTTTTGACTCAAACCCATCATATTTTGAGTGTTTTTCATGTAGTGTATAATTTTGTGTTTATATTGCAAGATTGCATATTTTAGTAAAAGATTTTTTATTTTATTTCTACTATTCTGGAGACCTTAGGATGATTCTCTGTCTTCTGTATTTTCTTCCTCAGGCAAGAATTGCTAAGGAGGATACAACAATGCATTCTCCTCAAAGAAAAGTATAAAGCATCCTTTCAGAAAAGTAGGGAGGAGTTAAAGGAAAATCCAAGTAACAGGCAGTTTGATATCAGGTAAATAATTCAATCCAATGTTGAATCTTATTAACGAATACAGTCTATAAATGAGGTGTAATTATATCTGCTGGCTAACAGAAAAGTTAAATATGCAATTTAAATGAAGTACTTTTTATAATCAGAAGATGACCTTGCTGAGTGGGTTTTTATTTTTATTCAGGAACAAACCAGGTTTTTGACAGGTACTTGTTGATTCTGCACATGTCCAATGGGACTTCAGGGGAATTTATGTATTTATTAATTGAATACAAGTGTATATGTATGGTATGAAATCCTAAAAAAATTAAGTCATGACTATAAGTGAAAACACTCTCAGGGAATTCAGTCACCTTTGAGCTGGATTCTCTATCACAATGTCAAGGAGTGTTTTACCTGATTGGCACTTAAATCATGGGGCATTTCTTGGTATTGTGCATTCACATTTTCTTCTCCTGCAAATATCTTATTTGAAAGAGTTACTCCTGTGAAATGTGGTAAAAGCTTTTAATTGACATATATAAGGATTAAGCATTTTCTGGTTTATATAAGTTAGTTAAATTTTTTTTGTTGATATGTAATCATTACGGTATGATTTTTTTTTAATGTGAAACTTGATAACAGCTCTGGTAGAATATATTTGGGTTAAATAAAAACCTGTTGCAAAGAGATTTTCATAGAAATCCCTCTGTTTTTTTTTATTGTTAGTGAAAACTACATATTTGGAAAATTTGAGACCTTCTGTAAGCGTTTGGAGAAAATTTCAGATATGAGCAATACTATGGAAAGCCTGTTAGAGCTCCAGCATATAAAAATAGAAGGCATTGACGAGATCACTACTCAATACCAGAGCATTGCTACAAATACAAAATCCAAACAGTATGATGTTCTGGACCATAGGAAAAAAGAGGTACTTACATTCAGCACTTGTATGACAATCAATTAATTCCATGCTTTTCACTGGAGTTATGCAGAGAATGTTGAATATTATAAAAATGCATATATTATTTTGCAGTAACAATGATACCAATACTCTCATATCTTTTAATAAGATTTGGAAGTGTTTGAAAATGAAATTTGTTTTTTACTTCAAATATTTTTGTTAACTTTTTGTGACCTAGGGTTTGTGTGATAGGTAATGCTACAAACTAATTTTCCTAAGCCTGATTGTTTTGAGATGCATATATTTTGAGCTGCAGAGTTAAAACTAATTTAGGTATGTTAACACACCAAATACAGTTCATCTAATTATAAGTGTTACTCAGTATTATCAAAAATAATAGTAATGGCAGTATTATAGCAAAATTAGTAAAGGTACACAATTGCACTTTAGAGGGAGAAGGGAATGATACCACTCCCAGTGCTGAAAAGAATGATAAAAACTAAAGTGGCTTTTCAAATGCTCCAGTCTCATCTTTTAATCCTGTACATGCTGGAAATGAGCTGCTTTTCTTGAGCTATAGCCTGCTTGTTTTGCAGAGTTTGTGGCCTACAATAGAAGTTCTAGAAGTGTTGACTTGCTCTTTTGCCTTCCTCAGCTAAAGCTTGCCACTCTCATTTCCTTTAAACATATAATTCGGGAGTACTTTCTTCTGACTTTGATGGCTTGTGTTTCTCTCATACTTCCTGCATGTTTCTCTAATACTTGCTGCTTAGCTCCTTTCTGAAAGAGAGCACTTACTGTTCACTGGAATTTGGAGGGGTTAAAAAATGGCATGACTTCTCTACACCTGAATGTTTGGAGCAGTATCTATTATGTACTGTCTTCCCAAGCCTGAGCAGTGCTCTCTTTGATAGACATTTACATCAAACTCCTTTTGTTAGGCAATCAGGATTTTGGACTCTTGAGAAAAAATTGTTACAGATAAATACCCAAATTGCTTTTAGGAGCTGCCAAATTTGGTTACAACCTTCATTAGTCTGCAAGGTGTTCTAGAGAGCTTGCCAGTTTGCTTGCCTTTGGTGGGGTTCATACCTGGACAGTGAGCTGTCCTTGCATGGCAGGCCTGCAAGTAGCTGGTGAGTGTGCTTTGTTCTATCTGATGAGGTTATGAGTTTTCCTTGGCCTGTCTGTGTTCCTCTGTGCTCCTTTGTGTTCATGAAGATGAGGCTTTAACCATTTAACTTAGCTTATGTTTTGTTTGCTTTGCTTAGAGTGTAAATGCCTTTGCTGGTGGTGTTGTTCCTGTTCTTTTTAATGCAGTGCTGAACACATGCACTGGGTAGATAAAATAGATTCCCAAAGAGCTTCACAGAAAGGATTTTTTTTTGTAAAATGACAGCAGCATTATAGATGATTTTTTTATTTTGCTTTTATTCTAGTTTGAAAAAGATTACCTTGAATTTAAGAACCAAATTGCAGCATTGTATGAATCTATACAGGAATTTGTGGATTCCTGGTTTGAGAAGACCCTAACTGTAAGTAGGGTTACAAATGCAAACCCCTGCTTCTGGTGCTTGGAAGGCTGAGTACCCATAGCGCCTACTAAACTTCTTCATTACTGCCAGTGTTCTGTACTGTGCTGGTGGCTGCTTGAGATAATATTGGAGGACATCAAACCTATTAGAAATGTTCTAAAAGGTGCTTGCAGAGGTGCTGTAATGTAATGTTCATTCTTACTTGGTGCCAAATCTATGTTCCATCTTTCCATACCAATTTTATAGCTCTGTATTTTGAAGTTTATTTTCTTTCTTCATCCTGGTGTTTCCTGTTGCATTTCTAAGCTATTCCTGTTTCGCTGGCAGGAGTAGTGAAATAATGTCTGCCATCTGTTTCCTTAATGTTAATATTGTTCATTGGCTCAGGCCCTGATCAGATATGAGATGTTATTGAAGTGAGAGTAAAGGTGTAGTTGTTCTACCACAACTGTTTGCTGAAAAAAAGGTGTGAGGATTTGAGAGTCAGAAAAACCCCAGACTGTAGTGATAACAGTTTTTTGGTTTATACAGTATGTCCTGTGTGGGACAAAATATAGAAATAAAATTCGCAACCTTGTCTGGATGGTTTTTTCTGTATTCCTTAGAAAACTACTTACAAATTTACATAGCATGTTCTAAATTAATAAAATACTTTATGGACAATAACTTTCTGAACTGTTATCTTCTGAAGTAAATGCTCCATCTTCCTTTTTAGACTGAACAGATGCTGGGATTTTTGATGAAGCTTGAACAAATAGGAGACAGTAATATTGATCTAAATGAGAAGTATACTATTGTTCTTCAACAGTACAGCCAAGATTTAGAGTTTATTCAAAAACTCTATCAGAAGGAAAAAGAAAATCCACCTATACCACGTAATATGCCACCGGTAAGAATGAAGTAAATGAGAGAGAAAAATTACTTTATTTCTTGACTGTTTTTAAGTTAATGAAAATATAACCTCATGTCTTCTGTGTTTTAGGTAACAGGGAAGATTATGTGGGCTCAGCAGTTATTCAGAAAAATTGACCATCCAATGATGTTCCTTAAAAAGAAAACCACACTTTTGAAGGTTGGAAATTAGCATAGGAGAATTAATCCTAAGATGTCAAGGATGTTATTAACAGACAGACAGTTTGCTTGTATACTTCTACACTCACTATTCTAGCAGCTTGTATCCAAGCTTATCCAACAGCGGGATCATTTGTATACCTTTCTCAGTGGGCCATTAGTGCCTTGCATATGTCATAATATAGACTTTGTTCTATGAACAAGATTGGGAGAAAAAAATCAGGAAAAGAGTTATGTTGCTTAGAGCAGTTGCATACTACTTAATAATTGAATTCCTAAATATATTGCTATGTTTCTGAGGCTTATCTTGTCTCTAAAACAGCATAATTTAGAGATTTCTGTTTCTTTTGTTTTCCTGTGCTAGAGAGGGCTAGTGGAGGGCCTTTCTACTGTGTTAGACTCATTGAATTGTTAAAGTGGTTCTTTTCTTTCTTTCCCCCCTAAATTGCAGACAATGGAAATGAAAAAAGTTATCAAGAGCTACAATAAAATGGCTGCAATTCTTTTGGAATTTGAGCTTATTTATTATAGGGCCTGGTGCAGGTTTGCTGATCAGGCTAGGAATGCTCTATGTGCTTCCATACTTGTCAGGCACCCAGAAACCAAGGTAAATATGATTTATTCTCTTTATTACTGTTACATGATTTAGTATTACACATGCTACTTTAATCATATCATGGATAGACAAGAAAGCATTGAAGTCACCCTTAACTTAAATAGAGTTAGAAGATGAGCTACTTGAGTTGAAATATTTTTTCCTTTTTGTGTATATTTATGATATGTCTCATAATGTTTCTTCTTCATAAGGCTTCTGTCTTATTCAGGGTATAAAAGAGGCAGTATCCAGCAAATACATATCTACTACTGACTTTTTCACTACTGACTTTATTTACATCTACTATTGACTTTATTCTTTAGATATTGTTTCCTTGTTTATTTTCTATGTTAACCAAAATTTTAGTCAAGGAAAGAATTTTTTGTTATGACATGGTCTTTTCTCCAGTGATCAACATCACTGTGTTGAAAATACTGCAATAATTAATTCACTTGCTTTCAAAATTGCTGAGGCAGAAAATGTTACCGTTCTTACTTCACAGATTTTTTTTTGCTGTAGTGCAGAGAAATTATGGTTAAAATGTGGCATTTTTTGTACTAATGATTCCACAATGGACAACTAGAACATAGTTTTCAAATTTATGTAGCATCTTAAAAACATTTAATGTCCCCAAAGGTGTACAGATTAACCTGCACAATATTTCTCCCTAGTTACTGATGGAGAACCTGAGATGAAAAAGGCAAATTAACTTCCAAAGAACGTAGCTGCAGAACTAGAATTAAACTTGGGAAGTCATGGGAGCCAAGTGCTTAGGGTACAGTGAAGGAGTCACAAGAAATTTAAATCAGTGTAAGATATTAGTGGATTAATACTTTGGGAAACCCATATATTTCTAGAGGAGGTCGAAGAAGAAATGTGGGTAAATATTTTAAAAATCCTCTCCAGTTATTTACATCTCTTTATATGATCCAGTTATATCAAACTGCATGTAAATACCAAACTAGTGTCTTATTTTCTATTTCTTTCTTTTTCACTGCTACATGAAGGAATTATTTGTAAATTTAGACCCAATGGTCCTGGAAGTACTTTATGAGACAAAGTACCTGAGAAAAATGCATTTTGAAGTTCCAGATGTTGTCCTTGGCTTGTGTGCAGATGAAGAACAGATTAAAAGACATCAAAGGGAGTGAGTGAACACTTTTTGGATTTGTTTCTCATCTGCAAATGGAAATCCTTACCTTTGAGTCTGTTGCATATATTACTTTTGATTTATTTTAATTTTTTCTCTTTGATGGAGTTTAATTGAATTTTAATTGCTTTTCCCTGTATTTCCATATTAATATGCATTTGTTCCTATTTACACACATATCTTATTGCTTGGAAACGCCTACATGTCTTTGTTTTGTTACTTCAACAGCTGCTCTCCGAGTGGAGCTCCTAGATACTGCTATTGTTATTGTTAGAGTGCATCTGTGCACTCTAATATAGCAATTACACTTAAATATATTACACTTAATATCACAAGATTTTTTTTTTCCTTGTTAGAAAAATAAGCTGGAATTTACCACTTGATTACTGCACAACCCAAACGTGTAAAGGGAATATGTTGCCTAACTTATAACTTGGTCTCTCATGTTGAATATCTAAATTCACTTTTGTTGATTTAAAATAATTTCTTTCTGTTTCTTGTAACAGTCCAAATCTCTGCTGCAAGAGATGCGGGGATGCTGGTTGTTAATTCTAGAACTCTCTAAACAGGGATGTTCAGTCTTAAAAAAGCAATGCTTTGTGAAGAATGTTCTTAATTTCTTAATCAGAATTGGACAAAAAGGGATGAAATTTAAAGTTTCATAAATACCTCAACTCCTCCTCTCTTTTCCTGTTGTTGAAATTTTCAGTGTTTCAGTCTTACAATGCAACATTTTTCGTTGATTTTCTGTGGAGTGTTTAAGGACAACTAACCATAAATTTTTAATGTGCAAGGCAAACCCTATGTGCTACAGACCTCCAGAAATCCACAGCACCAAATTTTGCCATCCAACTGGAAAAAAACTACAGAAATTGTTTGCATTAAAAAAAGAAAGCCTGACTTACCTTCTACACTAGAAAAACCTTCATACTGACTCCCCAAGCAAACAAGAAATATTAAGAGGGTGTAGATTTTTGATTAACATAATTTGAAAAACAGTTCTGGGTATATTGTGAATGGGTTATCTCAGTTTACCGCTTGTAACAATGATGTTTGAAGTCATGATTTTAATCTGGTGCAGAACACAGCTATTCCTGTTTTTGCAGTAGTTCTTGTAAGGAGCCTATTATGTATCTGACCTTTAAATTATATTTGCTTCTAGTTCTTGTTTATGCAGTTTCTTTGTGCAGCTCCATTTTTATGGAACTATATTGGTAAGCCTCGTTTCAGAATTTGGACTATTTTTCTTTGGGATTCAGGGTTCTCAGAGGTTTGTATGTAGCTTTTCTTATACGTAGTGAAATTTCAGGCCATGAGATGTTGTTTCATGAAATTTCAGGTCTTATGAGATGGGAAGGTGGAAACAAGAATGCCATGTTTTCAATTTCCTATTTCTATTTTTTTTAATTGTAAATAATTTTTTCTTGGAAGAAAAATTCTGTCCATTTATCACAGTCACTTGCTGTGAGGTACTTCTTTCTTTAGTCTGGTTCAGTTGGTAAGGACGAAGTGGCTTGGCTGGAGTTATGGACAGCTGGGAGGAGTTCTTGGTTTTAAGATGGTATCAGAGTTTGCACACCTTATTAACAGAAAATGTGTCCAAAATTCTGTGCTTTTCAAATATCTGAATTAAGCACATTATAAGCATGATCATGTCTTTCAGACTCCAGACCCTGTTGATCAGTTACAAGGAACACCTGGACAGGATCCCTGTTGTGCTGAAACCGCTGATGAAGCCATTGATAGGACAAATTGAGGATGCCCTCACCCCGGGCCTGATGCAGCTGTCGTGGACTTCTTTGAACATCAATAAATGTAGGTAATAGAAGAAGTGGTGAGCTGTTCATAATGTTAGGTGCCCTCATTTATTTGTGCTTCTCTGTGAAAAATGTGTTTGTGGACTGACCTCTTCACTTTAGGCGGATAATTTTAGCTCAACTGCTACAAGAATGTGAGGCAACAGAATGGCTATGGGTGTGTTAATAATATCTTTTCTATAAAAAAATATCTTCATAACTTATGCTGAACATCCTAAAGGTGACATGTCTGAAATCATGGTTGGAGATTTCTGCCCAAATCCTAATTTTTTTTTCAAGAAAATGTTTTTTATTAAGCATTGAGTTTTTCCACACAACCACTAAGACAGAACCTTAACCCTATCAAACACAGCATAAAACTGATTAACCGTTGTAAATTGTCATTGAAATGGGCATATATAAAACCATCACCAAGACTTTCATGTTACAGTTTTGTGAGAAAACAATAACTCATGCTTGTAAATTACTTTTTCAGTTGAGGTTGATTGATGTTAGGCTTTCTCTTTTCTTCTTCAAAAGGAAAAGTATCAATATAAACAGGAATAGGTATGGTCTAAATCTGAAAGAGAAATGTGTCACAGGTTTGTGCAGCTGTTTATTTATGATGCTGCCATGTGGCATTGGTGCACGGGGCTCTGACCAGTTCTTAAGGCAGGGCTGATCACCTTTCAGCTTTGCTTGACCTTTGCCTGACCAGAGCACAAGAACCAAATGGCAAGTGGTTTTTTATATTTGTTTTATAGCTCTAAAATGAATTTTTGTGTTTGATTTGCATTTTTTAGTAACACATAAAAAGGAAGGTCTTTGCAATAGTATTTATTTATTTATTTATTTATTTATTTATTTATTTAGGTGCTGTCTGCACTGTGTTAAGTATCTGAATAGGTATAATTCAGGTTGTAATGGTTCTTTGTATCACCATTGGTTCTGGTGGAAACTGTCCCTTTTCAAAAATTTAGATGTAATGCAGGTATTTGGGCTGTTTCTTGCTGCTGCAGCTGAAATGCAGTTACAGCTAGAAGGAAATTCTTTTCTCCGGTGCAGGCACTATGTCTTTTTGATGGACAATCAAAAAGCATGTCAGACATTGCCATCTTTGGTGAAGATGGGCAATGTCTGACATGCCCAGAATGTTTGTTGGACACCTACAAATTAGCCACTGGTTTGGTGTACACAAAATATTTCTTACCTGCCAGCAATGTGCTGAACTCAAGCCTAACATCTAATGTGTCTTTTTTCCATCAAAGGGAACTGCATCTAGAAATATGGGGGTCCATAGTTGCCTTCTAGACTAAAACTCAGGAGATACAGCAGAAAATAGACTTAGGGGTACCAAATTTGTATATTAAAACAAAAATCTAAGGAATTTGTTGGATTGCTTTTCTGTTTTAGACAATAAAAAAGACAAGTTCTATCATTAACTTCTAGTAGCAATAAATGACATTTCCCACTTAAAACATCAGCCTGGTCACGCTGCTGTGGCTTAGACATCATAGTGATTTCTTTCTACATACAGCAGAAATATTCATATTTCAATACATATAAATATATATTTATATATATATAACTTTATGGTAATAATAGGGACAAAGGACATCAGATGCTGTATCTCTTTCTATTTTTCAGTGGAAGTATGAAAGGGGAAATATTTTTCCAGTCTATTCAGAAACAGCAGAAAGAGTCGATTTTGTCTTTAGTTTAATAAACACATTTGTTAAAGCAATGTTTATCTGTTTCCAAAGCAAATTAGGTCATAATATGAAAGAAGAAATCTAATGGTTGAACAAGGCTGTAGTCTTGGCTGGGGAAATTTTAGCCATCGAATTTATAAGCTAATTGCAATGGTAAAGTACTGCATTTTGCTGTGTTTGTGTGTAGGAGGACCAAAATAATTTTTGGGCACTTGTATTCTTTCTGTTTTTTGTTCTATTTTGTTGATCTTTTTTATTACAGTGTTATTAACCAAAAGAAGAGATATTCTGAAGAATATTGTTCTGTTTATTATGAAATGGTTTAATCTAAAGGTTGAAAGATGGACAGCAAGTCTGTCATGTTTCAGGCCTTCATTTCATATTTCATTGCCATTAAATCTTCATTTTATTGTAAAAGCTGGGGGGAGGGAGAGGTGGATGGGAGGAAGCGGAGGTGAGACTTAAGAGGTCTATGTTTTGCATTGATTTGTTTTCATTTTGTTATCCTTGTTTAGTTATTCAGAATGTTTACAGTGCTCTAAAGGAGTTGGACTATGTAGTCAAAGCAGCGTCTGATACCCTGGAATGCAGAATTGAGAGAATTCTGAAGGACATGTCAAACACTGCTCTGATAGTTTTGCCAGAAGATGAACCTATAGATGTGACTTCTTTCTTGGAACAAATAGAAAAGCTTGCTATCTCTACTGCTTCCAAGCTGTCTCAGTAGGTTTTTTAATTGCACAGACTTGAAGGCCATTTCTGGGAGGGTTTATTTACTTGATACCTTTGTATGCATACAGCCTTTACTTTTAAAGTGTTACTGTAACAGTAACATTCTAGTCTAGAGCCAAGTGATAGTCTTACCATGCAGGGAAGAAACTCCAAAGTATCTTGAACACAGCAGTTGTGAAATAGCATAGCATTTGGCATTTAGCATTTATTTAGCATTTCTTACATTTTTTCTTATAGCATTCTAATAGGTAGCAAGAAAATTTAAGATGGATAGGACTTGAAATCTCATCCACATGTTAATGGCTTGTTTCTTAATACTTCTTTTTTTTATTTTATTCATTCTGATTTCACAGATGATCTTACTGCCTCATCACAATAAATCTGTTTTATTAGCTATAACTGGAAAAAAGGTTTTTTAAAAAATTTCTGATGAAGTCCACTTGAATCAGATATAATAGGATCTGACAAATGGGTTTCTTGTTAGTCAGCATGTTTTAAAATCTCTGCATACCGAAGGAATATGAACAAACTGAAAAACATCAAAAGGGCATTTCCCTGCACATAAGTGCAGTGGGACAGGGGATGTGTGCCTGGGAAATAACAAAGGGTATTCCTTATGTTTGACTCCCCGTGGGTGACTGTATGGTTGTTTTTGTAGGCAGAGTCAACAAGTGGAATGCTCTGTGTATGAACTTATAGATGTTCTTAAGCACAGTCTGAAAGCAGATGCTGGAAAAACTCTGGAGGTAAGACCTCTACAATATAAAAAAAGTAGCCTTTTACAACCTAGTCAGATACTAGATATTATGTGCTGGATAATCTGATTATTTACCCAAGAATTTCCCTTTCACTGTTCAGGACTCCTTTGCCTGTACACATCTTGACATGAAACAGAAAACACGTTGCCAAGAATGTCTGTCCTGTAGCTACTATAACCTGATGGGACAGCTTTGTCAGAAGAATACTGACTCCTTGATCAGATGTGAGTCTGGTTTTTCCAGATATGTTTAATTTTTAAAATAAAACTTAAAGATTTTTCCCCCCTAAAGGTTATTGTGGTAAAAAAACCCCTCACTTAAATATTACATTTATTTAGGCACGAAGATTTCTTTAGAGTCCTTAAGACATCGACTGCATGTTATTGACTCCCGGTATCAGACAACTAAGTTTGTAGAGTCGCACAGGGTTCCTTTGTTCAGAACTGAAATTCAACTGGCTATTCCAAATATTGTCTTGAGACCAAGTCTTGAAGATATTCAGGTAACCAAATAATTGCACATCTCAGTCATTTACGATAAAATGTTTATAAATGCATTGTTTAAAGCAATGTGTTTAAAGCAATATGTTTAAAGCAAAAGTTTAATCTGATATAAGAACTAAAAGGGAGGGGAAGAAAAGGTAAAAAGTCACTTGAGTTCATGATGACACTGGGTGCTCAGGGCATGAAACCATGGATCAGGTTTGTCGTACAGGCTATTAGAAGGAATTGTTTTTCTCAAAGCTCAGTAACTCAGTAATTCACAAACCTCTACTTAGAGGCAAACATTTCAAAATGAGTGAAGAAAGTAAAAATGAATGCCATCAATACAGCCTGATTGACTTTCTAGATTCTTTAAATTCTTTCAGAATATAAAATCAGTTTAAAGTGTCAGTCATAAATCAGCATTCAGCAGTAGTGAAATGTAAAGAAAAATATTGCCAGCCTGAAGCCTTAAACTGTGAAAAAATTTTAACACTCATTTAAACTTACATTAATTCAGCAAAATTCTTGCAGATATATTTGAAATATCCTATGATGTCTGAAATTATTCACAGAGTATTAGTTGTTTGTGGTGTTGATTTCTGGACTTTTCATTTAGCATGGCAACTGTCAAAATCAGTAGCTGAATTATTTCTCAAGTTTCATATGCAGCCTTCATGGTGTTGTCAGTAAGAAATCAGGCCACAAAATATGATTTTAAAATGGTAATATGGTAATATACCATAATGATGTATGGTAATACATAGAAGAAGTCATCTGATAATTTCTGTAGCTGCCTGTATGGATTATAGACTATACCATCAAAAATTTCAGACAAATGTATTCAAGCATTCTGATGTGAACATGAAAACTATTATTAATAACACATAACAATGTTTATAACAGTTTAAAGGGAACAGTACTGTAACTAAGGACTGAATCACTAATCCCCAGTGATTCATGATTACTGTTCATAAAGGTCTCTTATGTTCTTGTTTGAAAACCAGTAAACTTGGAGAGACTGTGATAAAACTTTATGGAGTACTCTTTCCCCTTATAAAATGTGCTTTTGGGTGATCTTATGTCCTACTTTTTAGAGTATTTCCTTTAAACACAGAGGTATAATTCTTCATCTTAGGCATTGTTTGGATGATCATCCTCCACACACATAATATCTCTGTGAGCTTAAGGTGAATGTTTCCATTTTTTCAGAGTGCTGTAAACAAAGCAGTAATTATCATACTATCAGTAGCCAAAGATATTCCCCTGTGGAAATTTGCTTACTTACATCATAAACAGCAGCAGGTGAGTATTTTATTTTGATTATTTTTTAAAAAATAAGTATTTTGGCTAGTATTTCTTAAGATTGTATTCTGTACCAATACTTTGACTTGTTACCTGGTGGATCTTCCTGTCAAGTGAAAGCCTAATTTTTAATCTCTATGCCAAAACCATAAGGGTAGTAGTCCATAAAACTTACTATTAAAATCAAAAGTTGCTTTAAAAAATCTTTTAAATATACTGTTCAAGTATGATGATGATAGTGTAGAACCAACATTATCTGTAAGTACTAACAGCTGAATATAAATTATTATCCCTCTTTCCTGGCAAACACCTTTAGTTAAACTGCAAGCCTTCGTATGGCACCTATAATAACACAGTTAATCCAGTACAAATATTTTAATTGGCATCAAAATTAGAACTAAAACCTCAGGAAGGTCTGAGGTTTAGATAGAAACTGAAATTTGTTGAAGGACAAGAATGCACAGTGCTGGTAATCATGTGGCCTTAATTGTCTCATCTGGGATCAAAATATAGATGTATATGTAGATCTGTGCTGAAAAATGCCTTTGTAAAAATATTTTCTTTTGTTGATATGATGTGAAAAATAGATCAGCTCATTTCAGTGAAAAAACCCACATTCAGGTCCTGCAAATAACAATCAATATTAAAAAAAAAAAAAAAGAACTAGGAGAGAGGGGACTGAACTCTGAAAGTTAAGTTATTTCGAAGCAGCCAACCCTCCACTCCCTCCAGGACTTTCTATGGCCAAGAACAGGTATAGATTGTAATTCTACACTAAAGAAGGCAGAAACTCCTTAGTAGTTGTGTAGGAGGAGAAAAAGCACAGTTGTACTTGTATATGGTGCACATTTGACTGATGTAATTCAGAGATGATTAATATAGAGCTCTGCATGACAGTTTTTTATAAAATCAGCTTTAACACTAGAATTATAGCTCTGTAAAAATCCAAGCTGAGAATAGGGAGTCTCCCTGTGGATGTTTCCCTGCACTTTCTGTCTGTTCTTAGAAGTAATTAGAAGTACTATCTGAGCCTCATAGCACATTTTTTAATTTAAAAATAAAAACAAAATCCCAAACAAACTAATGGACATTTTTTTTTCTTGCTTAATTTATACCAGGTTGAACAAGTTGCTGCTTTAGAGTTAGGTGATGAGAGCAAACTCACCAGGGTGGTGGCACTGAAACCTTTAGACAAGCAGATCATTGAACATAAGGATGTAAACAAAGTGGTGATCCAACTAAGTACAATCATTTTGTCTCTTAAAACTGAAGCACTGGTTCTTCTGAAGACCTTTTTTGAATTTTCGGACATCTGGAACAAGGTTAATTACATGCTTAATATAATATGTTGCTGTGTTGTAAAATCTAAATACATTTTAAAAAAAGTTATTTCTTGTATAGGGAGCCTGTGCTCAGTAGGAGGCATTGGTTTCATGGTAGGATCCACACACCCATAATTCATTCCCCTGTCTGCTCTTGTGTTGACCAGAACTTCCAAATCTTTACCAATTAAAGCATCTAAGAAAGAAAGCAGAACACAAAAGAATTTTGTAGCATAAACAAGCTTGTGCTTTCATATGCTTATACGTCTTTCTCACAGCATCTTGTCTGCAAGAAGCAAGCAATTAAAAGAAGACTAATTTTATCTTTGAAATGACTCATTATTTTTAACTTTCCCTCCATAATTAATGCTTAAGTGACCTTGTTCCCGCAGCTGACTCTTCTGTCTCGGCTGAGAGAGGGCGTTTTCAGCTCTTCATGGCTTCTGAGATTCCAAAGCTTAATGCCCAGTTTGGCTGAGCTAAGCAGATGTTGATACCATGTAATTTCACCCAGAAAGACACAATCAGACTGGGTGATGCAGTAGAATGATGCTTCTCTTTTACTAAAATCTTCTAAAATAGTCAATTAACCTGCTCCTTAAAATTCCTTAGGAGTCAGTGCTGTTTCCCCCACCTTTATAAACTCTGTTGGACCATTGGGAACTGTTGCTGATAACTCTTTATTGGCCAGAGAGGTGCAAACAGATTCTCAGGGAATCTCACAGTGCAGACTTCAGGGTAATGTCACTCAGACAGGTGAAGATCATCTGTTTGTAATTGAACTGAGAATCTTGCACATTTGTTGAGCTGGTGACACTGATTTCTCACATCTGCAGAGACTGGCCTACCTTATGAAAAGGAAGGATGCTCAATGCTCTATTGCCTATAAACAATCTTCCACAAGCTAAACACCCTCTCTCACTGCACATCCATCCTTCCCTGCCAAACCGTTTTCTTCAAATGGCCAGGAGGCCACCTGCACCTGGAAACTGCAGTTTAAAGATGCTCTTTCAGGAAGAGTGATGATGACAGAGTGCAATTCTTCCCATTTAAAACCTGTTAGAGGATGTGAACTGCTTTAGTGGGCTTACAGACAGAAGGAAGACTAGGAAGAAAATGTTTCCCTCAAAATTTTAACAGCTAATAATAATTTTAGCAGTTGTATATTTTGTAGTAACATTTGGATGGATAAGGGATATCCTGACCGGTGTCAGTTTTTGAGTTATAGATTTCAAGTTCTTTCAAGAGTATTATACAAAAAATAAGAGTGAGGAAAGGCAGTTCAAGTAAAATAATTTGTGCTTATCCTAATTAATGCTTTTATCTTAAGTTCTTTTAGAGAGGGAACATTTTGTGTTTGTACAATACATCAGGCAGCTGGGCGCACTGTGGATTATTATAATACTAATGCTAAATAGTAATTAAAATAAACTTCTTTTAAGTAGGATCCAGAAGAAAAAGTGAAGGAATTTATAGATACTAAACCAACAATGGCTGAATTCCAATCTCAAATCAGATACTTTGTGGTAAGTATTTTATCTTTAATAAAAATGAGCTGTTTAGGTAAATTTTGGTGAAATTAAATGCTGAACACTTGTATTTTTCTTAGCAATTAGAAATGCAAGTCAGACAACTGCCCAATCATTGTGCACTGCAATCAGTGGAAGTTGCAACAGAGTCATTGAAAACAGCTTTAATTCAGGAATGCCGCTCAAGACAAAGAGCATTTGGATTAGCTTTAAATAAAAAGTCTGCCACAGATGTGGGGGAAATTTATTCATTCATTGAAAATGTTAGCAAGAGGTTAAGCAAACCTATCCATGACCTTGGTGATGTACGGGAAGCGATGGAAGCACTGAAGGAGATCCGAGAGAATGAGATTAAAATTGACATGACAGTTGGACATATAGAAGAATCTTATTCTGTGCTTCACAAATACAATCTGCTCTTTCAAGATGAAAATACAGAAAGAGGTGATGGATTGGCCTATGCCTGGAAGAACCTAAACACACAGGTATTGTAGTTGTATTATTTCTCAAATCATTGTTAGCTCTCAATGATGAAATGATAGAATGAACCTGTTTACATAATTAATTTTTTTGTTTCCTGCATTTGTTCTTTTGTGCCTGTTTTTTTTTTCTTTTTGTCTGCATATAGGCACGACAGGTAGAGGACTTGCTGCTGAAGGTACAGCCAAACATGAAAACAGATTTACTGAGACGTGTTCAAAAATTCCAAATTGATGCTGCAGGATTTTATAAAGAATATGATGAAAAGTAGGTGACCTGTGTTGCAATAAAATGATACTTCATTAGTGATTGTTTGAAAATGATGTATCTAAAGGGCTTAAGAAAATAAATGCAGGACAGCATCACTATATATATTACACCTGAAAAAAGGCCTAATTTCAGATTAATATTAAGTGGGCTTACAATCTTACTGTCAAAGATTCATTCTTGTGTCTTCAGTGCTGGAGTCAGTGATATTCCATAAGAGTTAGTAGATTGGGGGAAAAAAAAAAATTCAATCCAGATCAAAATGTTAAGGTTTTTTTTCAGTCTTAAGTCAACAAAGTGCTTTGGGTGATATTTAACAGTAAGTATTAGAGCAATACTTGGATGTGACTGGAGATATCAGTTCTAGATATATCTAAATTCACTGTCTTACTCAGCCTTACTTTTAAACTTTATCACTTTTGAAGATGTAAATTGTGGGATATTTGTGGTTCATTGGGCACTCCTAGAGTAGCAACAAGAAAGGAAAGACAGGATTTGGCTTGCTATGTTCTGTTACGGCTCTAGGACAGTACCTGACCTTTGAGGGTTTCCCTCCTCCTTTGCTGACAGAGGACTCTCACACAGCCCTGCTGGGAGGCCTCAGCAAGGCTGACACCCCATCCTATGGGATGTGCTTTTAAATTGAGGCTTCACTGCTTGGTCCCTGACTGCAGCTCCAGCTCTGCCACAGCTGTGCCTGTGCCTGGCCACTTACCCTGCTGAGCTGAACACGGGTCCCAAGGCACAGACTCACTCCCGAGGCTGACCTGAGAGCAGCCCGGCTCCCCCTGGACTGGGTCTCATCCGGGTTACCTTCCCCGGACCTGCCCCGGACCCTGATTTACTGACTCACCTTCTCTGCTCGACCTTGGTCCTGTGTAATTATTGTGGGCTTGTCTGAAGACCTGGGTCATCATTTGGACCTGATTACCACCCTGAGGGCCCTGCTCTTCCTGCTCAGGTTCTGTGGGATCATGCCTTGGCTGCCTTTGCTGACTATGTTTCTGCTTTCATCTCCTGGTCCCATTTTCCTTGCCAAGCATCCAGCCTGCTCTGCTTTCTGCCCATCTGCCTGAATTTCTTTCTAGAAATAACCATTGCACAACAGAAGATGACAGAATTCTCATCCCAAAATATTATGATATTGCCAAGAAGTGGTCCCAGGTGTGAGATCTGGGAATTGCATGCTGTCCTACTTCTGAGATGTGCTTATTAGGCAAAGTGGTATTTTTTTCTCATATTTTTCTGACTACTTAATTATGGTCCTAGTGCCAATGACACGTTTTCCTCTCCTGATTTATATATCTGATATCTTTCCCTTTTTAAAATATAAATGAAAATAATTATTAAAATTTGTTTTATAGAAGAAACAGGAAATAACAAAGATAAAACATTTGCAGATCTTTAGCTGTTTGTAAGATGTATGGTAACACAGATGATTTTTTTTTATTAGAAAAGAAATTGGGCTTTCTTTCAGGGACTATCGAATATGTAATCTTTGTACACTGAATATGTGCTGCATTTTCTCTTTTAGTGTCTTGTGAAATTTTACAGAAAAAATGTTAAAAAATATTACATAATGTTCAGTAAGTGGTTTGAGTTCTGTTGTACCTCTTTGTGAAACCTGTATGGTTGACAATTTCATTGAATTTGTTTTGGTTCTTACAGGGGCCCCAGTGAGGACAGTATTCCTCCCCATGAAGCAAGTGACAGATTACAGATCTTTCAAGCCAAATTTGATGAACTGTGGAGGAAGTATCTCTCTCTTTCTGGTGGGGAAGAATTATTTGGTCTTCCCATCACAGGTAGTTCCTCAGGGGATAAGGATACATGTTTCTAGGCTATTAAGTTTTTCTTGTGATTCCTGCTAATGCATGGAAATTAGAAAAATTGCAGAAAATTTCCTTGCAGAAAAATTCCTTGCAGTAAATTATTATAGTCTTCCCTATGAAAAGCAGCTGGGTGAAACTGGCTCTTGGTGTGCATATGCATAAACATCAGGTGGAAAAGCAGTTCAGTGGTCTGTGTGTCTCAAAGTCCAGATGCTTAACTCTCTTGCTTTTTCTGTTCGGAGCTGAGCACATCTCCTGCCAGTATTCTGTCCTGTACAAATTTGGGAAACATGTTGCCAAAGTACTCAAATTGTCCCTGCTCCAGTTGCATAATGAATTCCCTTGGGCTGTGCAACTGATCTGTAATGTCCTTATGTCTCCTAGTCAGACACAGTTCCTTTGGAAGACTGTGGTGTGAACTACAGCAGAATGTCTGATAGGCAGTTTAATTTGTGCATACTAAATTGAGTATATTTTCCTGTCTGAGGACATATGCAGTAATCCAAATATATTTTACTAGGAATTCCAAAAGATATGAGAGAAAGTAAATAAAACATTTTTGTTATGGGCGTCCATATTAAATGCTTTTATTGTCTAATATATTCTGTGTGTTTCATTTGAAAGCACGTCCGTCATCCCCAAAGTCTGCCTCTTAAGCAAATAGTGTAAATTGACTTAGGAGATATTTTAGTTCTTGTCTAAAATTATATTGTGTTTCATTGCCATTTCATCCACTTTTTCAAATTGTCTCCCTCAATTATAAGATTACATCTACTTCTACAGAAGAATATTGATTGAAAAAATCAGTGCTCTAAACAATTTCTGTGCATCAAAATCTGTTGTTCCTACACAATGAAAGTAGAAAATTTGTCTTCCTGGACACTATCTAGAAAACTGCAAGTTTGATTTAATTCATTTATTAAATAACATTATTAGAAATGCATTAATTCTTATGTTCATGAATATATTTGACATGAATAGCTGATTAACACACATGAATTTCCAATTTTCAAATTTGAAACAGAGTATCCTGGACTTCACAAAATTAAACGTGAACTTTCATTACTTCAGAAACTTTACAGTCTTTATGATACAGTTACTTGTAGAATTGACAGATATAATGAAATGCTTTGGAATGATTTCAATATTGAAAAAATTAACAGTGAACTTCTGGATTTTCAAAGCAAGTAAGTTGTGGGTTTTTTGTGGTTGAAGTACATGCAATTTTTATTTCTAGCTCTGTTTTATAGTTAGCTTGTGAAAATTGCTCCGAGAGGCCAAAGAATGTTAGTCCATCTCATGCTCAGTGTTGGGCACAGCTGCACTGTGGTGCAATATGCAGCTGGTTTGTGAGTCACTTGAGGCTTGTTGGGGTATATTGACGTGGTGGGCAGTGGCTTATTTAATAAACAAGGTGCACAAACCTGTGCCAAGGTGGTTGTAAGTGTAAATAACTTTCAAATCTGATCTTATGCAGTACCTTCTCAGTGATTTAATTTACAGCTAATTAATTGTTACTCCATGATATTAGATGGAATTTCCAACCTGCTGTTTACTTCTGCACGTTTGTCTAAATTGTAATTGTTAATTCAAGAAGGGTAGATAGCCATGCTAAATTCTGAGGGGTTATTTCTGAAATTTGAAGCAATAATGTCTTTCTCAAAAATCTGACTGAACTGTCTTTTAGTCATTAATTTGGGAAAAAAACCACCAACCTAACCTCTTTTTTAAAAATAAGCATAGTAAAAAAATGAATGTGTGTGAAACATATATACTTCTGAATTTGGACAATGTAAGTCTTCATCTCATTTCAGTAGAATTCTGAAATCTGCATTGTAATTTTTTCTGTAGTTAATTATATTTTACAGGCTGTAGTACTTTTCATGTTTCATTCTCTGGAACCCTGAAGGAAGCCGTAGTTTTCCTTCAAAGCAGTAGTTTTCATTTATGTGTTTCTGTTTGAACTTCATGTGTGACATTCTTGTTTTTCCCCTCAAGTGTCAAGCTATATTTGGAGCAGTGTGACTACCAATAGGCAGTAAATGCTTTTTTTTGCAATAAAAGTCCAACCCAATACTATCTTTCTTTTGGCAGTTTGCTAGTGTTATTGCATCAAGCTATTATCTTTAAAGGCAGAGAAATTGAAACAACATGCAGGGGATACTCACAGAAATAGCTAAGATGGTATGCTGTGTTGTGAAAGAAGCAGGAATCCTGGAAATGCAATTACTGCTTTAGAATAATTGTAAAGAAATACATAGCCCTTTAATGTAATTTTGTTTTACTACCTTTTAAAAATAGTAATATAATAAAAAGTATAATCATGAAAAGAAAAGTAAAAAAAAATAAGTGTAGATAAAAATAAATCCAATTGGAAAGAGATAAGAAGAAGAAATATTTAAAGAGCATTATAGAAGTTTAGAATAATGGCTGGAGAGAAGTTTCCCTTTATATTTTATTGTAATACGGTATAAAGAGAATGTCCAGTAAATTTAGGGAAGAAATGTAAACCTGATCATGGATTTTTCTTTTAGAAGATATCAAGACTAAGACAAAGAGAAAAGTTATTTGAATTTTTTAAAAAATTGCCATTTTCATTACCAAGCTAAGATATCCCATTTCTAATAACCATCCCCAGACAAGTTTATTAGATGTTACTTGCTAAGCCTCAGGATAGAAGTAGCCAGGAACTGCCCCTTAAAGCCTTCTTGATACAAGGCAGAGTATAAATTTTCTATTCTGCAGTGCTTTTCTCCAGCATATTTAATGCTATCTACTGTTGGATTCAAGATGAAAGACTATAGCAGTTATTGTAATGCCATGACAGTACGCATATGTTCATCTGCCTCTTACCAGCAAGCAGCAAAGAATTTGCACATGTTCCAGCATTGTGTGACAGATCTGTCTGATTTTGAACTGTGAAAAATGGAGAATTTTTTGAAGGAATTTGTCATTATGGGCAGGTTTTATGCAACTTTTAGTTTCTGGAATTGAGCTGTAAGAGAACTGCTGTCAGTCTTTGGTCCATAGCTTTGGCAGATGAAAATTGACATGACTGGTTTAGAAATGAGAGGAGCTGTGACAATTCACAGTACAAGAGGTTCTTAATTTTAATATTTTTTCATTTTAAATTGTGCATAAAGGAATTTTTTCCTTTGAATATTTCAAACAAACCAGGTATGAATTAGGACTTGTTTGATTGAAACAGAAGTATTTTTCTCTTTGCCAGCAGATTAGTTTTAGTTTAGGATGTACTTTATTTTGATGGGAAAAAATATATGTTGTTTTATTGTTTTGCCTCTTTACAAGATCAGATGCATTTTCAAATTTTATTAAGACAATGACACTGCAGGAACTTAATTTCAGGTATGGGTTTACACATGAAAGTAACTTCCTTTAATTCAAGCTGAAATAGAAACCAAACCATTCTAGTGTAATTTGTGCTGTCTTTAGCAGTGTTTCCTGCCTGCAGTCACCAATGACCAATGACACATAATATTGCCAGATTGCAACTGGATTTTTATTTGTGGTCTACTGGTCATCTCACTGAAAAATGACAATGTATTGTACTATTAAGTGGTGGGTAGTGATTATTAAGAATGAAATATTTCTTCTTTCTTTTTGTGCTTTTTAAAGAATCCGAAAGTTACCGAAAGCATTGAAGGAATGGCAAGCTTTTCAAGACCTAAAACAAAAAATTGATGACTTCACTGAAAGCTGTCCTTTGCTTGAAATGATGAAAAACAAAGTATGTTCCGCATAATAATTTGGAGATAAGAGTCACTTGAGAATCTCTTTTGAATGCCATGTTATATGACTACAAGATGCTTTCCATAATTCTTTTTTATAGATAAAAGCAACTGTATTTATAACAAAAAATCTAGTGAGGTTTAGTTACAGTAGAATAAAACAAAAAGCTTTGTAATGTGATTAGAATAACTGCTAATGCTTTCAGTGGAATGGAAATGAAGACTCTCCTATTTGTTTCACAGATGCAAAAGTATGTGATCATTCTAGACCTAAAATTAATACAATTTTTAAAACACCCATCCCTATGGACTTTTCTAGGCAATGTTATCAAGACACTGGGAAAAAATTGCACAAGTAACTGGGCATCACTTTGATGTTGCTTCTGAAAATTTCACTTTAAAAAATGTAATGGATGCCCCCTTATTAAAACATAAAGAAGATATTGAGGTATATGTACTTTTCTGTTTTGTTTTGGTTGGGGGTTTTTTGTTTGGTTGGTTGGGGTTTTTTTGGGTTTTTAATTTTTTTTTCTTTTTGTTAATTATTAACTTGTGATCTGGTGCCTGAA
This sequence comes from Trochalopteron elliotii, assembly GCA_024734555.1. Classification (NCBI taxonomy): domain Eukaryota; kingdom Metazoa; phylum Chordata; class Aves; order Passeriformes; family Leiothrichidae; genus Trochalopteron; species Trochalopteron elliotii. The sequence goes on from JANPWX010000018.1 coordinate 1,476,916, forward strand.
ATCCTGTTTCTAGTCAGGAAACAATTAAAAAAACATTTTAAATGTTTTTTTACAAATGTTAAAAAAAATTTGTAATATTAAAAAAAAATTGGTTTAGTTGAAGAATTCCTTTGAAAAAATGGAGTTTGGTAGTTGGTATTGTCTGATGGTTAGTTTATTTCCTTTTTATTCTGGAGAAGATTTAAATACGTAGATGGCGTTACAGTAATCCTTCCATAGGAGGACTTCTGTTGTTTTAAGAGTAATGTGATTCTGTCATGCTTCTGACTTAGGGTCTGCCTAGGTATATATTTTTTCTTCCCTTTAAATGTCTAACCAGAGAGAAAAAACTAGATGTTGTAAGACTGATCATGTTAAGTGCTAAAAATCCTTGGAACAGAGTAGAAGTGCAGGATATGGGATAAAAGAAGAATGAAGTTGTTTTGTATTTCTAAAGTGACCCTTCACAAGAGCACAGATAGATGAGAAGTCATATGGAATGTGCACAAGCTACAAAGCCATTGTTTCTTCCGTTTTGGTGACAGAAGTTATCTAACAAGTGCCTCAGCTTCATGCTTGTTACCTTTTACAAGAACAAAGCATAGCTAAAACTAAAGAAGTAAAACCCCAACAGTTTCTAACGTGACTTCCGTGGTCATTTAGCTAAATCTGTATTATTTCCAGAGTAGTGACCTATTTTGTCTTGTTTCACAAATGAGAATTTTTAAGGCAAAACCACGAAATCAAATCTCTACTGTACCCAACTCCCGGAAAAGAATTTAAACCTTGTGAAAGGTTGAGAGTTCCTTTAAACCTGTGATAGAATCCGATGTACTACTGAACCAGAATTTGGGATCCAGTCTGAATGTTTGATCCTTTTCTCTCTGATGCAATAACCAGCTTGATGACAGTCCTGTCCTCACTGTCTTCAAGATGTAGCAGACAGGCATGTTGTCAGTCTACACTCTGTTCTTGGAATATTTATTGGTTTTGATTGGCAGTGTTTATTTTCTTTAAACCCCTCTGTCAGTTTATTTGATTTCAAATATTAATACATACGGAGAGGCAAATTCTTCCTGCAGATTCACTGACTCAGTGAATTCAGTGTGTGTAAAATGCTAGTAGTAGTGAAGATGGAGTATAGCCCATTAAATGTACCTGTCCCAAGCAGTACTAGAATGTAATCTTCTTTGAAATATAATAACTTTGAGGTGTTTATTTTCATTAGCCTGAACTTACACTGAGATCTGGATCAAACCAATACATTTTAATAGTCTTTATAAGTGTGCTTTATAATAGCCTTAGATTAATGTAATTTAATATTTTAATTTTACACAGGATATCTGCATCAGTGCTGTCAAAGAAAAGGATATTGAAGCAAAACTGAAGCATGTCATCAGTGAATGGAGTACTCATGCTTTCAGTTTTGGCCAGTTCAAAACTCGAGGAGAACTTCTTTTGAAAGGATCAGATATATCAGAGAAAATAGCTTTGGTGGAAGATAGCCTCATGATGCTGGGCTCACTGATGAGCAACCGGTACAAAACTTAATAAATATGCATGCTATATAATCTTATAAACCCCCAGAGTAAACAATTATCATCTTAAGTTCTTCTTCCCTTTAACTGATGTTCATGCAGGTATAATGCACCATTTAAGTCCACTATACAGCAATGGGTTCAGAAGCTGACCAGTACTGCAGAGATAATTGAAAACTGGATTACTGTACAGAACCTCTGGATTTACCTTGAAGCTGTGTTTGTTGGTGGGGACATTGCAAAACAACTACCTCAGGTATATTGATGTCTGGTAACAATATGTTGTACCAGGAGATTAGTCACATCATGGAGTTTATTTGCCAGTGCAGATAACTCATATAAGATTTGTGGACTGTGCGTAGGCAGTTCAGGAGAAGCTTTGCCAAACTAGGATCTGTCTGGTTAAATTGCTTAGAACTTGGTAAAACCTGCAGGAACACAATTTTTTGTAATTCAAGCTCAAATGTTCCTGTCAGCATGCAATATTAGTGAATTAGTACAGGGCTCAAAACTACCTAATGGTATGAAACTGATTTATTGCTTTTGCCATATGTACAAATATCCCTTTCTTCCTGTGTGTACATGTTTATAGGCTATGAGCTGTAACAACAGAATGACAGATTTTGTAGATGAATTCTGTACTTGCTAGGACTCAGTTTAATTAAGTCCCACAGAGAGACGCTGCCAGGCTTGGGAGATGTACATGTGCTAATCTGCATGAAACATTGCAACCTCTTCAAAAGGCAGTGATGACCTTCCAAGGTAGCAGCTGCAAAAGAGCTAAGGAATGATCTGAACAGGAGAGAAATAGCAGGAAAAAAATCATCCTTTTTGTTGTGTTTCCTAATGAGGGGTTTTCATACAGTTCTAACAGATCACAGTTCACTCATGCTGGATCAAATGGTGTAACTAAACAAGACCATTATTATTGGGAAATTATTAGATATTGATTTATTTCAGGATACATATTTTATAATTAAAGGCTTACAATATCCCAAATTAAGATTAATTTTTGTAAGCTAAATAAAGCTTTCTTAATTGTTGTTTAGATAACATTTTGTTGTTTTTGTTATTGATGAGGTATATTTATGTTGTTAGGGCTTATCAGAAAATCAATAAGCAGCTTGTGCAGATGAGCAAATGCTGCTAAAGCTACTTCTCCCAAGGATGATAGATACATGAACCAATATTCTGGAAACAAACAAATGTAGTGACTGTCTTTTATGAAGGAGGAGAAGAAACAGCTTGGTGGAGGAGTAATGAGGAGTGGGCTTAATTGCAATTTCTGCATGAATACTGCAACAAGTAACTGTTAGCATCTGGAAATTAACAAGGGGATGAATAATGTTCAGTCAAAGTGAATTTGTTAGGAGCAAAACATGTTGAACAAATCTAATTTATTTTTAGGGTGGGCAAGAAGCTTTGTGGATAGAGGAAAAACAGTAGTTGCCATTTATTTTGATAGGTTTTTGCCATTGTCTTTGATAGTACTACCAGAAAATGTGTTTTAGCTTGCTGGTGTGGAATTACAGAAGAGTGGAATGCATAAACATCAATAAACAATAGCTATAATATTGTATCTCGTTTTGGCCAAAGAAATCCACTGACAAATTTGAGAGAGTATAGAAGAGGATGGTAAGAATGAGGAACTATCCAGGAAGGATGAGGCACAAGAAAAAATTCAACAAACTAGACTTGTTTGACTTGAAGAAAAGGATAAACTGAAGTGAAGAAGTGATAAGTTTTTTAACATATAAGTGCTGTTCTCAACAGGAAGGAAAAAACCTTGTTCTTGGTATCTGATTTAGCTTAGATATTAGAAGAGAGTCACCAGTATAAAAAATTGCCTGGGAAAGGCTTCTAAACCTCCATCACTGAGCATCACTAAACACAAGACAGGTAGATATTTTGGGTATGATTCCTGCCTTGTGACAGACAAATTGCTTTGGATCTTCTTTTGAGATCTCTTCTAGCTCTCAGATAATTTATGATTCCATTAACATTTCATTTGTTGTAGGTGAAGAAAGAGTTTTTTAATATACCCAGTGTATAAAAATATTTATTTTTCAGGTTCCAGTTTGAGTTTTCTCCCTTTACATACAACACTTGTAATGTGCAAGTGGGGCAGCTTCAGAGTGTGTATACTGGTTTTGTTCATCAAGTGTTGCTACTAACAGCTTACATGATGTTGTGTACTGTTGTTAGGAAGGTGATAATTTCTGAGAAAGCTGCTTTTTGAGTTTTCTCATGTGTGTTGTAGTCCTTTAATGTGGAAAATTTTGGTGCCCAACATGAAGTAAGACATTTTTGGAGCTGTCCTATTGTACCCTTTCTCTTGCAATTTGAATTTTGGTCAATAATAAGCATGCTTATAAATATTCATACGTTAGTCCTCCAAAGAAGACTTGAAAAGCAAGGGAAATATTAAACTCTTACCTTGTCTGATAGAATTAAACAATTTTTAGAATATGACAAACAAAAGGAAAAGCTAATGCATGTACTAATCATGTACTTCAGGAAGCCAGAAGATTTCAGAACATTGATAAATCATGGCAGAGAATTATGCAGAGAGCCCATGAAACATCAAATATTGTGCAGTGCTGTGTTGGAGATGAGACTTTGGCACAGCTGCTGCCACATTTGCTGGAACAGTTGGAAATCTGTCAGAAATCACTGACTGGCTATTTGGAAAAAAAGCGGTTAATATTTCCAAGATTTTTTTTTGTATCTGACCCTGCTCTTCTGGAAATCCTTGGTCAAGCATCTGATTCCCACACTATTCAGGTACAAGTAATAAAGCAATAATGTTCTTATGGTTTATATTACTAAGTGAAGACGGTGGTGGATTTTGTTGTTTATTTGAGAGAATTTCTTTCACTTATGGAAAGATTTACAGAGTATTCTAATACAGCATTTAAAGACAAAGTAAGAATGCCAGATCAATTTATGGAGTTTTTTTTTCTGATTCTATTGTAGGCACATTTATTAAGTTTGTTTGACAATGTTAACAGAGTGGGATTTCATGAAAAAAACTACGACCAGATTTTATTGTTTGAATCTCAAGAAGGAGAGCGGGTCAATATTATTGAACCAGTTTTAGCTCAGGTAATGAAAGTATATATTGCAGTTTTTCATGACTTGATTTAAAGTAGATTTATGTTTTAGAGGCCAACAGTACTGCATCATGCTATTATTTGACTAGCTGAATGAAAACCTCCCAATGTGAACAGCAAGAGCAAAGAGTAGAAGGGACAGGACATTTGTGTCAGTTTGTAACGATTGCTTTACCTGTTTTCTCAGCAGTACTGCTGTGAAGTGCCAAATCCATCACATATCTCTAGAAGGGCAGTGGAGCAGAAAGAGGAAAGGAATCTTTTAAAAATTAGAGAATAACAAATATGGAAATGGGAGTATGAAGGACTGGGAAAATGTCACGTAGAGCTCTTGCTTCTTGTGAATTATTCATAAACTAATTCGCTAAAAGTACTTTCTTGTTTGTTTCAGGGCAATGTGGAATTCTGGTTAGGTCAGCTGCTGAATGGGATTAGGAAAACAATCCACACCATCATTAGACAGGCATCATTGGCCATTAACGATTCAGAATTTAAGATGTATGACTTTCAGGCAATGTTTCCTGCACAAATAGGACTTCTGGGAATTCAAATTATCTGGACCAGAGATGCAGAGAAGGCACTGAACAGCACAAAAACAGACAGAAAGGTAGTATTTAATGAATCTTTGGGGATTTATTAAAAGCTTTGTTTGTAGCAGTACATATTGTGAAAAGTTAAAAGTAACACATAGGAAAAATCACAAAGTACTAGTTAATTACCCAGAATAACAAATAAACTAAGAGGAAAACAGAATAATAAAAAATGTGTTAAGGAGTCACACCTCCTCATTATCCCCCAGCATGAGCTTTAGACTTGTTCCTAATCCTGCTGTAATTTTCTCTGTTGTTTTGTTAGGGCAATCATCTCAGGAAGGGACAATTTCTTAGTTCAGGAACATGGGGAATCTTATCCTTTTACTTTCACAAAATCAAATTTGGAAAGAAATGAGAGCTCCTGAACTTTGGGGAAGTAACTGTGCTTTGTGGACATTGGTCTACTCTATCCAAATGTATAACATCCTTCAGCTGATGAGCTCTTTTTTAGGGAAGGGGAAGAATAAAATCTGTTTCAGGAGGTGTTGGTTTAATCTCAAACACGTGGGGAAGATGCTGTTAACAACCAAGGTGTTATTCCTAACAGTGAATCTATGAAAGAAAGAGAGGATGTGAACTAAAGGGTTGCACCATTAATCAGGAATATACAGTGAGATTGTACAAAGAATGAGTAACAACATCCTACCATAAAAGTAAATGCAGGCCAAATTCCATGCTGTACTTTGATACCTCATGAAAGTAAGGGTTTAGACAATAGAGAAAACCATGTACTGCTGCATTTTCTGCATTGCTGAAAGTTCAAAAAGGGCATAAACCTGCTTTTAGTCCACTATAGTTCATAGAATAACTAGGCACAAAGATTCTTTTGCATTAACAAGGAAACAGCTTTTGTGGGTTTTTTGGGCTGAATTGAATGTGTGTGTTTGGGGGGGTGTGTAGGTTATTTAATTCTCTGTTAGTTTTAACAGTGTTTTTAGTATTTTTTTTTTCTCAGCAAACTGTGTGTTTTAGGCTCTGCATGTATTTACAGAAAGTAAATGTGGTTGTTCTGTCACACATTTGGAATAGGGGTATAAATGAGCTGCTCTTTCTTAAATCTCAGCGCTTTTTGTTGTGTACCAGGAGCATCACTGGCAGAGGCTGATGCTATTTATGTAAGTCAGTATTGCATAGTCAGTATTGTGGAACTTTGTAACAGATTTGGTACCACAATATAAATTATTATTTTATTGTCAGCATCTAAAATTATAGTATGTTTCTCCCCTCCTCTGGTTAAAGGAAGTGACAGATCTTCAAGTTCCTGTTCCCCATAAAGTGTAGATACAGCTTGAGCTGGTATATACTACCTGAAATCATTGACTGATGGTTCTGAATATATGCAGGGATGCAGTCAGCTGAAAATGTAATGTAGAATAAAAGGAGCAAGAGTCTTGGAATAAAATCTTACAGCGTGACCTGTTCATCTAGATATAACCTTACTGTACTCTATTGGGTAAGAATGCATGAATGGAAGGCGGCCTGCAAATCCAAATTTAGGGTTCCAAGCCTAATAAATACGAAGCAGAATATGGATGTTTTCAAATTTTTATGTATTAATATGATCATTCTTGCTTGTGGAAAAGGTAATGCAGACCACAAATCAGAAGTTCTTGGAACTTTTAAATGATTTGATTGACATGACAACACACAATCTGACAAGAATGGAGCGCACAAAATATGAAACTTTAATCACCATTCATGTGCACCAGAAGGATATCTTTGATGATTTGGTAAGTTTTGGAAAGCCATCAAGGGACTTTCTGTATGGAAGGTCTTGCACATATAAAAAAATTATAAGCAAATCTTAGAATCTATTCTCTTTGAGTAGCTCTGATATTACTGCTGTGATAGAGCATATCAGATTTAGTTTGATTTAATATAGATGTGATGCAGTGAGAATTTTTGTATAAGTGTGTTCATGGTTTAGACTTCAGTTTTTAAAATGGTTGTTTATCTCATCATGCACAAATTCACCTTGAGCAAAAGACTTTAGCTTTTAAAATTAAACTATACTCTCAGTTTGAAGATTTAATGCATTATTTGATTGAAATGTAAATATAAAACCCCTCCCTTTAGTATTCCTGTCAATCTTGTGATTTTTGATCCAGCCTATGTGTTGATGTAAGGTAAAAGTTATTAAAAGGTAAAAACAGTGAGACTTCATGTATTTGAAGATGACAACAACAATAAATAAAACAGATATTTTAATTTTTTTGATAATTGAGTTGCTTCAGGCTTCCTTTAGATAAGTATGTTGAATAAATGAAAGCATAATTATAAAAATGGAAGTAAAATAATTTCCAAAGGGCTTGAATGCTGTAAAGGTCAATAATTCAATACTGATTGCTTAATTTATGCATATATGTTAGGAAGATAAAAATTAAGTGCATGTGTAAGGTAAATAGGAAACAATAAAGAAAAGTATTGAAATCTAGAAAGAAAACTGCTGGTTTCTAAGATAAACATGGAGTTTTATCCTCTGCCTTTAATTTATCTTCCTAACTATTTTCTTAATTAATTTAATGTTATATTATAATAAAATTATGGAAAATTGGTTAAATTTGTAGGTCCTGTATATGAAACAAAAGTCAGGAGCAAGTCGAACACTGGAAAAAGGGTTCTTAAATGGTATATGTAATTATAGCCTTCTCTCAAAACATTCTATTCTCTGCCAAACACATCCTTTAGTAAATGAGATAAAGGAGAGAGAAGTGGATGAGATTCCAGAACCTCCTCTTCACCTTACACTGTGTTTGCAAGGCCAATAACCAGGGCAACATTTTCTGTAAGAGGCCAGCGGTTTTGAGGTCCAGTGTCAATATTAATGAATCTATTAATTACCACAAATCTAAATATGTGTGTGGCAAGTTCATACTGAAAAATACAACCCAAAATCAAGCACTCAGACGTCTATACAATGTATTCAAATACTGCCCACAGTTTAGTGATTCTGGTGCAGTTACTATGCAGGACAGCCAGTATTGTTCATTTTTTATGTTTTCCATGACGGCTTTTCAATATCTCAGTAAGACACAATTCATAATCTCTGTGCCCAAATCAGAGGAAAATGAAAGTGGACAGAAGGTTCAGAGCATGTCATGAAAAGATAATTCTGGACGTCTTGACTCCTGATAGATTCTGTGCTCATTCTTCAAGGTCATGAATTTATATGATGTAGACTTTTTTTTCTGTGTGGAATTTAAGATTAATTTGTTACTAATTCATTTCTGTATTAATAATTTTTCTTTTCCATAATAGGTCCGTATGAACATTAAATCTCCATCTGATTTTGAATGGCAAAAACAATCTCGATTTTATTTTCTTGAAGACTTGGATAAATGCATTATCAAAATCACTGATGTAGAGTTCACCTACTGCAATGAATACTTAGGCTGTACAGACAGGCTTGTTATCACTCCCTTAACTGACAGGTATTTATAAAAGGAATGAAGTGCATAATGTTGGAGCTAAGATTGAATTCCTTTGACTTAATTCTTTTAACTTTCATGAGTCAGAACTACTTGAGTTGCACTGTGATGCTGCAATATTGCTGGTGAACAGCAGAGGCCAGTGCTTATATATTCAGCTATCGAAAGCGGGTTGAATTTGAGTGTTTGCTTGAGCTACGTGAGCTGTGATGGGCATTGAAAAACTTATTTGTTCTCAAGACAAATATGCCTGAACACCATACACTTCACCAGCCTAAACAAAGTCAATCTAAACACCAATATATCACTGCTTTCAATAAGCAAGTAGTTGCTTTGGAATTACAGCAAATGATTAATTTGAAATCATCCTGTAGGAAAAAGCAGTAACTCCGCACATAGCATTACATAAATGCTAAGTGCCAGTACGGTTTTAAGCAAGGCCTGTGGAGAATTTCAGGACTACAAACCCAGAAAAACTCTGAGGGAAACCAAAAAGAGAAGTTTTTATTGCTGGAGTGTTAGTTAAACAGCACAGTATAAACTTCATTAGATGCCTATTTTCCTGAAGTGCTTGGTTGGTGCTTCAGCTAGGCAAGAGGCAAATGTGTTTGCTATGCCAGAGCTCGTTCTTTTATATTTGGGTATGGATGTCAAAATACTTTGCATGTTCAGTCATTTATAGAATTACAGAATGGTTTGGATTGGAAGAGGCTTTAAAAATCATCTAGTTCCATCCCCCTTGCCTTGGACTGGGACGTTTTCCACTAGATCAGTTTGCTCAAAGCCCCATCTTGTGTTAATGTTGAAACTGTTTTTGCATTCTTTGTGCTGCTATATTTTATTTATTAATGAAAATTCAGATTTTTTGTCTATTTCTGAACAAAAATTTTTCCCTGTGAGCTATTTAAGGAAGCCAAACCTCTGCATGTGTATTACCTGGTTTTAATAAATAACACACATCTCCCAAATTCTATGTTATGCACCCTACTATTCTTATGTTAGGTAGAGGTTTGTTTGCAGCAGTAGAGATGATTAGTGGCTATGGCAGCACGAACACACTGAAAATACTTTTACCCACTGGGAGAGCCAGTATGAAGAAAATATTGTCATTCAATATTTGTTCACAGAATTAAAATGCAGTCAGGGAAGTGGTTATGGCACCAAGCCTGCCAGAGTTCAAAAAGGTGTTTGGACAAAGCTTTCAGGTACGTGGTGTAGTTTTTGGGTTTGTCTTGTGCAGAGCCAGGAATTAGACTGGAACTGGACATAGGATATAGTACGATTCTACAAGGTGTTGTGTCACACAAGATTGAAAATTAGCACAGGGTGACATGATTGAAGAAAACAAGCCTTTTAAATGAGTTTAAACTATAATAATAATAACAAAAACAGCAGAAAGAACAGGCATATCTCTCTTTGGACAAACCTGGAAGAGCCAAACAATGCTGGAGGGATTGGAGACTACCCACCGTCACATGTTGAAAGGGTATTTGAAGCAGAGAAGTTTCCTAGTGTTTACATGGGAAACTTATGTACCTAAGCAATGTTACACAACAACACATTTTATTCCCCTTGGGAGCTTTTTCCATTTTTGTATTTATAATGTTTGCAGGTAGTGGTGTCTTTGTTCCGTTAATCAGCTTGGAGTCAAGTCCTGTTTGCCTAATGATTTCATGTTCAGAGAGATTCCCTAAGCACATGATAAATACTAACAGCTGGTAGTACATTGCATTAAGATAATGGCACTGAAATGTGTAGGAGCCAAATTAAATGACTCCTACACATCGTATCAGACACAGTGCATGTCATGGCATACACCAAAAATGAAGTGAAAGTCTATATGGAGTGTGTGCTATGTATTCAGTTTGTCCTTACCTCGTTTTCAGTAGCAGAATTGTTAGAAGTGGTATTATTTTATGTGTTAAATGATGGTCTGTTAACTGATCACTGAGTAATAAGGTGATAAAGCATTCTTACTGCTATTTTATTAGAATGAGTATTCTGTTGTTTCATAAGAAGTCATACTAGGTGCTATCATTTGGGATTTTTTCCAGTGTCTATTTTATCTCCCCACATATATCATAAATCTATTGAGTTTTGCAGTGCTAAAATGTGTTTGCTGTGGTTTTGGAGCATTGGAGATTAGAACAACAGGCTTCCTTATACCCTTCAGTAACTTTCACACCATCTGGGAAGGTTGAGACTTAAACTTGTGAATTTCAACCCAGGATGGAGACTGAAGGGATTCCTCCTCTTTGTCCATTGCCCATTGCAATCTTTGCTCTCATCCATTGCCCTCCTGGAACTCCAAGACCTCACACAATTGGCAGCACTGCTGTGCTTTGTCATGCTGCTATGGAAATGTCAAGAGCAGGAGGTGTTTCCAGCCTCTGTGCCTTCCTACTGCCAGATCAGAGAGCCCATCATGAGAGCTCTGGAGAGACAGTAGGAGGGAGGGGGAAAAGGCAGAAATCCAGTGGCTTGGGGTGCTGTAGAATGAGGCTGTAATGGAGAAAGGGTATATGATAGTCTGAGAAAATCACAGTACTGTAGTATTTTGGTATTCAGCATTTAGAATTGGCCTGTGGATTTCCTGGACTGTTGCAGTCATGGGTGTGCTGGATGAGTGCTTTTTCTGCAGATGGAGCAAAGTTGGTCTGGCTAACTCAGCTTCACAGTGTGCAAAGGGGGTGACTGAGGACTCACCATGTGAAAATACATTTCTGCCCCCTTCCCCAGCTCTGGATAATACATCTGCTGTGGTTGCACTGATGGATAATGCAACCTGATGCATCTGATGTGGTTGCATTCAAGTAATTCATGGTAGGAAAAAATTCACAGATCTGTTTGTTCTGTCTTTAGGTGTTACATCACTCTGGCACAGGCCCTGGGCATGAGTATGGGTGGTGCACCAGCAGGACCTGCTGGGACAGGGAAAACAGAGACAACTAAAGACATGGGCAAATGCCTGGGAAAGTATGTTGTTGTTTTCAATTGTTCAGACCAAATGGACTACAGAGGACTTGGTCGTATCTATAAAGGTAAGAACATGCCCACTTTATTAATTTTACAGTTGTAGATTTTTGCCCCTTCAGTAGTGAGTTAGCAATGATTTGGAGGGCATTTTCATCTCTGTTTCCTTTTATTTCCAGGCACTCATCAAATTTACCTGATATTTGATTTTATTTGATTTTTCCCTCCTTCTTCCTGCATGTTTCCCAGTACTTTTTTGTTTGAATATTCTTCAATGGTGTTTCCCATCTATTTCTTTTTTCATTTTCCCTTTTAATCCTTTCCACTGTTTGGGGCTTTTTAAATGCCTCTGTCCCACCCATCCCATGTGGAGAGGATTTGTATTTATTATTTGCTATTTTTGTGTTGAACAAGACAATCAAATAGTGATGCTTAATGATGTTGTGCAAGGCAGGGAAATATGCAAAGTGTTGCAGTGTCTTATTTAACTATAGGACACTTTTGAAACCAGGAGTCAAACTCTGATACTCTTCAAAATTTTGAATTTAGTTTTGCAAACAGTGATTAGTGATCCCAAATGTGTAGATTTCATTATAGAGTCTGTTTTATTTTATATAGCTGCATTTATTTATGGACTGACAGATCACAGAATGCCACCATTTTCTGTGAGTGGTGGGCTTTTAACTATAACACTAAGTATCATAAACAAAATTTTCACTGTTGTGATGTCTCCTGAAAGCTAAAATACAATATTTAGTTTCAATTAAGAAGCCAGCAAAGCTGGCCATGATTTTTTTCAACAAAGGAACGTTTCTGAGCTAGAAACTGAAACACCTATGCATGTGAATACCTTCAGTTAAGGTGACAAGTTTCTCAAAGCACCTCTTGTCACCCCCACAGATTTGGGCCAAGTTTTACTTGTACATCTTTTATCATGTGTGCAGACCTTTAGTGTCACAGGTTTATTTTGCTCATTGTCATTAGAAGAAGAGGGCTGGGATACCTGAGTATGATCATAATGCCAAGCACAGTCATCTGCTGGGTGTCTGCTGTACCTGCAATCATAAGTCTGTAAGGGAGATATCAGCCTTTGTTTCTCCTTGCAGTGGGTTTGTCTTTGATATCACTAAGCTGTTGTCTTCTTCTGCTCTATTCCTTCTGTGAGGATGTTTGTATCTCTTTATGAAAACACCTCTTTTCCTGACTCTGTGGTGGTTTCACTTCTTTGTGTTAAACTGTTTGTGACTTTTGTCGCTTCAGACACCTAGTTTTGTATCCTTGCCTTTTTTCTGTCTTCTTATCCTGAGCACTTTGATAACTTGTCCTTTCCCATTTCAGATTGAGGCAGTAGTGATCATTGCAGCTTGTCATTGCCTTTCTTTTACTAAAACTGGACACAGTTTCTGTGTCTAAAAGCAAAAGTTGAGTTTTAGGGCTCAGCTTTCTTTTTCTGTTGTTGTTCTTTAAGCTGACCATTTTCCATGTATTGTCATCATATGCTACAGAAGCAAAGTAATACTGTGTAATGTGTCCTTCTCTGGCTGCCTCATTTAATGGCATGCTGCTGTTCAATATGAGCTAGAAAAAAAGTTTATAAACTCATCTAATTTGCTGCTCAAGCAACCATGATGCTTGTGACTGCTTACTTCAGTAAATTTGCAAGTGAGATCATAGATTCCTTCTCAGAGAATTTGCCTGAGAATTAGGTAGTAGATCCAGCTGAATAGGGCCTGAATAGGGTGGGTTTTCTCAGCATTCATATGGCTGTTGTGTGTCTCAGAGTAAAAGTATGATTCTGTTCTTACGTAAGTCATTGATGCTTTCATGTGTGAAGGTGCATTTGAAGTCAGTTGTTTTGGACTTAGTCTCACTACTTGGAAGGACTTGGCTTGCAATCACCTTTTTTATGTCCTTAAAATATCTGCAATTTCTTGAAGAGTGGATATACTGAAGTTAGGGAAGGTAATGAGCTCTTTTAAATTTAATATAAAGGGCAAAGTGAGTTCAGATAAAGATTCTTTACTTCACATGAGGTCTTTAATGGAAGAGAAGGATAGTTCTCAGCTGTAGAAGCACTTTAATGCAGACTGATAAGGAAGTTCTCAATAACATACTACATATTTCAGTGCTCACAATGGGAAATTTTTTGGAATTCCACATATCTGTACTAGGCTTGGTGCTTCATCATCAGAGTTTCCACACCCAAAGTTTTCACTTTATTTGGTGCTGTGGGTCAAGTCGTCAGACATTAGCAGGCTTAGCAGTGAGGAGAAAAGAGGAAGGGAGAGGTAGTGTTGTCCTGTCTGCAGGCATGTTTCCAGACTTCTTCTGTAAAGACAAAAAGTTTCATCTTCAGAAAAAAGAAATAGAAAAATATAAGATAACTAATATAGTATATATTGTATACTATAATGTTATGATTTGAAGTTTTTCTGGTTGGGTCAGAGATGAGGTTTGGTCTTCCTGTTTCCATCTGTTTTGTTTTTCTGTGTGACTCAAGAAATTCTTAGGCAGATGATCTAGCTGATATGTTAAAGGCCTGGACTTTGATCTTTGATAGTTTTGTTTTTCAAATTTGAACCAAACTGTAGATTCAGATACTACACATCATCTGAACTGGACCAGAAGTAACCTGAGAAAATACCAGGGATGCAAGTGGGAAGATGAGTTTTCAATTTTTCTCTTATATCAAATTCAGTGTTGAAATTTCCCATGAATAGCAAATCAGGGATACTTCATCACTGTTCCTGAAAAGTGTAGGTGGATACCCTTCAGAAAACCTTTTGTCTGTGGTTGCCTGTAGATGGGTATAAAAGTTGGTTTTGCTTTGGTTCTGTTTTCTGTAGTTACAGTCAAACACTTCCAGTCTTACATGAAGTAACTTTCTGTGATTTGTTATTTAATGATATATTTAACATAAGGTTTTTATACTTATCTTAATTCAGAAGGTGAATACAAAAGTCTATCATTCTGTAAATACTTTCAGGGCCAATGATTACTTTTGAGTTTGCTGCTTCTCAATTGCACTTTGGCTAGACAGAGCTTTGTTTCAGTGACATTTCCATTAAATCACTATAGCTCTACTTCTGTGTAAAATCTGGGGAAAAAACTGTGGAGAAATACATAAAAAGAGACATGGCACTGCAGTGCAGACATGAATTTTATAGTCTGGGGGCTAATAGCTATTCTGTGAGATTCTTTCATCATTTGAGAACCAGGTTTGTGGGATATCTGTACTGATTGGGGCAGAGGCGTTGCCACGTGTTTTAGATACAATTAAAGATCTCTTTAGTCCTGTCCTTTATTTTCTGCTTTTACTCAATTACTGTATTTGACAACCATCATATTTTCAGCATGGGAACAGAATTTAATTCACAAGATGACAAAATTGCATTGTCTTTGAGCTGTTTTTGCAGCAGAGTTTGCTTGATGTGCCTTTGCTTGTGTGTGTGTTTTTAGCAAACGTGTGTTTTCTTTCCTTTTCAACACCACCAGCATGAACTAATTTTGCAAGAACTGAGTTTGTTCAAAGCTGTGGAATATTGGCTTTGTCTGAGAATGAGGTTTCCTAACTCCATGCAGCAGGTGGCATTACAGAACAAGTGATTTTTTTTTCCTGTCCCAGAGAAAAATTATTTGGTTAGAACTGAATATCACCATTCTATAGAAAAATTACTTCCAAAACCCTTTAAAATACAGAAAGTAAGTGTAGAGACAATATTATTTGGAACTAAGTTTCTTAGTTAAAGAATATCCAGCTTTAGAGATTTTCCTTATTGTATCCCAAAGAACAGATATTTATGTTTAATAAACAAAGCAGAAAAAACCCCCAATTTTTTGGGGTTTCTTTTTAGAATGGATCCTAGGGGTCATATAACACATGTTACAAAAGGGGACGAATGAATTCGAAAAAAATCTCTGCAGTAAGCTTTTTTTTAATCAGGGAGCAGCAAGAATGGGGCAGCTCCATGAGGGAAGATGAGCTAGGAGCCCAGGCTGATCAGCACAAAGGCAAGGGCAGGGACTTCACCCAGCAGGGCACAGTCCCACAGTGCCTAAACAGAGCAGGTTGTTGACAGCTTTTCCCATCAGCAGTCCAGTGACCTCAGACAATGTGAAATGACCAGCTGGATACAGGATCCAGCTAGGAAGTCTAGTCAGAAACAGCAGGAGGCACGACTGGGGGCAACACTGTGGAGCTGTGGGCTCCTCCAGTTCATTCAGCAGTTCAGGATAAGAGGAGATGGGACTGTGCACAGCCCTGCACACATTACAGGGACCTGCCTGAGCTACAATGGAACTCCTGGACTGGAAGACAGAGTCTGGATAGAAGCCTCAGGAAGGGCTGTTGAGGCCGTCCAGAGCCCAGAAATTCCTCACAAAAGGAGAGGAACATCAGTTAGAAGACTTTCTACCACATGAATGAAGTCAAGGAGCATTCTTCATTTGTGTTCAAAGAGAGTAGGATTGAGTATTTAATGTTTTAAATTTAGTAACTGTCGATAGAATTACTTTAATCTTTGTATCATTATGGCATCATGGTATTTGTATATATTCCACTTACTTTTAATGTTTTTAATTAAGTCTATGCAACTTTTCATTCTTTTCAGATTCTTTTCCTTTGGAGGATCTTTTTTTCCTTATAATATCACAGAAATTAATTAGAAGCAGTTTAGGAAGAGGTTACATATGGAATTGAGATAAGTTTCATGGGAGATCTGCAGTATTGCCCTGACTGAATCAAGGCTAAGGAAGCCAATTTTGGTTGTACTACCACTGATTTTGACCTGGTTTGACTCCTCTAGTTTTGTTCTTCCAAAATTACATGGGTAAAAGGAACAATTAATGCAACGTTATTAAAAGAATTAGTTAATGGACATGAAAAAATCATAAAAAATGAATGTCAGAAAAGAAACATAGAAGTGACATTAAGGGCATTTGGAGGAACATATTAAAGGGCAAGAGAAGATCAGACAAGGAAAAGTAGAGGGAAGGGAAGTAACATATTATGAGAAGTGGCTGAGCAAAGGCAAGGGAAGAAAAAAAAATGAAAGAGAAAACAAGACAAAGTGAAAGAATATGTCTCCATAGTATTGTTACTGGTTTTTGAATACTTTCTCTTGAACTGTCTAAAGTTCTTAAGGAATTAACTTTACACATAAACCACCCAGTGCTATAGGCATTGCCATATAAAGTATGGGGATTCAGGGGAGCACTGGGCATGGTTATTCAACGTTGCAAATGCACAAATGCCTTTTCCTGTACATGTGCTTTATTACTGCATTTAGTACTGACTTCAAACTGCTTAAGTCAAGCTGAGCTCTACCAATCAGGGGAGTGAATTAAACATTTCTGAACATTTGTAGGTATGGACCCAAGCAATTGGAAATACTAGTCCAGTGTGATCTTTGGGAAGGGAGGGATGGCATCCATGAAGCTCCTGCATAGACATACTAGCCTTTGTCTCTTGTGAAATGGATGTGGAAGAGCAGGGGATTATGTAGCTTTCCCACTACTGCTCTGGAAAGTTGCCACCGTAGACTCTCCTATTTCAATCCTGTTAGCATGATACAGAAGAAGGAGTACTTGGCTCTCCCAAAAGCCATTAATTTCATGATGTTTGTGGGTACTACTGTCTGTCTATACCTCCATGGCCTGTTCCAAGTAACAATTCTAAGTGTAACATCAGATTCTTCCCTCTCTCTTGAACAGTAGTATGTTAATCTCCAGTAATTTTTTACCTATGAAGTAGTTGCTATGAAATGCTACAATGCTTCTGTCAGAAATGTAGTGGTCTCTATTTGGTTTTGTGCTTTTCATTTAGGTGGGTGTTTCTCAAGCTCATCTTTGACAACTTCAATCCCTGCATAGATGATTTTCCATGCTATATGCACATTCATGCTACTACATGGTCCTACAAACAGTATATATATTGTATACTGTATAGTATATATAAATTAACACTTTCTGCCTAATGGTTGCTATAGAAGTCTAGGATTCTTTGTAAAGAAGTTTATGTATCTTTCATTCAAGGGGTGATGCTTATTTCTGAGTGTTA
The DNA here is from genome assembly GCA_024734555.1 of Trochalopteron elliotii. NCBI lineage: Eukaryota > Metazoa > Chordata > Aves > Passeriformes > Leiothrichidae > Trochalopteron > Trochalopteron elliotii. The sequence continues at coordinate 1,494,598 of JANPWX010000018.1, forward strand.
TTAATCTACAGCCCAACTTATTTTGAGTTTTCACTTCTCATTTTATTCTGTGTTCATGTTCTCTGTTCTTCTCATGTTACGCTAAGTTGCTTAGAACATGCTCTGTTTTGTATATAAATTACTCTTGTTTGATCTGCTATTTTAACAGAATATTTCTCTTTTTGCTTTTCTCAGGTTTAGCTCAGTCAGGTGCGTGGGGTTGCTTTGATGAATTTAACCGCATTGAACTTCCAGTTTTATCAGTGGCTGCTCAGCAGATATATATTGTACTTCAGTGTAAGAAAAAGAAGAAACCTCAGTTCACTTTCACTGATGGTGATGTCGTTGACATGGACAGAGAATTTGGTATATTTCTGACTATGGTATGTCTGTAAATACATGTAAATGGCATCATTGTGAAAAACCTTTTCTGTTCCATTTCCTATTGAAATTTCCATCTTGAAATATTGGAACTGTCTGTTAGAAAATAGTTAATGAAATTTGAACAATAATTTGGTAAAATAATTATGATAGCATTTTCTCTTGTCCATATTTTTAACTGGATCTTAGGACTTCGGATATGAATTTATCATTAACTACATATTTTAAGGACTTTTTTAGTTGAATATTTGACAGATTGAGATTAAACTTAACCCCCTCATATTTTTAGTCAAAGTCTCTCAAAATAAACCAGAAGTAACTGACCACTGAAAGGACTATTGTAGCTGACCTGGTCATATTTTCCCACCTGTGAAGAAGTTTTGACCTCAGTCCTAGAAGACAGCACGAGGGAAACCACCCTCATTCTGGTTCACAGGCCTCCTGAAGATTTATCTTTGATGCCTGTGGACTGCTTCTAGCAGTGCAGGAGGCAAAGCAGCAGTACAGCATAAGAATACCTTAAAATCATCTTTGTATCTCTCACTCCTTAGCTACCTACATACCCACAACTCAGAATGAAAGCCTTTGTCTTTATTTTAGGGGGTCCTACCTTTGAAAATGTGTTAATGTTATCACTGTGATTTGAAAGAGCGGGCACATAAGTGCCATACAAAGGCCAGGGGGAAGACAGTTTGGCAAGAGCTGGAAGAGATTAAGAAGTTATCACTGCCCAGGTAGTGACTACAGTTGTCACAACTGAGCCATGCAGTACTCATATGAATGACTTAGACATCTTCAGTGAAAGGTCAAATCCATTAGTTTAAATTATACTCGGTAATGGCTCGCACTGCTTGACTGACTTTGTGCTGAAATGGTCTGGGAATGCTCACAGGGGACAGTAAACTCCAGCACTGCAACACTGTCAAGACTCTGAGGAAGTAACCACTTAAAAGAGCTCCAGCAAGATCTGTAAGTGGCTGTCCATCTATATCTGTGAGTCTTGGACATCTCCAAATAACATGTGATACCCCACACTTCATGAACTGCAGTATTGAGGCAGCTGTGTGTACTGATGTGTAATTGTGGCATGCTCAAGTTATCCTTCGTAATCTCGCATGTGCTCCTGTGTTTGTTGAGTGGTTATCAGGAAAGGGAAAACTTCCTACCCTGCCATCATTATATATTTTTTGGGTTTATAAATTGCATTTTCAGAACCCTGGCTATGCAGGACGACAGGAACTTCCCGAAAATCTGAAGGTTCAGTTTCGCACGGTCGCCATGATGGTGCCTGACCGGAGCATTATTATGCGAGTCAAGCTGGCAAGTGCTGGTTTCCGAGACAACCAAGTCCTTAGTCAAAAATTCTATACACTCTACAAACTCTGTGAAGAGCAGTTATCTAAACAGGTAAAATAAATATTTGTCCAACTGTAAGCTGTCACTGGAAGGATATGGAGATAATACACTTTCATAGAATATGTAATTATTTTTACACTCATGAGCCTATGCATTTTTTAGGGCTTTCAGTTTCAAGCTCCAGAAAGACTGTCTGAAATGATTATGTTGTTTTTATTTTTCACAGAAAATTGAGTAGTATGGGAAGTTTGATTTGTGATTCTTAAACAGAGTGCAGTTACTGGAAAAGTTATGAGGAGCGGTGTATATTGCTGTGCTGAACTTGCAGAGGGCACATTTTTCAATGTCTTCACTCATGAAGGCCAGATCTATTTCAGAGGCAGTGTAAGAACTGTAAATAACTGCAGAGTGTCTACAAGGCTCTCTCTTGCTGAATGCTGGTAGAAACAGAAAACTGCTGTTCTGTTTAGGATAGGGTTTTTAAGTAGAAAAAAAACCTAGTTCTTGCCTTTTGAATGCCCTGTGCTGGCTGTCCACTAGAGGGTCTCAATGAGAAATCATATGAACAGTAGATAAATTGTAGCTCAAATGCCTGCTTTGGTTGGATAGTGAAGAACCTGTACTAATTGACTACAGTCTCTATTATATTATTTCAGTTCTTATACCACATATTTACTAGTGCCTGGCCTTTTTAAGACTAAGTTTTCTTATTGCCTGGTCATTTTTTGCCTGGTTTGTGCGGTCATTTTTTGTTCAAAATTCTTTCTTTCAATGTGAAAAAGGCAAATAAGCAGGCACCAGAAACTTGACCTTCTCCCTCTGCAGAAGTGCTTTGCTTGTTTTGTGTTGTCACAGATGCTGGAACTGGTTCACCTTTGGACAGTGTACTTAAAAGTTTAATGCACACACCCAAACAAAACCTAAGTACAAAATGTATTTTAACCATCTTAAGGGTGATAGACAATGTTTTGTGATTACTGCATCTGCACAATGAATGCAGAGTTTCTCTGTGCTGTTTGGTTATTTCTTCAGCAGAAATTGCCTTCTAGGGCCTCTGAGATAAGGAGGTTCTCCATTTATCATATTAATCAACATACTGAAGCATATAAGTAAGCCTCATCAGTTGGCCTACAGATCATAGGAACCACCTGAAGGACTTCTGTGAAACTCTGAAATTCCCACATGGAAAACTCCTGTGCCAGTTACCCAAGTGCTTTGTTGTGAAGGCAGGCAGCTCAATCACCTTGTCTCAGATCAGTCCTTTGCCTCATATGTGCTGATGCTAGCAAGGGAGTTCCTTGATATTTACAAAAATTAATGACCAAGTGCTCTGAGTGTGCACATAGGCACAGCCCTTACACTCAGCTGCATCACAATTTTATATCTGCATCTTATGCTTATATCTCTCCTATAACTTAAATTCCATAGTACTTACTAAGTAAGCCATGATGTCTGTGGGGAATAGTCTTCCATGCTACAGTCCTGCTCTTGTCTAAATCCATTCTATACAGTTATAAAATCAGAGAAAAACTGATTTTTTTCTCTGGGACTTCTGGAGGTGAGCAGGTGCTGTACCTCTTCTTGAAGTGAGATCTGCTAGAGCAGATGGCTCAGTACCTTGTCTAGATGAGTTTTGAATATCTCTAAGGATAAACACTGCACAGCCTCTTTGGACAATGTTGAAATGTCTGAACACCTTGTCTAGTCACCATTTTGTCTGTGAGGATGTTATCAGAGACAGTGTTGAAATCTCCTTGAATGGCTCTGCCCTGCTGTGTTGCCCTTCCAGCAGATATTGGGGTGTGTCAAGCCCCCAGTGAGGATCAGGGCTTGCAAAGATGAGGCTAACTCCAGTTCTTCAAAGATTCATCAGCTTCTTACTTGTCAGGATGTTTGCAGCAGACATCTGCCACAATGTTGTTGTGCCCTCTAATTTTAACACAAATTTTCTCAACTGGCTCATTAGCCATCCTAAGGGAAAGTGTTCCCACTCTTTCACTTTAAAGGGCAACTTCCCATCTCTCCATCCTGTCTTGTCCTTCCTAAAGAGCCTGTATCCATCCACTGTACCCATGCCCCCACATTTCCTAGTTTGACTGTAACCCTGTACCTGCACACAGAGCTCTCATTTTTCTGTTTTCATGCTGCCTGCCTTGGCAAGCAGACACTTGAAATTAGCACCTCCTTCTGCTGTGAGAGCTTCTGCCACAATGCTGTTCTCTTCATCTGTCCTAATCTGTACACATACACTTGAGAAGGGTCACTTTCCACACTGTTCCACCATCTCTGACGTCTCTCTTTTTCACCACAGACTGGGTCTTCTGCTTCTCAGTTGGGTCCACCACTTCCTCACTTGAATGTGTGTTGTTATAATAGTAGTAGTGAAATAATTTGAAACACTTGTTGAAGTTCCTTGTGAAGTTCATTGTAGATTGAGGAATACATCTAATTCAGTATGTGATTATATAGAGAGAGATCTAATGAGCTCATCAGATTAGATACAGGAGTCTCATGAACTGAACTTACTTCTTAGAGTACAGTGGGACATAAATTGCTTCTGTGTAGTCAGAAAACTAAAATTATAAAGTACAGATGGTCTTTCTTAGAGGCACATTTGATTAGACATTTGGAAGAAATTCTTGACTGTAAAGGGTAGTGAGTGGAGCAGGTTGCTTGGTGAGTTTCTGGACTCCCCATCTCTGGAAGTGTTCCAGGCCAGGTTGGATGGGACTCTGAATAACCTGGTCTAATGGAAGGTGTCCCTGCCCATGACAGAGGGTTGGAACTAGATGATCTCTAAGGTCACTTACAACTCAAACCATTCTGTGACTCTGTAATTCATATTAGTCTTTCTTTCCTAGTGGAAATGATTTATTCAAAATATTAATGGTAAATTTGAAATTCCAAGTTAAGTAATGCTGGGTTTTCCAGGCAGTTGACTGGAAAGATCAGGGTTACATAAAGAACCAGTGCAATAGGAAATGGCAGAACATTGACTGTTTTCAGCAAATGCAGTTTATCAACAGAAGGAAATAAAGCAAACAAACATTCACCAACAGAACTTACCCTGCAGAAAATCTAAAAGGAATGTGCCAGAAGAAATACATGAAATCCTCCAGACATTTTACACACACAAATGCAGACTCTGTAGAAAGAGGAACTCTGACTCACAAGTAGCCAAAGGCATCCAGACCAACTGTCATCTCCTTCAGTAAAGAAAAACAATAAATAATGAAGTAAAAGAATAGTCTTTAAGCAAAGGTGTCCACAAGCCTGTGAAAGAGTTATTCTGACAGAGCCCCAAAGGTGAATTATTTGGCTTAGTTATGGGACTTCTTCCCTAGAACCTCCTTCCACAGAGCTTACAGCTTAGGGAAAAACAGAATCTGAAAAGAAAAACCTAATAAAGCTTGAAAGCAAATGAGGTGATATTCCATTTTTTGAGAATCATCTCTTTAAGGTGCTTTCATATGGAGCAAAGCACTGATATCCCTTTTCTTTTTCTTTTCCACATGGAGCAAACTGTGCTTCTAGTACTGTGACTTTTTTTCCCCAGATTTTTAATTCATCCTTTCGAGAGCATCAGCCATACCACTGCAGCCCATTTTGCTCAGGCACAATCTTTAAAGATTGCTGTTAAAAGATGTAGCAAAGAAATAACTCATAATCCACATCTGCCAGCAAATTCTAGCTGTTCTGTGCCATTCCCAAAAGGCAAAGCAATTGTAAAACTAGAAAACAGATTAAGGTAAATAGAGGTCACCTTGAACCACCCATCATGCAGGTCAGTTGGAGTGCACCAGAAATTCTGTCTTTAAAAGTAATTTAAGTCTATTTTAAATTTTCTGGTAGGTATGAAAATATTATTTCAAATTTAACAAGGTAATCACTTCTGTAGAATCATGGACTTGTGTAAGTTGGAAGGGACCTCTACAGGTCAGCTTGTCCTGCTTCTAGCTCAGTACATTAGAGCAGGTTGCTAAGGCACTTTTTGAGTTCTGAATATCTCCAAGGATGGAGGTATTCAGCCTCTCTGGGTACCTTTTCTTTGTTTGGCCACTCTTATTGTGAAGAATCTTTTCATTATGCAAACCGTTGCAATTTCCCCTGTTGAAAACTTTGACATTGCCTGTTTTCCTCTCAGTCATCTTTTGCTGAACTCATTTCAGTATGTCAATGATGGTTGTCTGGCATGGAGAAAAAGAAATATATCAGTTCTTATCATGATTCTGGGCATTTCACTAGGACATGTCATTTACTAAATGATGATGAACTCAGGTGACATCTGAGTTCATCAATGTCACATGAAGTTGTTAATTTTTTTGTGTTAGTGCTCTCATCTGCAAATAAGATTTCCTGGCAGTGCGTGGCTATATATTCATAGCTAAATTTTCAACTGGTAACAACTTGGCACCTGATTAAATAATAGAAAATGAGGCTGGGCAGAGCCTTGAGGTATCATCCAGTTACCTTTCTGGAGGAAAAGTAATTCTTAATTAAATAATTTGCTATAAATGTTTGTCACTGTTCTTAGCACTTTTTATTGATGTATAGGTTGCAGTTTCCCAGGCAACCTGATCCAAAATTTCATTTTTGTTATGGTCACAATATTTTCCTCACAATATTTCTCCCTTGCTGTAGTTAAGCACATTACTTCTTTTCCTTTCTATTCCTCCTGTCTTCGTCTTTGGAGGTATCTTTTGCATATTGAAGACTTTTGTCATCACTCATCCTACATATTCACTCTTCCAACTTTTACAGCAGATTTTTTATTACTTTTTCCTGATGTTTTCTAGTCAACTGAGCACTTTTTTTCATTTTCAAATTTCTCTTCTGTAGGGTTCATCTTCAAATGAGGAATCCAGGTTTTGGTCACAGTATAGAAATGTCATCTACGATGGAAATATATTTGCAATTGTCCTAAAAAGGACATTTGTATTCTTATTGCCCACTAAAATTGCAGATGAGTCATTGGGGAGCATGTGACATCCATCCAAAGTCAGATATTCTTCTGCAAAGCTTTGTGCACCTGATTTGTTTCTCAGCTCAATGAAGAAGAGTTGTTACTCTTTATTTGTGCAGTTGGTTATTGCCGTCTTTATTATTTTGCACTTGCCTTTATTTAATTGCAGCACACATAGATAATGTATTGAATTTCTTTTGGTAATTTTGTACTCTAGTTGTGATTGAATTCACCAGTTTGGTGTCATCTGCAAATCTAATCAATACGTTATTTCTTGCTGAAAATTCTGGGATTTACACAGTGTATTGTTCCAATTTGTCAGCCTGGTAAATAAAGGTGAGCTCTGTATCACCAGAAAGTACACTTTCTAGTATGGACGTACAACACTAGAAAATATCTTCAGGAATTGATAACAACAAAACTGGAAATCTATTTGAAAAGATGAAGAGCTGTGAATTTAATCGTATTGAGAAGTTCTGTAACATTTATCTATTTAGTGAATTTAATTTTCAGTCCTCTCTTGATTTTTGTTTTGATCTATTTGATCTTTATAGTTCCAATTTTGTTTATGCTTTATTTCAAGGTTCACTATGACTTTGGGCTTAGAAATATCCTGTCTGTTTTAAGAACACTTGGAGCAGTGAAAAGATCTAATCCCCAAGAGCCAGAGAAAACTGTTGTGATGAGAGTTCTGCGGGACATGAACCTCTCCAAACTGGTACTGTAACACTGGTGACTTTTCCCAATAGAGTATTTTGTTTGCATTTTTAAGGGTCTTTATTATGCACTTTGAAAAGCTATTTTTCTTCACAGTTGGATACATTATTTTGCAATTTTTAATATGATTTACAAGTGAGTTGAGAATCAGAATACAGTTACTGTGTGAGCACAATTTGTCTTTTAAAGAGAGGAAAATGCATCATAAACTTTAGCTGAAAAAATCTTTGGAAATACCATGAGATCCTTGGGGATCTACCTGGTCCTCTAATTGGCTCTTGTTTTTAATTCTTTTTACCCTAAGGAGAGAAAGGAAGAATACATTGTATTAACTTTTAATAATGTCACCAAAGATCCTTCTTAATCCAGAATTTCAATTTATGTATTTCTTGGGAGTCTGTTGCCTTTTCAGAACATCATAAGAATTGCCTTAAGTGAGGTAATTGGAAGCAGCTAATGCCTACTTGTATAGTGTAACGTCTTTCGATAATACTATTTAAAGTATTCATCTTTCTTTTTACTGCTGTAATTAAAAGGTTATAGCATGTCTAGACTCTGTGTATTTACCTTGGGAACCAGTTTTGTGATGGAACCAATTAATCTGTTTCTGATGTTAATCTATTCAGCGCATTGCTACATGCGTTCAAACCTGTAACAACGCTCCAGTGATTTACAGAAGGAAAAAATCATAAAAATTTTGAGGAAAAATAAGATTGGAATAAATCTTGCTGACTTACATAACAAATGAAGAAATACGTGTGTGTATACACTGAAGAAAGCTGTATTAAGTTGCTGACATTTTTATCAGCCTAAAGTATTTAATTTAGAAATTGCTACTTGTGATTTCATTGTATGAAACTCACTTCATAAAACTGATGGATAATTATAATATTTGCTTTGGAAGAGATAAAATTTTCACTGCCATCTCTTAAATGGCTTATCTTGAAGATTGTTTGCAACTATAATAATAATTTTGATAAATAAATAATGTGTTTCCCCGTACTTTATCCTTGACAGGTGGATGAAGATGAACCTTTATTTATGAGTCTCATTAATGACCTATTCCCTGGAATTACTCTGGATAAATCTGGGTATCCTGAACTACAGTCAGCCATCCAAAAACAGACAGAGGAAGCAGGGCTTATTAATCATCCACCATGGATACTTAAACTTATTCAGCTATATGAAACTCAACGAGTCCGACATGGTTAGCATGCTAGATGAGGCTTTGAGACTGCATTGTATTTGAGACTACATTGTATTATCTGCAACTAGAATGCAGATTAATTTCATGAAAAATATTTTAAAAATTGAACAGATGTCATTTTTAAAGCCTATGTGGGTATTTTGCTTAAGAAGCTGTGTCCTGGGTTGACGGTGCCTCCTATCCCAATGGTGCAGCTTTATCTCTGTGTACTGCACTGTTATGTCTGACAGCTGCCCCCCTCCCCGCCCCTCGGTGGGGTGTTTTGCCGTGGTGGGGCTACTTGCTCTTTTGCTTTTGTTGCTAGCTCGGCTTGGCTGCAGGCTTTGCTTTGCTTTACTGCTAGCTTTGCTTTACTTTGCTGCTGGCTTTGGTTTTTTTTGCTTTTGCTTTTGTTTTTTCCCCCTTTGCTGGTTTTCGCTGCTTTCGGTTTTTTTTCCCCCTTTTTTTCTCTCCCTTTCCCCACCCCCCCCCCTCCCCCCGAAGATCATTGGACCGGCTCCGGACCTGACCTGGGAATATCTGGGGGTCCGCGACGCCTGAAAACAGAAGCTCTGCGCCCTCCCCTCACAGCAACTGCTTGAGTATTTTTCTTTTCCCTTGTGTTGGGGAGTGTCTTTGTTTATTTGTCAAAAAATAGGTTTTTTCCACTTCTCCTCCAAGGAATTCCTTCTCAAACCCAGAGCTGGAGGGGGAAAGGGTGGTGGAGGTTTGTTTTCTGGGGGGCTCCTTCTGGAGACCTTCCCCTAATTTGTCCTAAACCAGGACAAGCTGTTATGACCTTTTTTTAGTGTGCAATCCTTCATTGTATTACATTTTAATGGGGAGTATGAGTGTGGCCTTTGGTGATTGAAATTTCTGTAGAACAAGTTAAAATATATTCATTCATTCAAATACAACAGAGGAAAGGACAAGAAACAACAATTTTGTTCTGTGTTCTGAAAACAACTGTTGCCCTCAGACAGAGTTCAGTCATGAAGCTCGAGTTTAATGTTGCTGTGAGATTATAATGTTGAGAAGATTACAAAAAATAATTTCCCAAACCTTTATTTTGATAGATTATACCATGTATGCAATATAATTCTAAGTATTTTCTTTGTGATGGATTCTTGCCATTTATACTGAGGAGAAATAAGCTTTCCTCCTGCTGAATCAGGGCAGTTAGACAAGATGGACTCCAGAGGTCCCTTCCAACTTCAACCGTTCTTTGATTTTATGAAAATGCATTTTTACAGTGTAGAAAAAGCCATTGAGTAAAGTTTATCCTGTCCTAGGAAGTGTTCCAAAGGCAGTATTAAATCCAGGTTTACAATTCATAGCACAGTGGAAAAGAAATACCCCTACTTTGAAATATTACCCATCCCTCTAACCTCTAACTAATGATTTTTTAAGTATAATAAGGGGGAAATGTAAAAGAAATGTAACTAAAGCAGAAAAGATTTATAAATATATCATCCTTCTTATTCTCCCTTTTCTTGTCATAATAAAAGAATAGTTGGCTTAAACTAATGAAATAAAGGAAAGGAAATACCCATTCACATACCACAGTCTGGGTCCTTAATGCCTCAACTTTTAATTCAGATTATTGGTCAGACTGAAGAACTGGTTAGTGCTGTACAAACAGACTTATTTACATCCAGATTTCTGAATCCAGAGTTTCATAACAGGTATTTCTGTATAGGAACCATGGAAGTTTTAATGTTTTCAGTTATGAGTAAATGTATCTCTTTTTAAAAGAAGCTGTATGATCTGTGAGACACTACAGCTCCTCTGTTCCTCAAAAATCTTCAGGATCCACCATGACATTCTGCTTAGATGCCTCTTTCTCTCCACACATCCCTCCTATTCCCAGGAGATCATGCAGCTCCAGTTGTCTGAAGAGTTGGATGCTCAGGCCAAAAGCTTTTTGACTTTCTATAACAAAAGTTACTTCACTGAAGGAAAAATATTATGTTTTCTTGACTTCCACTTGTCCTACTCATGAACTTGAATTTATGGAGAGGTCACCATGGGATTTCAAATAATGAAGAGAAATATGGCTGTATGTGCATGAGGTTCTCTTATAAACACACACACACACACAGACACACACAGACACACACACAGATTCAGTGCATGGATCCTGAAATCTGTTTGGCATAACAATTTTGGTTGAAATATCACTGAAGCCAGCAGAGAAGCCATTTGGTTAACATGGAAGAATTTGTATTAGGTTTTCCCATATGTAACATGGCATGAGTAAGTGATTTTCTGAGTCCTCAGATTGTTTTGGGGAACATCCAGCTCCCTTTAGTTTTAGAGGAGACGTCACACTCTGCATGGCACTGGATTAGGTTTATTATTTGGGTTTGTGATTGTTCCATAATTTTGTTGAAGAAGTTTCAAAATCCAGACAAGGATTGTGATGTCCAGGTGCCTTTAGGGCTGATAGGAGTTATCTAGGTGCCTTAAATGACCTCGGAAGTGTCAATTTGAATGTCCCATCTGATTTTGGACAGATTCTGTGCCTATTGAATAGGTAATTTAGAAAACATAACTAAAGAAGATCAACAGTAGGCTCAATTTATTCTTCAAAACATGATTTATTTTTCTTAGGTAATATGTACGCACTGATAAGTGTGGTTGCTCTTTACCAGTTTTATGAAAGAAAGATCTATTAAAATGCCAGCATGGGTGGATGCAGGTACATATTTTTGTTCCTTTTGCGACTGTTCATGTCAGTGACATTGCATGAGAACATCAAAAGGCAGTTGTGTTGTCCCATTAGAAAAAGGAAAAGAGTTGCCTGAGGGAGGATACAGACCCGCATAGGCTTGCCTATCATAATAGAGAGACGTTTATAGAGGCCTTTAAATAATAGTTTCAAATTCTGTTTCAGTCAACATTAAGTGGAGTGAGAAACATCCTTTTTATTGGCTTTTGATAAAAATAAAACAAGGATCGTTGACGCAATGAACCATTAAATGGTAGCACAACACATTGACATTTCATTTTCAACCATGTTTATATTGTTTTAAGGTATGATGACTCTGGGTCCAACTGGTGCAGGAAAGACAAAATGCATTAATATTTTGATGAAAGCAATGACAGATTGTGGTGCTCCTCATAAAGAGATGAGAATGAACCCAAAGGCAATCACAGCTTCCCAGATGTTCGGTACCCTTGATGTTGCTACAAATGACTGGACAGATGGTATTTTCTCTACATTATGGAGAAAAACTTTAAAGGCGAAGAAGGTAATGGATATTGTATCATGACAGACATTTAGTACTGTTTCCGTAAGGTGTCATTACCTGTCATTTTTCTGAAAGGTCTTCCATTATAAAATCAAATGGGAATATGCAGTGTTAATTTTGCTTTGTGTCTGATGAGCTAACTGTGCACAAGAGTCAGAATTATATATATATCCCAGATAGCACTAGGCTTCCCAACCATTTGAGTTTCCAGAATTTATTTAGAAAATATTTTGAGTAGTTTGCTTCCTTCTGTAAGCAGTCCAAACACAAACCCAAGGTGTGTTCATGTTTTGATGTGAGGACAGAAAAGTCAATTTTCTCCTGTCTGGTTTTAAGTCATTGCCACTTTTTTTCAAAAGTCATATCAGAATGTAAGGCAGATGTAAGAAACCGATGTAGGCATTTCCCAATTCTCTTATCAAACCCGCAGATCATGTTTCACAGAATCATAATTACATCTACTGAACAGCCACCTAGTTGTGCCTTGGAAAATGGGATACCTTACATTAAATACTTGGGTAACATCCTACAAGGACTGACTTTGTGCCTGTGTCTATGACTGCATTTAATGGGAAATATTTTCATCCATCTTGATGGATGCTGGGTTGGTTGATGTACTTTTGTAGAAGAAAGATACAACTTTCTGCTGAGTATGGCACAAATTAATTTTTGTTGCTGTTTCTTAATATCCTTTTTAGTGTGACACAAGATAAGAAAGGAAGAATTAAAATCACCTAGCAAATTGCAAAAATTGTATTTTTATATTGCTTTTTTGCTGAGCACCAAATTATGACATTATTTATATCTAAGAGTACATTTTCTGATATTACATGAATGTGTATTTTTGGTCAATGTAGATGAAGTTGAATGTGTGTGTCTCTCCTTTTTCTTTAGGGTGAACATATCTGGATAGTTTTGGACGGACCTGTTGATGCAATATGGATTGAAAATCTGAACTCTGTTCTGGATGATAATAAGACCCTTACTTTGGCCAATGGAGATCGCATTCCAATGTCCCCCAATTGCAAAATTATTTTTGAACCTCACAACATTGACAATGCTTCCCCCGCAACAGTTTCTCGTAATGGGATGGTCTTCATGAGTTCTTCTGTGTTAGACTGGAAGCCTATTTTAAGGGCTTGGCTGCAGACACTACCAGTTACATACTCCAACGTCCTATGGAATTGCTTTGATGCTGTATTTCAGGTACTTAATTAACTACATCAGAAAAAAAATTGCATTTTTTATTCTTTTTTTAATGAAGCGTTGCTTCTTCCTCAGTGTTCTTTTAATTATTTACATTTCTTTGTTTATGTAATAAACTAAAGATGAAGGATTAAAAAAGGAGAGAAAATTATAATTAATAAATGACTGGAGCTCTTACAGATGAATAATCTGAATGTTTTGTTTTGTCTGCATGCAATAGTTGGCAATGAATTGTTAAACCAGTGATTATTTTATATTGCATGCTGGCAAAACAGATATTCTTTTTGTTGTAATTTTAATACTGCAATTTTAATTATTGTTAGGATATACAAACGAAGTGGGTAAAGTTCTTACCTTGTTTAGATATAAAAAACTAAATTCAGAAAAAAATTGAGCTAGATTTACTCTGATGCAAGAGGAGTGCATTTGACCCATTAGTTATTTTTAAAAAGACTTTCTATAATTCAAATTAATCCAGGTTAGTTCTGTGCTCTCTGTTGCTCTGAAGCTCTGACTATAGTTCTGAAGTTCTGACTATAGTTGTCTCTTCTGATTTTATTATCCATGTTTCTGGTCCAGTGGAAAGTTTTGAAACTGCATCTCTTTGATACATTATCTGACTAAATTGTGTTCATTAATTAGATCCAAAGCAAGAATCCTGAATGTTTTCCCCCTCTGCTTGGCCTTACCTTACTGAATCATTAGAAAGGTTCCAGCAATATTATAGATGGTTATACTCAATAGTGGGTATAAAAGCATGATCTCAGTAGGATGTTGCTTCAATCACATTGAAATTTTTACTTTTGCTTTTGAATGTTTTTAAAGAAATATCTATGTCTTTGCAACCTTTCAGTGTTGTTATCTTCTGATTTCCTCAATATCTGTGAAGTAAATGCAACTTCCAACATACCTTGGTTTTCCATCAGCTTGCTCCTGACTATTTACTCCTGCCTGTAATTGGTGTTGGATTTCACAGGGGTTTCTCTTGCAATATTTTTCATTGCTCTTGCATTTTATAAATTCAGTTTTTAATGAACTTTGAGTGACATTTTAGAAAGCTTTTTATAGATCATGATAAAAGCAAATGCCCTGAATTTTAGCAAACATCTTCTAACGCTCTACTTTTCATTTCAGTGCGCATTTACTTTAAAACTAATGTTTAACAAGCTATTCATTTTGTTCTACCTCCAAAACATAATGATGTGACAAAGTATTTACTGCAGCAGCAAGAGAAACAATTCTGACAATGAGTTTTAAAATATGCTTCCAAAGTAATGTATATGTGGGTCAATTTACTGCTTCTTTGCTACAATTCTATTTCTATTTTATGCTACAACTTGCTCTGAAAACATAACAACAACACTTAAAATGCCCAAGCCTGAAGCAATAGCAATAAAGTCCAGAAAAATATGTATTTTATTAGATTAAGAAATGAAAATGCAGTGAAATATGAAGTTAGTTCAGTGATGAAGGCTGCATTTGGAACTATCAAAATGTAAATGAAAGCTGTCATGCTGGCAGTTTTCTTTCACTTTTAATGTGCTGTCTTTGCTTCTCAAATAATAGAGGCAATAAAAGTGATTTTACAGATGAGAGTAACACTACCTTTGTGTTCACATGGCTCTTTTTATAGATATTTTTTATATATATTATTTTCTGCCACATTGAAAAAAAAAGGATAAAATTCAAAAAGAAAATTTTTGAAATAACGTTCATCAACAGTGATGGTCAAACCCCAGATATAGACCTTGGTGAATTTAGTGCTAGTATTAAGGAAAACATGGATGTAAAGCATTTTACAAAGATCTGATTTTTCAAAGAACGTGAAGATTAGAGTATGGATGGAAATGTAGTAACCAAGGAGACTCAGTCTTAAGTAGATGTATAGAGACTTTCTGAATTTAATCTAAACTCAACTAAAATAGATGTAAGACAAAAGCTATAATAATTCCAATTTGCTTACAAAATGGTCTCATTATTTATGCTGATCAAAATGGTATTTGTCACTGAAAGTCTTTATATTGGATTAAGTAATTGTTAATAAAGGTCCAGCAGGTAGCAGTAATGGAGGAGGAAGAAACAGAGAATAATGGTTGTGAATCAGTGGAAGGAATGTTTTCTTTCTTTTCATCTATATTATTAGCAGCACAGTAAGTCACCATTTTTTATACATTAAAAAAAAATCAAAATCAAAATACAAAAAACAAAAAGTCCAAAACCAAACCCTCAAACCCAACCTTATTTCAGTTTAAGATGATCTTACAGTCCTTTCTATTTCCACAGAATTTTTTTTGATCAGTGATTGAGGACTTGAACTTTTCCCCTCCCTTTCCCAACTCTTTCTGCTCAACAATATTTCCTGCTTCACAGTAATTTCAAATAAACTCCCATCCCTATAAAGAGTGTCTCCTAAATTTAGAAGCTCCACTGCCAGTTCCTGGTCTGTGAATGATGCTGCTACCTGTAAGCAACTTACTAGAATTGCTTAGCTGATGGAAGTAATTATCTGAGACAGTTTCAAAGAACTGAAATAATTAAAATAGTTACCTGAGTTGTGTTATTGAGATTGTCTGCAAAATGTGAAGCTCAAGCCAGTGATGGATATTATGTGAATAACATAAGTTTCAGTATGTCCATGTATTGTTTAAATGAAAAAAAATGTAGTAGCAACTTAATTTTCAGATGTGACTCATTTTCTTCCTCCACATTAAATATCACACTAATCCAATTTGTGTAAAGGCTGCTACTGTGCCTGGAGCATAGAACTGAATATAAAATCCAGAGAGTTTCTTACCTTTAATATTTAAATGCTGATGTTAAAATTAATATTACAAGTATTAATAACTCTATTACTGAGTTGTTCTTTTGCTTGTCTAAACCCTTTGAATATGTTACCAACTTCCTGTCCTGAAGAGTGTTCTGTAGTCTGTAGTCTAGTGAGTTCTACAGTGATTGTACTGTGTGCAAAAGAATCTTTCTTTCATATGAGTTTTTACCATCTGACTTCATTTTTCAGCCGCCATTGTAAGGGATAGCAAATTCCTGATCCAAATTCTTAAAAATTTATGGGTATTTGTCATGACCTAACTCATTTTTCCAGTCCCCCTGTCCAAGCAATTCATGCAAATTTCTGTGTTAATCCTGAATCTTTTTTTTAGCCATGTGTTGTTTTAAAAATAGTAGAAGTAACAAAATACTAGCATATATGGAACTGATTTATCTTTTTCCATAAACTCAGAGAAGAAGAAAACATTAAAAAACCCTTCATAAACTACAGAAACCCCACTGGATTCATAAGCACCATAAAACTAGTTCTGGTGAAAATTGGGCTCTTGATAGTACAGAATACTTTGACGCATGAAATATCTTTATTCTGTGTGTTTCAAATCAATTATTAAACAATTTACAGTGCCCTATGAGACATCTAGTCTATTTTACAGATGAAGAAGCTGAATCTCAGCGAGATTTAGCTCCAAATTCTAGAAGTCTTAGATTTGAATTTCCCACAGTGCTTGTCGGCACTCCCCTGTGGCACCCGTAACACCCTCAGTTACTCAGCTGAGTTCCCTACGTACCACTGGGAATGAACCAGGCATTTTTGAGTGAAAGCCACAAAAAGGCAGCACACAGAAGTGGAAGCACTTTTGCTAGTCAGCAAGAAATAGCAAAAAAACCAACCTGAGAGAGTGGATGGCTTCCCTGCCCATGGTGGGATGAAGGAAGTAGATGACCTCTAAGGTCCCTTGCAACCCCACCTATTCCATGCTTCTGTCTATGCCTGCACTCGGATTGTCTTCTTAGACCAGTTATCCATGAGCCCTACTCTAGATTAAGGTGACTAAGTGAGTTTTTGATCACAATATATATTTTTGTTGTGTGTGTGTTACCTGATGTTCTAGTGGTATGGAACTCAGGAGGATGGGTAAAAAATATTGATTGACTCTCTGTGACATTAAATATCAACATAGGGCACTTGGAGAACTTTAGTGGCAAAAAGTAAACTGAAAATTGAAACAAACCTGGTGAGCATGTGGGTAAACAGCTCAGTGATTTTTTAAAAGGGTATAAATAAATTGTTTATGTCTTGGGGTGATTGAATGTTTTCAATGTCTTAGCTTTCTCTCTGAGAGGACATGACATCTATAAATGGAATTCCTTCCAAATTACTATCTCCCATAGTATCCCTGTTATACTTTCACTTCCCAGAATGAGTGGTCAATGATGATTTCCAAAGATTAAGGTGGCAAATAGAAGCCATAGGGAGAGCATTATGTTACAGATTGTTGAATAAAGGTGGAAGAAGGTTATAATTTACATCAGTCTGTACTATTGGGTGGCAACTGATATTCTAAAATTTTGCACTGCAAATCTCAGAGAGTACTTTACATCAATTTGAAACTTTGCTCAAGGTGTTGCAAAACACTTGACAAAGGCAGACGTGGTGGCCATCACTATGAAGAAACCTGAGTAAAGTCCAACTTCCATTTAAATCAATTCAAAAATTCTTTCTGGATGTTGCCAGGATTCTACAGGAAAATGACAGTATTGGTTTCAAGGGGGGCTGATACAGTATGGTGCAGTCAGAACAGACCAGACAGATCAGACAGATAGAAATTTATAGTGGTAAACTTGTGCATTATATATATATATATATGTATCATCAGTGCTTTTATCTTCCTACTACAAAAATATCAGTGGTAGATTAAAATCTCCAGTGGAGAGCACAAATGGCAGGCAGATCCCTGAAGTAGCTGAAAAGCATTCTTCAAATTGCTCTTCAGGAAATTACTCTGCAGAGCTCATATGAGTTGCTCTGCTGACTCTGGTACATCAAAGTTATTTTTCTAATATGCTAGTGTTAGAAAAAATTCATGGTCAAAGTCTGAATATTTATAAGCCCACAAATGGGGGAAATTGTTGTTTGGAAATAAAGTTTAGAATATATTTAAAAATAAGGAATTGATCTCATCTAAGAATAAATCATACCCTTGAAACTGGTAAAGAAAATCTTTAAATAATGGGGTTTTTTCTTCCCAGGATGTAATGGATTTTGTTTTCTCTGCTGTGACACCAAAAATGTCGATTTTAGAATGTATGTACATCAAGCAAGCTATTGACCTCCTACAGGTAGATATGGCATCTATTTTTCTTTCTCTGATTCTGTGGTTTGTTCTAGGAGGGCAGTGGCTCTATATTGCATCCACTTTGCAGGGTTTGCTGTCTGGCCGAGACGAGAAGCAGCTCAGTGAGGAGCATATTGCTCGCCTGTTTGTTTTCGCTGTGATGTGGTCAGCTGGGGCCCTTCTGGAGCCAGATGACAGGCTGAAAATGGAGCTGTTCCTACGGAAGCACTCCGCAGTGAAACAGCTTCCAGCTGTGACTGGAGAGGAAACCATGTTTGAATTTGGTATCAATGCCTGTGGCCAGTGGGAGCACTGGTCAAAGAAGGTTCGTATGCTGCAACACGCTAAGCTTTCTTAATGGGTACACAAGATGTGTGTGGTAAGAGACATTTTATTTCCAACACTACATAATTTGGTTAGGAGGATTAACCCTACCAAATCCCCAAGAGCTTCTTTTTTTGAATCCAAATTTTCTTTTCCCCATATATATCTCCAGCAAAGAATAGAAACATGAATTTGAAATAGCTTTGGAAGTGAAACAGGAATGGTCTTAACTCTGTACACTGTCTATCTCCCTACTCTTTAAGAAATTCCAGCAAGGAAAAGCTTTTATCAGGCACTGGAGGAATGAAAATATCCTGTTAGTCTAACACCTTTTAGAAAAGCATGACAAGATACTGATTGATTACAAAAGGATACCTGGCTTTCAGGAAGAAAAGTTTTGCTGATGTAAATTTTATAACGTACATTTGATTTTGTGTTCTGATGCAAAGTGATTGTGTGGGCAGGTAGGAATTCTCAAACTTTTTGCATGTCTTTCTTATGCAGGTCCCTGAATATATTTATCCTAAAGATTCAGTACCAGAATATACTTCCATTCTAGTTCCAAACATAGACAGTGTCCGAACAGACTTCCTAATGCACACTATCATGAGGCAAGGAAAAGCTGTTTTGCTAACTGGGGAACAAGGAACAGCAAAAACTGTTATGATTAAGGTAGGTGGAACAGGAAAACATATGTAATATATTACTACAATAACATTGCAATAATTGATATTGGCTGTTAACAAATGTTAACTTCAAGTCAAGGATAGTTTGATTTTTCTTCAGAGTACATACTAGAATTTCTACTGAGGCATTTTGTCGGTACTCACATGGGCTACAAGCAAAAATCTCAAGTCTCTACACTTAAGTATAAAGGTTTCTTTTAAACTTTGCTAACTGTGGCCACGAGGTCAGATGATGAACCCTCTCTCATATGCTTTCTTTTGAGTAGTCTAATGGAAGATTCTGCTAAGAAAATGTTGATTCTTGGAGGATTTTTTATTTTCCTGTGCTTTGTCAGTAGTGGCATGTGTGAACTGATCTTTTGTACACCCTTGCTGCACAGCTTTTCTTCAAAAGCCAAACAGAAGAAAAAGAACTTCCTTCTTTTGTAAGGATGGTTTTCAGAGAGTAGATTTACTGTTTATTATCTGCTCTCTCAATTTCTTCACTGAAAATGACATATTCCTTCTCTAGAAGGAAATAACAGGATTGCTATTAAATTAACAAATACATGCTTTCTGTATGATAAAATGTTGCAGGTTAATCATATGACACAAAAAATTAATAACTTAATATAGAAAATTCAATAATCAAAAGGCTGAACAAATGCAGAGGTCATACCAAACTTGGCATCCCTTATTTAAAAAAATGGAAGCAAAATGTTTTTCAGCTGGATTTCTGTGTTTTTCAGGGGAATGTGTGGATTCTTTGATCAATGAGAGGTAGCTAAATAAAACTGATCTACTGTTGGGACAGCTGAGTTTGCTGTACGGGCATCTGGTTGGCTGTATATTGGCTATACATACCTCCACTGGAGGATTTGCAGAGGTCTTGAAATGGAAAAGAGCTGAAAAACACCGGCCTAAATTGACCTTTGGCTTTCTTAAAATCTGGAGCCATTTTGTGTGCCCCAGCCATGTGCTCTCTGAGCCCTGAGGGAGAGTGAGTTGTACCCGGGCCAGCAGCCATTAATACTATTTTTTCAGCGTAGCAGTTGATGCCAACAGGCAATGCTGGTGTAGTGTCAACTTCTGTTCCTGGCACCAGCTGGAGAACTATTTTAGCAGAGTGAAGAGGCGGGGTCTGGGTGGTGGTCTTGATGTTCTGCATACTGGATTTTGTCCAAATACTGGCAACCTCCAGCCTTCAGCTGCCATTCCTGCCCCTAAAAATAATTGGAACTGATTCTTGGGAGTTGCTTACACTGGGTCTATGCTATAGAGCAGAGTATGTTCTTTACACAAGGGAGCTGTATGCCAGCAGATATTTGATCTCATGTAAGGTTAGGAGTGAGTGTTAGCTGCCTTCACAACTGTTCCCCTTCTGCTTTCATCTTCTGTAGAATTTTGTTTTACTACACCTTATGGAAATTTCTAGATATAAACAGTTGATTTCATTAAAAAGTAAAAGAGCCTTAACATAGAACATTTCAGGGAGTAGTCTGAATTAATCTGAATAATCTTCAATGGTGAGTAAAACATCAGTATGAATCAAAATAAAGAACTTAAAATGGAATGTTAAATTAAGACCTTTGTTCTCTGTACTATTAATTCTTGAATTGCACAAAATTTTAAAAAGTAATATTAAATTGGTAAAGGACATTTGAAAATTCTCTGACAGTTTAACTAACAAAAAGAATCCTATTCAATGTCCTCTTCTTTTTCAAAGATAGTTCTCATTTCTATACTATGTAATATTACTGTTACCATGCAAACATTCTGAAATGCCATAATGAATAAAACACAAATGTGTTTTTTGAATGGTTGAGAATTTGTAGTTCCAGTGTGTTGGCCTTGGCCAGCTGTGAGATCCTTACCCAGCTGCTGATTGCCTCCCCCTCCTCAACAGCACCGGGGTTGAGGTAAGGACAGGGAGATCCTCAACTCAACCAGTTACTGCCATGGGAAAAATATTTGACTTGGGGAACACTTTTAAAATTTATTTCTAATTAAAAATAGAATTGGATGGTGAAAAACCAATACTGAAAACACTCTCTTCTCACCCCTCTCTTCTTCTCAGGCTCACCTTTAGTCCTTCATCCCTGACTCCTCTACCTCCTCCCTGTCCAGCAGTGAAGGGGGATGACCAATGGGGGCTGTGGTCAGTCCATAACAGCTCCACTCTGCCTGTCTTCCCTCCTCATGTTGCTCCCTCCTCCCACATGGAATACAGTTCTTAGCAGGGCTGCAGTTCTTCATGAGCTATTCCACCATGGGTTCTTCATGGGGTCGCAAGTCCTGCCAGCAAACCTGCTCCAGCATGGGCTTCCCATGGGGACCCTCTTTTGGGCATCCAGCTGCTGCAGTGTGAGGTCCTCCAGGGGCTGCAGGTTGATCTCTGTTCCACAGTGAACCTCCATGGAATCCAGGGCGACAACCTGCTTCACCATGGTCTGCATCACAGGCTGATGGGTAATCTGTGCTGGAGCACCTCCTGCCCTTCTTTCTGCTCTCACTTTGGTGTCTGCAGGGCTGTTTTTCTCACATTTTTTGCACTTTTCTCTCAACTGCCAGGCAGCATTTTGCCCTTCCTGACACAGACTGAGTGTCTCTAGTGGGTCTGCTGGAGGTGGCTGGAACTGGCTGTGTCTGGCACGGGAAAGCCCTGTCCTCCACTTGCCAGGGGTTGCCCCACAGCCCCACTGCCTGCACCTGGGCACCTGCACCTGGCACATGAACTTTGTACAAATTGTTGGACTCCTGAGGAGAGGTCTGAGCGCTGACCTGCACCAACCCCTCAGCTGTGAAGGGTACACACCAAAGACAGGACTGCATATACATTGCATGTGTGGGTTGTCATTTATGTGAGGTCTGAACTCAGAAAATAGAAATAGAATAGAAAAACTATTTCTGAACTATTTCTTTTCTTAAACTGCTATCACCGTATCAATAAAAGCAACAATATTCATAAAAATATTTTGAGGGGATCCAGATATATCTTACTTTCTGTTGTCATACAGAAGTTATGTCTCACTGAAGTTCTTAGAGCAAGCACTTAATCAGAAATGATATAGATTCATTTTTCTGAGGTACCAAAATGGGAACATTTCTAGTCAACCCTCTTATACAGATAAGAATCCCAATGATATTCAACTTTGTCATCATTGCAGAAGAATCAATTTTTTAAAAAGAAATTGTTGGAAATTTGGAATTTTTAGTGCTATTTCGAAGCTCCAGGACTTTTCCTAACCAAAATATTTCCTATACTCTTTCTCTCTCTCTCTCTGTATCCCTTGGTGTGACTCCAGGGTTATATATTTTTATTATAAAACCTCACTAAATATGAAAAGTGGAACTTCGTTGCTTTGGGGCATCCTCAGCAGCTGTGGGAATTGTACATATTTGTAAAACTCAATAATTACTTTCTTCATTAAGAGAAGATAGCTATCAGTAATTGTGATGTAGCTGGGTTTAGTTTTACACTGCCATTCCTTTATACTACTTTTGTTTTAAGAGTTTTGGTTTTGTAGTGTACACATGAAAATGAATTTGGTTTTTCTCTTGTTCCTTGCAGTCTGCTGTGATAGATCATCACTAACAGCTTAAATTTAGAAAAAAAACTGACAATTGCAAATGCAAACTTTACTTGCTTCTCAAGCTGGCATACATCTACTTGTTGTAATACTTAGTGAAGTCTATTAAGAGCTTATAAATTTTAATACTTAGAAATTTTATGCAAAACATTAACTGGCAGTTTGTTTGAATTTCAAGTTGCAGATGGTATATTTATCTTAAATAAACTGTGTTTGGAGACTTTGAAGCTAATAGTAAGACTGAGATTTTTGCAGGGTTGCTGAGCATCTGTGTCTCCTTTTGTCTTAATTCACCTGGAGTTATTGATGTGCTTTTAAAAGTGGTTTATCTTGCAGAATTACACAAGCAAGTATGATCCCGATGTTCACTTGACTAAATGCCTAAACTTTTCCTCTGCAACTCTGCCACATATGTTCCAAAGGAGCATAGAAAGTTACATAGGCAAAAGAATGGGCGCTACACACGGTCCTCCAGCAGGGAAGAAAATGACTGTCTTTATTGATGACATCAACATGCCTTTGATTAATGAATGGGGTGATCAGGTAAAAGGAAAATATTAACATTTGGGAGTTGGTGGTCTTACCATTGCTGCTGATGGAAATACTGATCTGTGGGTTGAAAAAATGGGACATGTTAGAAAAAATGGTATCATAATATGGATTAGAACAAATATGTTTGCTAAAAACCATTTCCCCAAGCCAGTTTTTGACATGACTAATAAGCTGTCAGTCCCAAAAGATCAAGGAGAGTGTTAATCCACTTGGTGCAATTGTATTTAAGCCTGTTGGTTTGGTCGCATACAAAGCTAGTAGGATTTCCAAACTAGCAGTCCTGAGAACCAGTCTGGGAAAGGGAGCATGCAAATGCAAGGAACGCTCAGAGATTTTTCTTTGATCTGTCCTTGACTTTAAATTGCTATTTTGTGTGAAATCTATTATGTGAAGTCTAAGCTGGTGGTGAGTCTAAAGAATAAGACATATGAAGAAACTGTTAAGCCTTGAGTAAAGAAAGCTTGGAGGAGATCTTATTGCTCTCTGCAACTGCCTGAAAGGAGGTTGTAGTGAGGGTCAGTGTTGACAGGACAAGAGGAAATGAGTTCAAGTTGTACCAGGGGAGGTTTAGATGGGGTATTAGGGAAAAATTTCTTCACCAAAATGGTCATTGAGCCCTGGAACAGATTGCCCAGGCAAGTGGTAGAGTCACCATCCCTGAAGATATTTAAGAGAGGTGTGCATGTGGCACCTGGGGACATGGCTTAGTGGTGGATTTGGCAGTACCAGTTTAATGGTTGGACTTGATGATAAAAGGTCCTTTCCAACCTAAACAATTCTATGATCACAGTTGACATTAAAGACTTGCAAGATGTCTTAAGGTAATCATGACAGAATGCTTACAGATCTATACTCTGAAAATTTGACTTAAATGAAAAAAAAAATTCTGCTGAGAAAAGCAATTTCCCTGCTTCCAGTGTAGCTCTGTACTCAGTGCTTCTTTGCAAGTGGACGTGTGTCTACACATTGTGGTAAATTAATCATTCTTTGTCACTATCTAAGTGCCTGTGTCAATCTGAAGACATAGTCTGGATTGAAAATTGAAAGTCCTGTCTTTTCTTATATTGAAATCATGCAAACCCAATTGAATGTTTGACTTCATGTCCAGAAGTACTTAGCACATGAAGTTTACACGCAGCCAGTGCACCACATCTGAGTGCTTGGTTGCCACGTTGCATGTTGACAACCTTGAAACACTTAACTCCTCTATTCCTTTTTTTTTTTATTATTCTTGGCTATATTTAGATCACCAATGAGATTGTAAGACAGCTGATGGAACAGAAAGGTTTCTACAGCTTGGAGAAGCCAGGGGAATTCACGAGTGTGGTTGACATGCAGTTTGTAGCTGCTATGATTCACCCTGGGGGAGGTCGGAACGACATCCCACAGCGCCTGAAACGCCAGTTCACCATCTTCAACTGCACACTGCCGTCTACTTCCTCTATTGATAAGATATTTCAAACAATAGCTGAGGGCTATTTCTGTGAACAACGACATTTCCCAGCAGAAGTATGTAAACTGGCCTCAGCATTAGTATCTACAAGTCGAAAGGTCTGGCAAATGACAAAAGCAAAGGTAAAATTACATCTCTTAAGCCCTTGAAACATCTGATCCAGACTTTTGTGTGCATTTGTAGTTCATGCTGTGAAGTTGTGACCTGTGGATGTAACTGTTGGCTGATGCTCTGTTCTGAATTGGTTGATCTCAGCACCAAGTTACTGATGAAAATCCTAATCACATGCAGTGTCTTCTGTAGCTGATATAAGTATCACATTATATACATATAATATAGTAAGCATAGCTGATAGGAAGACTGAGACATCTTCCAGTTGAGAAAGTGTTGAGAGCACAAGGAACCAGAAATTAAAAATTAGATAGGAATCTTCTGTAAAGCTGTTTGGGATTGTGAGAAGCTTTAAAGATCTGAATTTAGGAAAGAAGTCAAATTTGGCAGAGAGGGAATCAGTTAAAAACAAATAAAATCTGGTATTTAGTAATTTATAAATATTTACCTTTTCCATTTCAAACAGACTGTTAAAAGCATTTGACTGCAATTTCTGGGCAAATTTTGCTTTGAAAGAGACAAAAAAATATTAGGTTTAGAATGAAATTTGAAAAGAACAAAACTACAGCATAGAAATGTGTGTGAAATTTGTTATTCTTCTGAGAAAAGTGGAGGACAGTGGTGGAAAGGTTTGTTAAATTCCTGCCCAGAAAAGGTTGGTCAGAATTTCACAAACAATTCACTGTAGACCTGTACTTGGTTTACAAAGAGAAATAGAGGAATTT
Source organism: Trochalopteron elliotii (assembly GCA_024734555.1). Classification (NCBI taxonomy): domain Eukaryota; kingdom Metazoa; phylum Chordata; class Aves; order Passeriformes; family Leiothrichidae; genus Trochalopteron; species Trochalopteron elliotii. Next base: position 1,520,183 of record JANPWX010000018.1, read on the forward strand.
CTAATGAAACTAGAAAAACTCAACTCCTCTCC
>JANPWX010000018.1:1520612-1718074 GCA_024734555.1 Trochalopteron elliotii
CCCCTCCCCTCCCCTCCTCGTGAAGTTAAAGACGTGGTCATTGCTACTGTCATTTTCATTTTACATTTGCCTCTTAAATGCCAAGCATGTTTTTAACACAAGACTAAAGTTTGTGAAAATATCCACATTCATTTTCACTTAATAATAAGTAGAATATATTTTCATTTAGCAGTTATTTGATCGTAGTTCATGACATTATTTTGTAGATGTTACCAACTCCAGCTAAATTTCATTACATCTTCAATTTACGAGACCTCAGTCGTATTTGGCAAGGAATACTTACAGTTACTTCTGATGTCTGCCGGAGCATCAGTGTTTTGGTAGCCTTGTTCCAACATGAGTGCAGACGTGTTATTGCAGACAGGTTCATCAGCCAAAGCGATAAAGACTGGTTTGAAGATATGATGAGGAAGGTAAGCAAATAGTATTTTAGTATTTGCCACAGAAAGAGACCAACAACAGATTTCATTACTAAAGCAATCCTTAATATATTGTTGTAGATTGTTTCTGAAGAACATGGTCAAAATCTGTTTGGAGATAAATGCACAGAACTATACTTTGTGGATTTCTTGCGTGATATCCCGGAGACGGCTGGAGATGAACCTGATGATGCAGAGTTGAAGGCTTCTAAAATTTATGAGCCTATCCCATCTTTGGATTACTTGGGTGAAAGATTACAGATGTTCATGCAACAGTACAATGAAACTGTCAGAGGATCAAAGATGGATTTAGTATTTTTCAAGGTATTACTGCTTGTAATTGTATTAATACAGAAAGTGCCTGGTCTTTTGCACTTAGTGATACATAGGTCTTGTATGTTTCTATCACATTATTTTGGAGATAGCTCAGAACAACTAGGTCGTTTATACAATGCACACAAAGTCATCTTGCTTTCCTGAAAGTCACCTCCTTGTCAAAGGTCTTGATGCACAATGCTTTCTTCAACTTTAGATTGAGTGATTTGATGGAATTTTAGGACATTTCAGATTAGTTCTCACTCCAGGATAACTGCAGCAGTTGAATAAGGAATGCCTATAATGCACTTGCATTTTACTTTTGTCAGTCTATTTAGAGAGCTGGAGGAGTCCTTTCTGCTTTTCCTTCTACCCCCTAAGAGGCATGCCCACAGCTCTGCTGATGACAAACTGTGCATATGACATTGCTTCATACAAGCTTGATACAAGGACATTTCTCTCGGGCTAGCCCTGCTGCCCACTGAAGTCAAGGGAAATCTCCTGCTGATTTTGATGAGTACAGGACTGAGTCTTTGGGATAGGCTCCAGAGAAGCCATCTAGCTGTTGGGAAGCGGTTGCTTGGTGACATGCTTCTAGTTGATTATACAACGCATCATTTTTGCATCTCTTCATCCCCTTTTCTGTCAATACACAGGATGCAATCATCCATTTGATTAAAATATTGCGGATTATTCGCACTCCACAAGGAAATGCATTGTTGGTGGGTGTGGGTGGATCTGGAAAACAGAGTCTGACCAGACTAGCATCATACATTGCCGGATACGAGAGCTTCCAGATTGCTTTAACAAGGTAACACAGTGCAGTGTACATGGACATTTGCTCCTTAATTTGCCATAGAATTAACTCCTCACAATAAGCTTAAAGAAATGCAAACCTCTGAAACATTTTATCCCTCGTTGTAAACTACATTTCTGGTCTTATGTAGCCAAACTGCATTATGATAATTTGTGTCATTGGCTTAATATTTTGTAGTGCTGGAATTCTGTAATTTACAGTAATTTGAAGTGAAAGGAAGTAGATACTGCCTTCCTTCTGTGTTTCTTTTGACATAAGGTTTACAGGGGTAAGCAACGAAGACCAGCAGAGTGTATTCTCCTTTGCAAACTATTTAAAATGCTGAGAAATATTCTTCAGAGACATATCAGGTCTATGAATAATGTTATGAGGCTTCTGATGAAAGGAAAGATAAAGAAAACACATATCACAATCTCTTCCTGTGTCCCAGAAGCAGAAGAAAGGAACACTGAGGGAGAAAAGAAAAAAAAAAAAAAAAAAAAAAAAAAAAAGAAAGAAAAAACCCAAAGGGATCGAACAGAATCCCTAGATTTCAAAGATTAATAAGGCAAATATTAATAATGGCAATGAATATGGAGGGAGGAAGAATGACATTAACAGTGAAGAGTGGATGCTGGCTCATGTTTTGTCTCTAAGTATCATTTACCATAACTGGTGTTATATTATTGAACCAGATACACTGCTATTCTGACTCAGAAGAGAAATTCTTATGTTCCTATCAGAATACCACAAATCACTGTAATAACTGTACCTAACACATACAAACTGAAGAGCTGGATTGTTTTTCAAGCTCTGCAGTGCTTGCTTTACAGGTATTTACAGAGCAGAAATAAGATGGAGCTGGAAGAGAATTGGGACTCTTCCTGTGTGGTATATTTAATGTATGAAGAATGGGTCATGTGTGTAGTGCACAAATTACTTATGACTTTGAAGAGATTCTTGGAAATAAGAGGCTGGTTACAAATCTTGGGTTTGGTTTTCTCACCCAAGTTTCAGGTGGTGGTTTGAGAGAGTTTTTTTTGCCCTCTGAAAGCTCTGACCCAGGCTCAAGAATGAAACGGAGTCTTCAAGGTCTTGTTGTTCAAGGTTTCTCACGTGTTTATTAATTCTTATCTTACAATTTTCTTTATGCCTGGTCAAGGTCTTCACAGCTGTTCGGACACAGTGACTCCCCCCTCGATGGGAGGTCGCTACCTTCTTATACAGATAATTATGTGTCTATTATTTACAATTCCATGCCAATGCCTAGTACCTATACTAGAATGGTCACTTCTACTCTGACCCAATCTCCTTAAACTACTTTGTGCCCCCGTCACTGCAGAAGATGGATGCCAAGGGCCAAGAAGAACCCAGGGCACTGCCCTAAAATCTCCATCTTGTTCCCCATTCACCTCCATTCTAAGAATGCCAAAACTACAAAATTCTCCACCCGGTGATTAGCTACACTACTGTCTGTCACACCTTTCTGACTTGTGCATCCTCTCTGTGTTGGAAGTTTTTTCCATGGACTGAAATCAAAGCCTGTCTCTTCCTGGGCTCTGTGCCAGGGTCTGCAACCCCCCTGGGCCGGCTTCACACCCCCCTGTCCAGGATTCAAACCCTCTTGTACAGATCTCAAACCCTCTTGCTCGGGTCCCAGACCCCTCTGCCAAGGTCTGTGACCTTCCAGGGCAACAAAAGGTACGCCCTGGACTCTGACAACAAAGAAAAAAGTTTTCTGATTTCAGCTTTACTTGGCTAGGGACAAAATCTGCCATTTTATTAACCTTACTTTACATCGTTTTATGTTGTGCAATCTGAAATGTGTAGTTGAATTTGTGTGGACTTCATCTGAACCTTACTGTGTGCACCAGCTATAAAACACATAACCAATCATGGTCTCCATTTGTGGAAGAGGTGATCAGCCCAAGTGATAATGTTCAAACATCCTTTCTGGGTTTAATTTTAGTTAAACCATATAACACAATAAACCCCTCAGTTTAGTTCTCTTATGTCTCTTAATGATTTCCTTTAACCTGCTCTCCATATCTTCAGAAGATAATCCAGCTGTATTTACGTAATTGTTGCAGGTATCAGAACCTACTTGACAACTTAATCCAGATGTATTAACCTACTTCTAATAAAGAATTTATGTCTGCAAACCATGGGGATACAAAACAGCATCATAATTGCCTTAGATATAGTATTGCTCTCACCATACTTTTTCCCAGTACATAATTTGTTGACTTCACCTCATTTCACATGATTTATATTACTGAGCATTCACTTTGGCAAAATGTTTAAGAAAAGAAACCTAAAAAATGTAACCAGGTACTATGGTATTCATTTCTTATCTAGATTTTTAAAAATTGCCTTCAGGAAGCTGATCCAGATGATACATATCTCCTAAGATGATCTGTAATTCTTCTTCTCTCTTTTCTATTCCAGAACATATGCCACCAACAACCTTTTGGATGATCTGAAAATGTTGTACCTCACAGCTGGGCAAAAAGGAAAGGGTGTTGTCTTTATATTCACGGACAATGACGTCATAGATGAATCTTTTCTTGAGTACATGAACAATGTTTTGGCTTCAGGTGAAGTCTCCAATCTTTTTGCACGAGATGAAATAGCTGAAATCACACAAGACCTGATTCCAGCAATGAAGAAGGAGTACCCAAGGCTTAGTCCCACTGGTGAAAATCTTTATAATTACTTTATTGCCCGAGTTCGGAATAACCTGCATGTGGTTCTTTGTTTTTCTCCTGTTGGGGAAAAATTCAGAACTCGTGCACTCAAATTTCCAGGTCTGATTTCAGGCTGTACCATGGACTGGTTCCAGCATTGGCCTAAAGATGCTCTTGTGGCAGTTGCACAGCATTTTTTAGCTTCTTACCATATTGAGTGCACAGATGAAGTGAAACAGAGTGTTGTTAACACCATGGGAACAATTCAAGATATTGTAGCTGAAAAATGTGTTGAATATTTTGAACGATATAGGAGACGAACTTTTGTGACACCAAAATCTTACCTGTCCTTCATTGGAGGCTACAAAGCTATTTACAAAGAGAAGTTTACCAGTCTTGGAAGTTTGTCTGAACGCATGAGAACAGGTACTGTAAAAGCTTCCTGAGTTTTGTAAAAGCTTCTTGATTTTTGTTTCTTTCTTTGTTTTTAGGACGGTGAGAAAAATCTGAATAAAAGGATGTAAAAGCATGGATTAGATTGTGAGCTCACGTTCATTTGGAAGCAGACTCATATATTTTCAGCTGTATTGTGTGTGATTACAAAATATGCAGATGTTTTGTTTCAGTGAACTTTATGAATGTACAGATTAGAGAGGAGTTTTGAAAGAAGTGTTAGTTAGCAGTTAAAATACCTGAAACTCCTGCTTTGACATTTACGTATGCTGGAGAACTACTGAGATCCTAGTTTTCACATGTAAGCATGCAAAGAGTAAAAATGTGAAAAGGTAATATTACATGCTCTTATTCAGTCCCTCTGAATGTCAAAAGTGTATGCCGAAGGTAAAATTTCAAAAATATTGCTCTGCCCATGGTTATACATGGTAAACAAAATAAAGAGTCTCCTAAACTGGAAGTGAACTTAAACTGTTTCTTCTCCCACCATTGACAACTGCAGACCTGACCTATGTACACATATGTCCAGAGGGAAAGGGTGGCTGGCTGGCTGGAATATATGGGGTTTTTTTAATTTGAAAGATATATATGATGCATTTAGATGCGTGCATTTAATAAGGATGTTCATACTTAAGAGATTTTCTCACAATTTGTTCAAATTATTGGAGCATTGTATTGCTCAAGAATCTGTAGGGTTTTTTATCCCCATCTCAGCTGGAACTTCATGTAATATTGACTTTAGAAGCTCAGCCTACTCTCCTTGTGTCTTCACTTTCATTGCCAGGTTCCTCCTTTGTTTTGTACAGAGTACAGCCTAGTATTTTTTATGTTCTTATGGATTTCAGAAATTTCACACGCAGTTGTTAAGAGTGTCATTTGCCATGCTGTTTTTCAATGTGTGTGTTTAATATCTAGTCTCCATCTCATGTATAAGAATATAAACAATTGATCAAGTGACAGAATCTGAAGGCTTTTATGCATTAAAAAAAAAAAATCCATTGCCTAATTGTGGTGTTTAACCAATGGGATCACTCACTGGTGTTCCTAAATATGAATCTGAGGGACTTATTTTAAATATCCACATTGCTTCAGTGAGGTTACTCTCTCCATAGGTCTTCCTGTTGCTAAAATGTAATTTGTCCACTACAGGTCTTGCAAAACTGATGGAAGCTGAGGTTTCTGTAAATCAACTTTCCAAAGAGCTGGTTATGAAGGAGAAAGATTTGGCAGTAGCTTCAAGAAAAGCTGATGAAGTTTTATTGGAAGTAACCATGAAAGCCCAGGCTGCAGAAAAAGTGAAAATGCAGGTGCAAATTGTAAAAGACAAGGCTCAGGCAATTGTGGATGACATTGCCATTGATAAAGCAGCAGCAGAAGAGAAGCTTGAAGCTGCAAGACCTGCACTGGAAGAAGCCAAGGCAGCCCTGCAGGTCAGAAGCAAATATATTGTGAACGTGCATGTAGTTAATGATTATTATGTACAATAATGTGGTTTGTGCTTCTAACTTGGGGCGAAGAAAGAGGATTGAAAGAATGGCACTGACCTGCGAATCCTTGTAGAAAAAACCCTGAAAGCTGAAGAGGGGAAGAGGTAAGATGGGCAGTTCTTTACTGTCAGGTAATAAAGCAGTTGTAGAGTGGGACTTTCTGCAGTAGTGCTTCTGAGTGGCCTGCAAACCTGCAGCAATTGCATTACACATACATACTTCCCAAAAGAGCATCATTCTTTGCAATTGAGTGACTGCTTAAATAAATGGATTATTTTCTTGTGTAATTTTTCAGACAATAAAACCTTCTGACATTGCAACTGTTCGCAAACTGGGTAAACCTCCTCACCTGATAATGCGGATCATGGACTGTGTGCTGCTTTTATTCCAAAGGAAAATAGACTCAGTGGCACTAGATCACGAACACCCAGGTGTGAAGCCATCATGGACTGAGGCTCAGAAGCTAATGAATAATTCAGGATTTCTTAGCATGTTGCTTACTTTTCAGAAGGTTAGTAATTAATAGGAGCACGGCAGCTTCAATAACCATCTTCAGAGTTTACATGAATGTGTCTTCTACCATCAAAGGCAGTTTGAAACAGTTCTATCTATAATTGTAGATACTTTGTGACTATTCTTTTTCCTTTTCATGGTTCATTATCTCTGTAATTTTTCTCCTGGGCTGTGCAGTGTCTTCTAGCAGACAGAAGTATCCCAAGCACTAGACCAAATCTTGAGCAGCTTAGTGTTACCTTATTCAGGCAGTTCCTGTGTCCAAGTAGTAATTTGCCTTAAAAGGGCCTCCTCTTGGTTTTTCAAATGACTCACCTTCTTCAGTGCTACCAGGCCTGTTTGCCTGTAAGGCACTCCACAGTTCTGTCTCCAATTTGCTAGGGAGTTAGCAGGAAATAAGAAGAAAATGAGCAGGAAAGGTAATGGGATGATTTGGGAACTTTCGGGGTTCTTTCACTAGAAAAATTGTGAAATGAAGAATAATCTTATTATCAACTGTAAGAAAAATAAAAGTGAACAGTTTTTTATTTCTGTCAGGACAGAAACTTTTGCAGCAAGGCTCACTGAATTGTGAGACAATAGAAAGTTCTCTATAGGGAAGAGAAGATGTCACAGGTATCTGGACCAGAAAAAGACTTAGGGTAGAATGAAATGGCAGAATCATATCCCAACTTTATAATCCAGGAGACCAAGCAGATTTCAACAAAAGCTGGCTTTTCTGCAATGTTGCTGAACATACTTTTGTTAGTGCACTGATGTTTTAATCTACTTAGCTATGCATTTTGCTGATGCCTTTTCCAAGCTGCTGGAGTGTTTTTCTTGTGAAGATCATTCTCACTATCCCTAGGAGCCATTTCTCCCAGAGACCCATATTATGGAAACTTGCACTGCCTCTGTAGACAGTTTTTTCCTGGGGCTGTCAGTCTGGTCACTCTTCCAAGTTCTATCTTCGCTAAACAGAAAGAGGAAATTAGTTTTAAGACAGCAAGGACTAATTATGCACTCCTTAGTCAACTTCTCTCTAATGAGACTTCCAGTTTTGGCACTTATTAATAGTGTATGTATTCCTGCTGGTAGCTGGCAGCACATTTAACTCAGAGGAGTCAGAACAACTTCTGTGGGACCAAGTTCTTCCAGGAACTGATACTGATGAACGTGGGGTAGAAGACTGGACTGCTTCAATCCCTGATGAGGTCCTTCACATGCTGTCCTCCTGCCCCATTTCTCATTTTGAGTATACATGACAAGAAAGCTCATTGTGTCTGGGGTTCTGAGTACACTACACAGCTTACTTGTTTGTCAGATTTTTGTTCTCTCCTAGTATTTTTTAGGCAATGAAAATTAGTGGATGGAGTTCATTGAGTTCAAAATTAATTACTTGAAAAGAAAAGCATGACATTTTCCAAGCTTTTGAACAGAGGTTTAGGCCACTGCTGATTGATCTTTGCTTCACCTTTGCCAGCTTGTTAGCTCATTATTTTGAGTAGGAGAATAAAAAGTCAAAATTTTTGTCCAGCACTATTTTATATTTTAGCAAATGATCATAGTGAAAACATCACTGTGACTGATCTTGGGAGTAATATAGTGAATATCTTTTTTATTAGAGTAGCTACGGATCAGATAAGTATAAGGCAGTTCTTTCTGCTGTGCAGAAAAACAAGAAAAGGGTAAATTGCTTGACAGTATGAATGGTGGATGATTTTTAGATGCATTAAAAGAAAGGCATTAATACCTTGCCAAAAAAGGGGAAGATTCTTAACGTGCCTATTGTTAAGCAGTCATTTTTAGCCTGTATAAGCTCTTCCACTCTCTACCTTGCTCGAGGAGATGAATTCCATTTTCTTCTGACACTTACATAATTATAGATTAACCACCATCATCAAAGATCTGGCTTTTCATGTTCTCAGCAGATTGTGAAAGAGGGGGGAAAAAACCTGGGATTAGAATAACAGCTGAAAGAAATTTCTTTCACAGTTAAGGAAAAGGGTTAGCTTCAGTGAAGTGAAGAGAGTGCCTTGCAGTTTCACCCTTTTGCTTCCCAAAGCTGTATGTTTCGTTCCTTTAGCTGTGTTCACACCAGTGCCTGTCTGACACCATGGTGAGCTTGTTTATGGAACTAGACTAGAAGAAAATTATTCAGTAGTCTTCCGACTTATATTTCTGTCATAACACTTTCCAGACTACATCTCTGAGCATTGGTGAGGGTATTAAAGATGGGACAAGGACATCTGGTTGAGGGGGAAAGGGAAAAAGGTGCAGTGTTGTAGCAGCAATAATTTAGAACAGCTTAAATTGTCATGGAGCTATGAGCACTACTAATGTCTGTAAATCCTATGTCAAATAGGGATATTAAATGCCGGCTCAACTCAATCTGTTGCAATGGAAGTAGGAGTTAGTTTCAGGAGTTCACAAAAACTACTAATCTGTCCTTTATAAGAGTGAAAGGCAACAGTGTTGCTTTGTTAATTTATTCTGTAAGAAGTGATACTCCATGGGTTTAAAAATAAAAATGTTTCTGTGAAGCAGACCTTATTCAAAAACCCATTTTAGATTTTTTTTCCTTTCTATTGACTAGGACTCAATTACAGAAGAAACTGTGGAGCTTTTAGAGCCTTATTTGGATATGGAGGATTATAATCTTGAGACTGCTAAAAAAGTGTGTGGAAATGTAGCAGGTCTTTGCTCATGGACACAAGCAATGGTTTACTTCTACGGTATTAATAAAGGAGTTCTTCCTCTTAAGGTATTTTGTATTGATATTTTTATTTTTTGAGAGATGAATATAGTCAAGTGGAAAAAAATGTGTTATTTTGGCTAAAAGAAGAGATTCTTGTTTCTTCACACCCAGTTGTTAAGTCAAGCTCACAGAGATTTAATATGTCCTTGCAACTTTTTCCCCTCTACTACCCTGTGGTACAGTTGTTACTTGTGTGGACACAGTAAGTATTCAGTTGGCTCTTTGTAGAGCCTCTCTAGCTGTACATGAGAGATTATGATACCCTCTCTGCCCTCAGAGTGGGTGCCAGGCACTATGGCTTCCAGAAAACTCCTCAGTCCTACTGGCCTGGGAAGGAACCTTCTCATTGTGGTCATGATAGAATCTGGGAGAAGAGAGGAGAGATCAGTCTTGGCACAGCATCATTCTTTAAGGAATTTAGCTGGAATTCATCTCCCTAAAAAAAAAAAATGGGGTTTCAGACTACTTGCATACAAATGTATATAGTATTAAAGAAAGTAGTTGCGAGGTAGAGAATTCTGTTGAAACACTGAACTGAAGTAGAAGGGGATCAGCCAGTGTTGCGCATTCCTGCAGATAGCTTTATTGTCTTGGAAATATTCCATTTATGAGCATACTGAAAAAAGGGATTTTGCATATTTATATAATGATTTATAGTCTTTGCTCCTACAAGTGAGTTTTATGGCTCTTTTCTGAGGAAATACATCCAATCCATTATGCTTCCACTGCACTCGTGTTTGGTTTCTTATTGAATGAATCACTATATCAATGGTACAGTCAAAACTCTCAGCATAATCTTTTAGTATACCTAGACAGATCTGATTCAAATATGTTAAAAACACATTTCAAAATTCAAGTAACTCAAGAGAATGCTATATTTTTGTAATATATAAGTAGTTTTTTCCTTTTCAAATAATGGGATGTTCACTAATGAAAACAGAATTTGAAATGTTACTATTGAGAGCTATAAAAGGGAGCAAGACCTGGGGGAAACAATGGCTTTATATGCAAATGCAACCCTGAAAGTTGAAAATGTGGTCTTGTAGTTTTTATTTGAATATATATGATTTAGGATTACATATAAATTTAGCTCTCTGTTTAAGTACTTGCATTCTTGTCACACTGTAGCTGATAAAAAATGAAACACATATATTGGCAAAGTGGTGCCTACTGTCAGGTATAGCAACAGTCGCAAGTATTTTAAAAACTGAAGATGACAAAGGGAGGGAGGGAGTGTTTAAAGTATGCAGGAGATATTGCAGGAAGAAATGGAGTGATGCTAAGAAAATAATTGAAAATAAATGTACAATTAAACTGCGAAAAGTACTAGCCCAGGCTAATCCATCCAGTGCTAAAAGCAGGTTTACTGAATAAATTAATCAAGCTGCTTTATTCTAACTGCTGTTCTAGGATATAAATCCCCTTCAACACCTGCAAAATGGATTCAATATATTTTTAAATTGCATCTTAAGTGAGACTCATTGCCTCATTTATCTTAAATATGACAACCTGTGAAAACTAATTAATAGTGACTTATATTTTAGTAAATACATTGCGCAAAGCTTACCTAATTCCTAGGAATGGATACTGGCACTCTTTAGACAAGTGACCTGCAGCCCAAGGGTCATTAGTTGGACTTTTCTGTAAACCTTCAGCATGAGGGTGAGCTGCTCCTCCCCAGATTTACCTAGTAAACCAGCCAGCTGTATTAACCTGAGAATTTTGAAACACCATCTGCTCCTTATCTATTATTTGAAGAATATAAGAGCAGAATGGAGAAGCCCTGACTTTTGCTGTGATACTGTCAGCCTCCAATTAAAATACTGTGTATAGGAGTATAATTTCCTTTAGGGATGTCTCCAGTGTATTTAATTAAGTTAGGCTGTTATGGTGATCAAGGAAAGTTTGTTTACAGTTTATAAATTCTGTTTGATATTGAAGGTTCTCTCTGTCAAACTCAGTTTTAAGTATGAGACTTTATTGCCTTTTCTATTTTCGTCTTTCTCCATGCTGAACTAAAAACCACAGCAGGCAACGAAAGGAAATCTTGCACATGAAGAAGAGGTAATAGTCAAGGAGTGAAATTTGAAATTAGTCAAGGAGTTGAAATTTGATAGTTGTTCATTTAAATAAGCATGTCCTTGACAAGGTGATGCCCACTGGGCAGGAAAACAAGCATGCAAGTCTGAATTCAAGGCCCACAATAACTGTGGAAGGAAAGCATACACTTTGTGGGGGTGAAGGGGAGGTTTAGATCATCCAACAAAACAGAGTGAGGTCAGGACATGTAACTGAACAGAAAATATGGAAAGTCTTTCACCAGCTAGTACAGACTGGGAAAAGCAGATAATAGATATGATTTCTGTGCTTTTCAAAGGTTATTTTAACCCCACATAATGGTCACTGATATCAAAGAAAGTGAGGCCAAGATTTTATTAATGTCATTCTGCATGGATCTGTTTGGATGTGTAGAAACATATATATGTATGCGTATGTGCATGTGTATATGTATTTTTTAAAATTTTGTATTGGTGAGGTAAAAACAGTGGTTTGGGGAAGTCTGCAAAACTTGTGTATGTTTTTGCATTTTTTTACAATCTTTCCCTGAGTGATGGTGGATACAAGTGTATCATGATATTGAGTCTTTAGGAAATTGAACCAAAACCAATGGAGAGTCTATAGGAAAAATCTGCAGTAATCTGGGACAGGGGCAGTTTTGAGACTGCATTTCCATGAAGAGTTTTCAGTCAGATTCCATGTGCCCAGGACATTTTGGAAGCAAAAGGCAAAGATGAGCATTAGCACATCCCCAGAAGTTCAAGAGCAGAGTAACAGAGTCCAAGTGCAAGAAGCTTTCTGGCCTAATCCAGCAGCAGTGAGTTGTCACTGCAAGAACAGTGGACTTTGGAAGCTGAAATTCGTTAACAAGAGGTGGGCTAGGAAAGCTACAAATCATCCTTACCTGAAGTGAACTCTATAGTTTTGAATGCTTTTTTTTTTTTCCTAATGGGATTCTCCTAGTAACATTTCCTGAATTTACTGAGCAGCAGTTGCTCTTCAGAGTGATTTGGGGTTGATCTGGGCATTCCACTCAAGAGCAGGAATAGCATTAAATGATACGAGCCTTCTTTTTGTTGGAGAAGTCATTTTTATTGAACTGCTTTCTCAGATCAGGGTCAGATATACTCTCTACTTTGCAAAATTGAGTTTGCAATGAATCAGTGAGAAACTTAATGTCTATGTCAATACTAATAAATTAAATAGTACTAGTGAATTTTTCTAGGCACTGGAAAGTGATCATTTACACTGGTAAATTGTTAGAATGATCTCTAGTGTGGATTTGGTTTTGGCTAAACAGCATTTTTCAGTAGTCCCTGGGCACCTTTCAGGTTCTAGCATGGTCCAAGAGCCACTCCCACAAGGCTGTCAGCATACAGTCATACTGTTTTAGAGACTGGGAGAGCATAATGTGAGATTTTTTTATGCTGGTTAACCTCAGAGCCAGAGAAGGGTCCTGGGCATGTTTCATTTAACACTATAGCTGTGACTATAATTCTGTTTATTTGTTCTGATTTTGTGTGGAATGCAAAAATGTTAAAGAGGGGCAGGATCATCTCACCACCTGCTATGAAGTTCTCTCTGAGGTCAGCTTAGAAGAAGGCAAAGCAGCTGCTTAACCCTTTAGGCTGTGGCCCTTGTTGACACAGGGTGCTGTCTCTGTACCTGCCCCATGCAGACAGATGTAGAGAGCAGGTAGCAGCACTGGCTGGAGCAGAAGCTCAGAGGGTTGTCTGGTGCCCCACAATGCCAAAGGCAAGGAAAGGCTAAAGCTACTGTTTTCACACAAGCCCAGGCATGTTCCAGTGTAGCACCACTTCTCCAGGAGTGCAGATCAGTGTGGACCTCATGTCTTAAATCCTCATGATTCATCCGCATAAAATCCATTTATTCAGACTTTCACACTGCATCCAGCTGGAACAAACTGTGTATTCCTTGCTTTGCTGTGTGATTCCAAGGGATGAAATGAGGAGTGTGAGGCTTGTTTGCAGGACAATGCAACTAAAATTAGAAAGGCACAGTGGTTCTTAGTGGTTGGGAAACATGTTTCCTTCCTGCCTATTATTGGCTGGAAATGTTTGTATGGAGCTGATTGCAGCTGTAATAGGGTTCTTGTGCAGAAGATTCTCTTTGGCAGCAGAACTTGCCTCCTGCTCTCATGGCAGAGCTCTACACGGGAGGCTGCCAGCCAACCTGCCACTGATGTCAATACAAAAGCCGTGTTTGTACCCATGAAATTTTGAAAACTTGAGCTTGGGGAAAAAAATCAGGGAGAAAGCAAATATTGGTGATTTCAAAGGGTCATCTGAAACAAGTAATCTTTCTGCCTTTGGAAATCACATAGGTTGGTCATCCTGATATGTTGGCTGTATGTCTCATGCAACCAACCAGTGTTCATCACATATGATCAAGTAGCCTATAAATCAAACTAATATTATAATGTCTTATACTTTGTTATGATTTGCTTTTATGATAGGCTAAGAATTCTCAGCCTAAAATTGGCTGAGAATTCTGGTTAAATTGTCTGTAAAATAGTTTCTTATTATAGGTCATCTTTCAGAAAATCTGTAAAGCCTTTTGTAAACAATTTTAGGGATTTTTTTTTTCAGGTTAGTATGCAACATACTTTTTTTTTTACTCGTCTTTGAAATACTTTTTTGTTATTCTTATATCTTCAAAGCTGATAGCCTTATAAGAGTTTTTAAGAATGGGGAAGTCTGTTTTATCAATCTTTTTGCACTTTTCTGAGTAGTTTATTGTTGTACAGAGACCTGCTTTTTGTATTTACAAGGTATCATTGCTCATATGTATTGGGAATTCACATGCCCATCCTTTTCCATTGAAGTTCACATCCTGCTGTGATAAATGTCAAGGTGTTATATGAAGCCACACAGCCAGGTGTAAGTTCTCTGTTGTTCCAGCTGTTCTGCCAAGGCTGTTCTTCATGACCCTCCAAGGATCTTGTTTCCTGTGTAACCTCAGTATTTGTCAGCTGGGACTGAAACAATATGTCAGTATTGTTTGACTCCCATTTTTAGCCCTCAGAGAATTTAAGGATACGAGGATGCTCTGCAGTGGTGAAGGAGGCAGGGGGAGGTAGAGGAGGGCTGGTGCAAGGTTCCTTTTGGATCTCAGTAATAAAGGCCTGACAACAAATGGCTAAGTGAGGCACCTGCTTTAATAAGACAGAATAATAAGAGGAGTTTAAGATAGTTTGAGTGGCCAAAAGAGGAAGTTTTCTCATCATGGACTGGATCTGCTCTGCACAGGATACCATGGGCAAAACTATTCTGTCTCTCTCTGATGCTGCATGAATGTGGGGTGTCCAGCATTTGAAGGGATGTAAAGTTTACTCACTGTTTGTCTTATTCTTATGAATTTCTTTAAGGCAGTTGTCTTATTAAGCCATTTGTTGTCAGATCTTTCTTATTCAGATGCAGAAGGAACTCTTCACTCTCTCTTTCTCTCTTATCTCACCCTTCCCCCTGGTGCAGGGCACAGTAACACTATGTCACCTCCTGAAAACTCCTTTGTTGTTGGAACTTTGCCCAATGGTCCAAGATTCACTAAAACACAACAGCAGTTGTTCTGAAAGCTGCTTAGCTGAGTTTAATCAAGACACTTACTGAGCAGTGTTTATTTCTAGGCGATGCTCTTTAATGTGTTTTTTGATAAACAGTGAGGTAAAAATATTTCAGCATTATTACATGATGGACATTTTATGAGCATCCATTTTACTGTTCATCTGAATTCCAAAATATTATTTTTGTCTCTAGGATGTGCCAACATAGCAGGTGGCTACAGTAAGCAGCCTTACTGACAGTTTTATTCTCTAGCACATACTGTGTACATATACCTAGATTGCTGATGTACATGGACACAGATACATGTGATTTACCTGTATCCAATACACATGTGTACAACATACATGTACATAGATATTAATCACCTACTTCATTGATTAGTACATATATGCTTCTCTAATTCCCTGCTCACAAACCACTCTTTTGAAATAGACCAGACCCATGGTTATGCTGTTAACTAGGAGTTACCCCTTAAGAGAGATGCCTTCTATTGCTACTCTTCTGGTGTGATGTAATGCGAGTGTCAAGCTTCATACTCATAATAAAACAGGTTCTACAGATTCTTGGTTTCCATCTTTATAACTCTTATAGAAGAAAAAAGCACCAGAAATAAGATACATGATATTTAAACAAGCTTTTTTAAATATTCAGAGTAAATGGAAACAACCTTTATCTGTAAGTGTGAATTTCAAAAGAAATTTGTCAGGCTTTAATCCTTTGCAAATGTATATGGAAATGCATTCTGAATTCACAGAATATTTTTTTCAACCCTGTTAGGAATATAAAAGTTAAGAGGCCACATTTGAATGACTGGTAAGTCATCATGCAAATTTATAGAGAGATGTGAAAAAAGTCTCTAGAGTTTTACTTTCCAGAGGAGCAAAAAATGCAATTGTTATATTTTTGTTGTAGAAGTAATTGATGGAAAAAGAGAGCAGAGGAGTAGTTTCTGTTATAATTTTTATTATTTTATAATTAATGAAGACAACATTAAATTTCTTTTGCACTGAGAATATATTACAGGAGACATACATATAAGGCAACCCATTGTATATGTTGCCGCATATGTCTAGTAGACAGCTATTTCAAGTGTATTGTATTTAAAATCACTGGTCATTGTGTGATCAACAGACCATTCTGAAAATATTATTTAAACATCTTAAGATTGCCTTGAATAACTTTAATGTTATGCTTCTGTTCCAGAAGTAAAAAGAAAATAAACTTCTGTCATCTTAAAACATGTATTATTTTTAAAAGTACCCAACACAGTACAATATGTGCCATTAAATGAATATCATTTGCTTCTGTCAAAAATGGGTATTAATTACTCTTTGCTTTTAAATATCTGTAGGCAAATTTAGCTTTGCAAGAAGGAAGACTTGCAGCTGCCCAAATGGAACTGAATAGTGCACAAAATCAGCTGGACGAGAAGCAAAGGGAACTGGATGAAGTTCAAGCCATGTATGATGCTGCTATGAAAGAGAAGCAGGCCTTGCTCGATGATGCTGAGGCGTGCAGAAGGAAGATGAACAATGCCACAGCTCTGATTGAAGGGTTAGGGGGAGAAAAGGTATTATCACATGTGTAGGTTTCCGGCACAAAGCAGATGTGTAATTTTGAGATTGCTCTGTGATGGTCGTAACAGTGCTCAACTAACTCAAGGCATGGTGACATCTTGATATCGCCTGACACTTTTTTTAGTTATATGTATGGTTTTCCTTGAAGTTAATGTATCTAACAAAGTAAAGCAATTTCTTATGTTAATTCTTCCATATGAAGATTTATGTTATATCATATGACTCGTACTAGGATAAAGTTCAGATTTAAAGCCAAGGATCTGGATTCCTTTTAGCTTTAGTAAGAAGAATTAGGCTTAACCTAAATAATTGCCCTAAAATATTTATAAGGAGGATTACTCTCTTTTTCTCACCAAGTATACAAGAATACAAATTTGAAGCTTGACTAATTTCCTGAATTATAATTGAAGCTTAGATTTCTACTGGAGCCTTTTACAGAATTATGGGCTAATTGTTATCCTCTGCACTGAGCTTGAAATTTACCTTTCCTATGCAGATCTTTCTGGCTTGAGCCTGAAGGTTTTCAGAGGAAGCAGGATACTCTTTTTTCTCCCTCTTATTATTTGCTTTCTTAATTCCTTCATTGATTTCACACAAAGTCAAAATTAAAGAGAGTTTTTACTTCAACCATTTTGTCCTGCAAGGCCAGGACCTCAGTATTTCTTTGAACAGCTGCACTTCAAATTACATCACTCAAAAATCTTAGATGCTTTATCATATTTTTTCTAAATTTAAGAGCAACAAAAAATAGGAAATCAATATGCCTTATTGTTGGTTCCCTGAAGCCTTGTTGCTATGAGGTCTTGTTAGAGCTGTTATTCCAATCTACTTCTGAAAATTCAGACCAAAAAAAAAAGAAAAACCCTGTATGACACTTGCAGTATTGGGAAAAATTGATGCTGGGTTAAATGTGTGTTTTCTAAACTTGGAACATGTAGGTGCTGATCCAGATTGCATGCAAAGTGATTGTAAGGGAAAGAATCTGTAAAGAAAGGAATAGGCAGAAATATTAGTTTATTTTTTTTTTTAATATAATAATACTTATAAAATTGCAGAATCATTGAATAATTGAGATTGGAAAGGACCTCTGGAGATCAACTAACCCAAAATACACATCCTTCCTTCCCCCCTACTCAAGGCTCAGGGCATTTTTTGGTTGGGTTTTGAATATCTTCAAGGATTCCACAGCTTCCCTTGGCAACCTATTTCAATTTTTAACAACTTTCACAGAAATAAAGGGACTTTTTGTGTGTTGAATTAGAATTTCTTATATTCCAATTTGTGTCCATTGCCCCTTTTCATTTCACAGAGTCTGAAAAAAGTCCAGCTTCTTCCTCTTTACACCTCTCAATCACATATTTGTACACATAAATACACATGTATAAATTCCCCCTGCACTCTCTGTGTTCAAGGCTAAACAATCTCAGCCAAGGCTGCCCCCAAATTTTAGATCCCTGATCAATTCTTTATCTGCAAGTTTGAGGTTAAGCAAACTGCCTTTCCCTCATTAAACCCTCACTCAACTGTGTTGAGAACTTTTGTCAATGCCTTCCTTAAAACCTCAAGGATTGCTTGTGTCTTTCTGTGTTGTCCCTTCAGATATTGTCTTGTTCAAATTCTCCATGTAGACCAAGGCCTATGGATGCGAGGTTTCTTCCCTCATCTGAAAAAAGCCCTCATCTACTTCTTGTTAATCGCTTTGTCTGTGACAGACACACACATCTCCCGTATGGATCTTCCCTCTGATGCCTACCCATAAGCTCCCAACTGGCATATTGTCCATCCTCAAGTCTCCCAGGTTGAACATATGCATTCCACTGCTCTCTCACATGAAAGAAAACCCCTCTTCTCACCTTTCCAACCTGTCCTTCCTAACATAAAAGACAAGCCCATAGACAAGTGATGCAGCTCTCCAGTTGTGGTTGTCTTTCCACCATGTTCTCGTGACTCCCATCATATCATGACACTGCAGTCACCTGCAGAGTCCTCTTTTGTTCTCCATGCTGTGCACATTCATGTAGAAACACTTCAGGGAGGTGCCCTGCTGTGATAATTAATGTCCTATAAGCAGTATGAAAGCTGTCCCCACCATCCTGTCTGGTGGACACTTCCTCATTTATGTGGGTGTCCTTAGGGTAGTCCTCCATTAGCCCTGTTTTGTTGATTATGAGCTCCCAACAGTTTATCTCACCCCACACATATTGTTGGCCAGCCCAGTCCTCCACTTCCTCACATGACTATTGGTCCTCCTCTGCCTGCCACTTTGTTCTTCCTTTAAAGCTCTTCTTACCTCTTCAACCAGCTTGCTGGCAAAGATGCTTTTTCTCCGCTTGGTCAGGTGGTTGCCATCACTTCCAAACAAACTTCTAATTCTGGAAAGAATGATTTAAAGCAGAAATTATTCCTGTTTTGAAGAAAAGTAATTTAACAGAAAGAGATAAATTTTGAAGTTAGATGTTTGTGTTAGTTTTGTATCTGCTTAAGCTAACTTCTTTTTAATATTTTACATACAGCTTCGTTGGACAGCAAGCAGCAAAAACTTTCAAAATCAAATTACTAGTTTGGTGGGGAATGTTCTTCTGGCCACCGGATTTCTCTCTTACTCTGGACCTTTCAATCAGGAGTACAGGAATTTGCTACTCCAATTATGGAAGAAAGAGATGGACAATAGCAAGATTCCATACAGTAAAGTAAGTGTTCATGTTTTGTTCTGACCTTATTCTTTGCCTTACTGAGAAATTATACACAGAGCTTTTCATTCCAGAGAAGTACATAATTGGAAGACTATATATATATCTGCTGTCACATTCAATCAAATTTTTAATAAATAAAAAAATCTGAACAGTTGACAACTGAGCTTCTGAACCAATATGTTTTAAATTCCTCTTTATACTGTCAGGCATTTCACAATTGGTATGTAGGACACTGCTCTGGCAAATCTGACAGAGAAATGCTGTCTGAAGTTAGCTGCCCTGGGAGAAATAGCGTAATAGAGGAAACAAAGTAAAATTTATCAGTTTAGCATACATTTACCTTTTCATAAGAGGAAACATCACCTTTGCACTTCTGTGGTTATCAGTATATACCCTCTGGTCATACCCTCTGCTGTGTACCCACAGCCTTTAATTTAGTTTAATTTGAAGTGTCTTATAGAAATTATTGATTTAAACAAACCCTGCATTTTGCAAGACTTGGTTTGCAGCACTTTGGCAGTTCAGCTTGCTCCAGTGTTAGCTTTTAAATCCATGCACCTTTGTCACCTGTGAGGCTGTTCCAGTGAGGCTGAGATTGCAGTGTCTCCCTCACTGGCCTGTGTCTGTGCAGACAGTGCAATGGAGCTACAGTCCCATCATTCGATTTCTGTTTCCTGCCACTTCATATTTTACCTTTATTAAGGTGAGCAGCCTGCATGCTGAGACTATGACACAGGGCAGGATCCCGTGCATGAATCTTGTCCTTTACTTTTACCATTGTCTGCCTCAGGAGTGCCAGACCTGGCACAGGTTCTGGTGCAGAGGCTTTGCTTGTGGCCAGCAGCAGCCTTGCTCCTATTCCATGACTTTTAGGAGGTCTGTCTAATATTCTTTCCTGTACTGGAAGACATATTCATGCTGAAGGCAGAATTTAGGCCATAGTAATCAAAACTGTCTTTCTGAGTAATCTATGTTGTCTTCCACTTGGTTTTGTGAATACCTGTGTACATTTTCTTCAGCAGTAAAGGCTGGAGAAATAGTTTAGGGACTCTCTCTTCCTCTCAGCACAGGAGTTGAAGCATTAAGCTCAAACAGTTCCTGTTCTCAGCTGTCAAAAATTTTGACAGAGCAGTTGCTGCTGAAAAATGCTGTGAGGTACTGAGCAACCTGTGTACAGCTGTATCATTGTGAAACAGCTAAAGGTAGATCTGCATCTTCTTATCAGTTATTTTTGGGATTTGGCATTTAAAAGCTCTATTAAGGAGATTTCCATGAGGGGTTTTTTCACTTCCTAGAAGTTATTTGTGAATATCTTTTCTATTATTTTTTATGTTAAGTTAGCATAAGTTTTGTAATGCTGATTAACCTTGACCTGACAGAGTGAAACTTGCAATCCAGCCCAATTTATGCTGTGACTTAAAAGATTAATCACTCTGACCCGCCCAGTAAAGCTCTCTGAAAGCTGCTGATGATAAAAAATATGTAAGGCCAAGATGAATTTATTAATAAAGTACCAGGAGCAGTGCAGTTTCAGGCAAGATTCTTAACCAGTGTGGCATGGGAGTTATCCTACATACACTCATCCCAGCAAGGCTCTTTCTCAAATTCAGTGTACAAAATGTTCTTAAAAGCTACTTACCTTGGGGAATATCTGTCAAGTTTCTCACCATTTAAGGATAAGAAACTGGATGTATAATGTCCTTAGAAAGCAATACATAAAGAACTAAAATTCTGCTTCCATGAAGGTGTTCTGACCACATTACTATTTGGCTGCATCCTTGAAAATTTGAGGAATACTTTCTTATCATTTCTATGTTGCTTCCCCTTCCCCCACCCCTGCCAATATGTCTCAGTTAGATGGAGGATATCATAGTTAATGAGTTTCAAAACGTATTTACCATCCTGTTTAGATAGTTCCCATTAGAAACAGAATTATGATTTCCATCATAGTGTATTAAAGAGAGTTTTGATTTTTCCCAGGGAATTAAGTACTCACAAAAGGCAGCATATGGATACTTTCTTGATACTTCACACCACAGGAAAGAAAGCAGCTTTGCAGTTCAGGCAAAAGACTTGACATCTGCCTTGCTTTGTCACTGACTAACTGACTGTGGGTGTATGAGTCATTTAGGCATAACAATTTAGAAAGATCTGTTTAAATTAGCCACCTATCTGTTTAGTTAGGCACTTAAATTAGCTGAATTTCAGAGTTGCAGGGTGACTGATGCTTCTTGCTGTAGGTAAGAAAAAGTTCAAAGCTGTTTACATCCTACTCATCTGCTTAAGGAGCTAAATATGGTTTTAGGTTCCAATTGCTGAAAATTTTGCCTATTAAATGCTTTTCTGTCCTTTGCACAAATGGAAATGATTTCTGAAATTTCTCTGTCTTCTTAAAATGGTTTGTGTTGCTTCATTGTGAGCCTTCAATAATTTTAGCAGTAAAAAAATCAAAGTGGTGAAAAAGCCTTGGCATCTTGCAACCACTGGTATCATTAGATCTCAGGATTTTATCACAACTCTCACAGTATTTGAACTTTTGCTTTGGGCTTCAGATGCTGAAATCTGTGATTTTTGCAAGATTTGCAGGCTTTTTCTTTCTTTCTTTCATGTTTTTATTTCAAACATGTTTTTAGAGAAAGCCTAAAAGTAGTAATTGTTGAATAAAAAATTTAAGGAGCAAATAAAAAAATCGCTTCAATTTTATTATTTTTAAAATTCTCAATCCTTAAGAAGGTTCTTTTCTGAATTAGAGAGCTTGTTTTGCTATTTTCAGCACTGTTTTCTTCACATACACCTTTTTGAGAGGCCAGTCATTTTTCATAGTGAATAAAATAAAGCAAGTTTGTTGACAAGTGCAAATCAGACTTTAAAAGAATTTGTGAACTGTGAAGGGTTTTAACTTAGCAGCAATAACCTTTCGTGATAGTTCATGGTTACTGATCCATAGCACATCTCCATTTTCTTCTCTTAGTCTCCTACAGCCATCCTGTACCTGGAAGGCACTTTCTAGCAGGTGGAAGCTCTTGTGAACAAGATGACCCTTCCACTTGAACTGGCAGGAAAAGAGTTTGCCATTAAAAGTGGCAAAAAAAAAAAATCACTTTGTCATTAGATATTGAACTGGCTTTGGAGATTTTATGAGACTCTCTGATGGACACCAAAGCCTCAACAGAATTCACTTTCATTACTGCTCAACTGCAATGATTTAATGCACTGAACTTTAAAGAAAAGAAACAATAAGCAATAACTACCAAATACACTCTATCATGCAATCATGCATTCTGATTAGTATAAGAAGAAAAACCATCCAGCAGGTGTTTTAGTATAGCTCCTCTAACTGGCACTAATTTTGAATTTACATGTTTTCTACTGGTACTAATTTTGTAATTGTATATTTTCTATTAGAACTTGAACCTTACTGGTATGCTTGTTGACAATGCTACAGTGGGTGAATGGAACCTCCAGGGTCTTCCAAATGATGACCTTTCAATTCAAAATGGCATTATTGTCACAAAAGCATCTAGATATCCTTTGCTGATTGATCCACAAGGTCAAGGAAAGATCTGGATCAAAAATAAGGAAAAGAATAATGGACTTCAGGTAAATAGTTAATTTACAGTTTTTTAAAATTGTGTGTGTCATTTGTGTCATCATACTTTGGCCATGTATAATTTAAATCTGATGTTTATTGGTATACAGTTATCCAGAAACCAAAACAAGACTGACACAGAACATGTACCCTGTATCAGGATATCAATAACAGGGCAAAATAGCTTGGAATGTGTTATGGCATATCTATTTTTGTGATGAATCTTAATTGCTTGCCATAGTGTAAGAGAAGCAAAGAGGAAAGTAAGAGGTTGTATCTCATTCTCCACCTTCCTGGAGATTTGTATCTCCTGCTCTGAATCCGAGTTCTCCCCAGTAAGTCCAGGAGTAACAAAGTTATGTCAAGATTCTAAATACACAGGTATTTAAATTATGGCTTACATCTGGGATATTGTAATTTGCTATGGTATTATTAGTGTTATGTTGTTGGTCACCCAGACACTAGCTTTATCCCTCAGCTGATTTTGAAATAAAGATGTAGGCAACACACTGTTTTGGTGGATACGCATATGCCTACATTATAACAAACAAAAAGTGCAGAGTGGTGGAACAGAGTATTAATTTTTAAATAATATACTGGTTCAATTCTGTGTAATGTGCCTCTAGATATTTTAATTATACCTTTTTCAAAGAGCTTTGCCTGCAAGACAAGGATTTATTTTAAAAACATGTCTATCCTAATTTTTTTTCCTTGTAAAAAAACACCTGAAAACCATGACTTAAGAGATGCCTGGAAAGGCTATTCAATTATCATCTTAAGGGATTATGTTAAATATTTTAAATTTAAATAAATTAAAAGGACTCCATATTACTTTTAGCAATTTTAAGACTGAATTGGTGGAACTGAATTGGAAATTAAATCAGACCTCCTATGTAACACTGGTTCCCTTTCTGAACTCCATAAATATTTCCCTACTTCACATTAGTGTTCTAAGCATAAATCTGTTTATATTTAGGAGATATTGAGATATTACAATGATTAGATAGATATGCAGATAAATAAGTAAATAAGTAACAATAAAGAAATGTGATCTCCTATCCTCCCAAGTTTAAAGCAAAACTTCTATTTATGTCAGCAGAGGCAAGTTCTGGTCCCTCAAATGTAGCCATTTGTATAGATATCCCAGGATGAGTATAATTTTTTAAAGCTGCAATAGATTTTATGCTGTTTTCTGTGTGCTTTCAAATGCATGCTGTGTTGTGACTCAATCCTCCTAGGTTACAGCTATGAACCACAAGTCCTTCAGAACTCATGTAGAAGATTGCTTGTCCCTTGGCCGACCTCTGTTAATTGAAGACATTGGAGAGGAACTTGATCCTGCTCTAGATAACATCTTGGAAAAAAATTTCATAAAATTTGGTTCAGCACACAAAGTAAGATGAATTGAAGACATGAAATTAAAACCTAATAAGGACAGATGTTGGGTATGGGGTGGTCTGAATACTGACATGATTTGTACCTTTAAAACAGTTAGAAAATGAGTAGTGAATTTATGAGGTTGTTTGAGCGGCTTTTTTACCCTTATTCAGAAAGTTTAAAAAGTGTAAATAAAAATATAAAAAAAAGAGTTCATAGTTTTTCTTTCTTTCATTGGATAAAATAACAGTTTTTCTGAATTCAGCTTTTGAAAACTGAAAAATATTTTTTCTTTTCAGGTGAAAGTAGGTGACAAGGAGGTAGATCTGACAAAGGGGTTTACCCTCTATATGACAACAAAGGTGGCTAATCCTGTTTATACTCCAGAAATTAGTGCAAGAACAACTGTGATTGACTTTAGTGTTACTATGAAAGGGCTGGAAGATCAGCTCCTTGGCCGTGTCATCCTCACAGAAAAGCAGGTATCGAGTGTTACAGTATTTGAGTAGAAGGAAGACTGGTTCAGTGTCTGCACCAGGACTGCATACATATTTAATGGCTTGGTTGAAATCGAATGCAAGAACAAAAATGTGAATGAAAGTTTAAAGGTTGTGCATTTGCTGAAATACAATGTGGAGCTGTTTTTTAATTGAATGGGGGAACCTAAACATTTATTTTAAGATCTGGCCTTGGAAAAAGTAGAAAGAAAATTATTCATTAAAAATACATCACAGGCGTACACATGACATACATAAAAATTTTATTCCTTCATATATGGAAAGGGTTTCTTGTTCAGTCAGAAATCTCTTTTATTTCTGAATTCCTTTTTAAACTTAATTTGAATTACATGAAAAAATGCTTATGAACTTGAACTACTTTTGCCAGCCAGGTCTAGTGTGCAAGAAGATGAAAGATTCTTAAGGAGCCCTGAACACTGACTTGACTCTGTTCTTACTAAAATTTGCATTGATTATGTGGAAGTTAATATAAGGAAGAAAATCCTCTCTCAGGCGAGAGAAAAAAATTGAGGTTTGCATTAGCTGAGCTGCTGCTTTCAGGAGGTAGCTCAGGTAGGCTTGGTCATGCAAGAGGAGTTGCCTACCTAAGGGAATTAATTCTTCCTTTGACTTCCCCAAAGCATGTTCTAGCCACTGTTCTTTAGTGGTGCTGTCATTTTCTCCAGCCAACACCCTTACACTTTGCTCAAAATGAACCTTTACTGAAGTAAGGACTGGAATTAAGGTGCCCTTCCTTTGGTCTAACAGTCACAAACAGAGGCTGGAAAGTCATTGTAATACACAAACTTCCTTTGAATTGTTCCATGAAAAGCAGAAAGTCTGTAATAGCAGATATTGGGTGAAAATAAGGTGGGACAAATGCTTTAGATGCAAAACTTTTATTCTTTACTCCAGTAGATGTAGGTTTCTGTAACCAAAATTGAACAGCATCAGCAGAAGGGAATGGGAGTATCCTGACTAATCTCTGAATGGAGGGAGAGGTCTAAATCAAGATAGAATTGAAAGAAGTGAAATAAAAGTCCTCTTCCCACAAGATACCCTTGCTCTGTGGTTTGTTTTTTGATTTTTTTCTTGGACAGAACTGTTAGAGAATTCATATTGAATGTACATAGTGACACCTATACTGCATTTTGGGTCAAAAATATAGTTGCTGAAAAATATTCCTCCAGTGCTGTACAACAGCTGAAGAGAGTTGCGAGGGAACTTGGTTAATATTGGCACTAGTTGCTGCACAGTGATATGTTTGCAGCTGATCAACATTTGTTAAACTTCTTTTGGCAGATACGAAAACATCATGGTTGTTCTCTCTCTTCTGTCTCAGTAAGGGGTGAATGTTGTGGTGTAGATGGTCAGAGCCAATGGGATTCTGAAAAATCTAGTTCAAAGGAAAGACACAACATGAAGAGGGATTCTGAAGAGCAGGCTTTCTATTACAAAGAGACAACTTTATGATCGCTGAGCTAAAGTAATAGATTAAAGGAACCAAGACATTTTTAAAGATTGCTCTAGTGATCAATGAAATATGATCAAAGAAGTGTTTATTCTTCTCAGCTTTATAGGTTGATCCTGTAAATATAGAAACATACATCAGCATATTTTTTACTTTGATAATGAAGTTGCTGCCACTATTTGTGTTCAGAACAACTATTATTTGTGTTACAAATATGGTTGTGAAGTTCCCTTACAAACAAAAACTTAGACCTGGTACATTTGGTAATTTTCTGTAAAAGATGCCTTTTACAGACTTATAAATCGTATGGATAAAGTGTCTGATCTTAAACAAAGCACATCTTTATGTAGAATTTAAGCATGTAGTTAAATGTATTTTTGAGTGTTTTGTGGAAGTATTCATTTTGTGTAATTCTAATCTTTTTTTGCATTAATGGTATTGAAAGAGGAGTAAATATAGAAAGCTGAATTGTTGATGCTTAAGCCATTCCCCTCTTTTGGGACACAATTACCTTTAGCTTCCACAGACCTACACTCGGTAGCTCTAGAACATATTTCAAACAGGTTTCCAAATAAGAAGTTTGTGAAAATAAAGAAATTTGTCACTTTGAAGTACAGGAGAACCTCTCCTGTACTGTATAACTCTGTACATCTCCTTTTTCTCTAGCTTGACATGTTGACAAAAATGAAAATAAACTGAAGCCATAGGTGTACATAGACTATTATTAACTATCCTTTTCTTATAGAAAGGTTGACTTGATTGATTAAATAGAGAGCCAGCAAGAGTACCCCTGAGCTGTGTAGACTGTGCTGTATAGATGCCTCATTTCACTTGATGTTGTGCTGACTTGTCTGCCTTTTTTCCCTTGTCATTGTCTGTCTTGTAGAAAGGGCAAAAAAATTCCATATGACATAGATAATAATTGTAACATTTCCTGTTTTATAAGCAGTAGAGGATTGTATCTTTCAAAGTCACAGAATCGTAGAAATTAGAAATGGAAAAGGTCATCCAGTCAATTTTGCTCACAACATAAAATCCATCCATACAAAGAATCTTTCAGGCCTTTATCTGATTTAATTTTGAGTGCTTGATGTAATGTGGCTTTTATCACTTGCCATTGGAAACTATCTTTAGTGGTTTGTGCACCTTACTATGAGGAAGCTTTTCCTGGTAATTCTGATGTGTTTTTATTCTCCAACATTTATGCTTCATTAATCAAATAAATACAGGAAACATATAAATTATTTTAATATATATATTCAGCATGCATATAAATGATTTTAGTATAGAAATATTTAGTAATATTTCAGTATTTTATGGAAAAGACAACAAAGTCCTCAACCTGACATCCATGAAATCACATGTTTTCTGTGTCTTTATAAGGAATCTTCCTTTTAATTGATGTTAAGTATTCTATGGCAAATTTCTTGAATACAGGAACTGGAAGCAGAAAGAATCAAACTGATGGAACAAGTGACATCCAACAAGAGGAAAATGCAGGAGCTTGAAGATAATCTGCTCTGCCGTCTAACCAGTACAGAAGGCTCGTTGGTTGAAGATGAGTCTCTGATAGAAGTCTTAAGGATCACTAAAACAACAGCAGAAGAGGTGAATTTTGAATGTATTGCAGATACATTTTGTAACTGTAATTTAAAGATAGTATATATAGAGATGTATGTATGTATTTTCATTCCTGTTTTATTTTTTCCATTCAGAGGCACTGTATAACATCTGACTTCTTATCAAATAAATAGTAAAAACACTAATTTTTTCTTCATAAAAATTTTCAAAATTAATCTGCTAGCTGGATACTGTTTATATTCCAGGCATATTTTGCAGGTGTTAGTTTGAATCAGTTCCCATTGTGACAGTAGTTGGAACACAGGTAGACACAATGTCTGTGTTGAAACACTGGCAGAGGGAAGCAAAGCTCAGCTAAAAATATTATTGTGATCTTAATCAAGACTTTTTCTTTTTGCTTGTTGTGAAAAACAAGGTTCACTTTCTATGTAAATTTTAAGAAATAGGTTTAATAGAAAATAAGGCAATTAGGAGATAGAAAAAAGCAAAGTATGGCCGGCCAGGTGACTTGGCATTCAACCAAGTCTACACCCTGCTATATCAGAGACATTCTTTAAATACTCTTTCTATTGCATCAGTCTGTTGAATATTCATATTTTTCCACAAACTAGTTTCCGTATTCCAGGAACTGTTTTGCATGGTCCGTCCTTGGGTCTGCCTTTTTAGAGCATGCATGTTTCTTGACTGTGTCTTCATTATCACCTCCAGCTTGGGCCTCAGTCCATACTTTCTTCAGATGGTAGATGCTGACAGTTGGTATATCAATAGCAGGGTCTTCTTTATGTGTTCACTGGATGTTATCCCGACCAAACAGACAGTTTAAGCATACTATATCAACTACTACCATTATGCCCGATTTTCTTTACTAATAGCAGAAATAAAAACTTATATCTTTACCACAATGTTGTTAATCATATAGCCACATCTTGTGAAAAGCCAACTTTATAATATGCATTTATAGCACTTGTGTAGTATAAATCTCAAGTAATAGAACTTAATCTTCATGGTCTTTTCCTTTAATTTTAAGGTCAGTGAAAAATTAAACACAGCAATGGAGACAGAGGTGAAAATCAATACTGCACGTGAAGAGTATCGGCCCGTGGCAGGTCGTGGTAGCATCCTTTATTTCCTCATTGTGGAAATGAGTTTGGTTAATGTCATGTACCAAACATCTTTAGGGCAGTTCCTTGGCATTTTTGACTTATCAGTGGAAAGATCTCGGAAATCTCAAATTCCAGCAAAAAGGGTAGTTTATATAATCGAGCATCTCACCTATGAAGTCTTCAAGTACACGGTTCGAGGGCTGTATGAAAATCACAGGTTCCTGTTCACATTGCTTCTGGCACTGAAGATTGACTTGCAGGCCAAGAAAATTTCACACACTGAGTTTGAGACACTGATCAAAGGTAATTTCTCTAAAAATGTTCCTGTTTACATGTCTGTGTACTGCCAAATTCAGATTTTGCAGTACTTGCATTACCAATGTGTTATATCCCATGGATCTACTTGTTTTTAACTTGTGAATGAAAGCATGTACAGTCCAAGGAGGAATTAAGAGACAAATTTCCCAAACCAAGAGCAATATAGATTATTTGTTATAAAAACAATGCTTAGATGAGGATTATTTTAACTGTAATACATTACAAAATGGGAAAAAATAAGTCCATTACTAGTAAGAGAACTTATAGTCTCTACTGTCTGGCTCTTTTTCAAATTGCTATGTATCTGCGCCTGTGAGATTGTAGGCAATCAGCAAAAGCTCTCTTGATGGTTGATGAGCAGGCATGTGAATGCTGTACCCAACTTAAATATCAGCACAAAAAAAGTGGAAGTCTGTTACATGTTGTAAAACACTTCTATATTGTGTCGCATTATGTCACCATTGTCTGTCACTACTGAGACACAATGACAAAGAAAAATCTGAGTAAGATTGATAAAATTTGGTGGGGATTGACCACACTGTCTCCAAGATAAGATAAACACAATCTGGTACAAAGACAAGTACAGTCAGGTGCTTGGCATCCAAATATCCCAGTCTGTTTGGCAAACACTGAGTTACTGTTCAGCTGTGGCTCAGCTGTGCTGGGAGTGCAAATGGGCATGAGGCTGAGTGGTGGTTGAGCTAAGAAGAGGCTGCTGACGTTGCACAGTCCTGCAAATGAATGCACCATGTGCTTTCTTATTCTTTAATATAGATGAAAGGAGGCTGTACTAACCATTCTACATCTGCTCTGAAGAACTGGGTTTGAGTATCCTTTTAGGTGCTCACGTTTTATTCCAACTCTAGAGATAGAGTAGAAGCAGCACAAAAGTTAGTAGGATATCAGCTTTGGGAGGAACTGACAAAATTCCAATTAGGTCTTTGTTAAGTGTTTCTTCCATGCAAATTCTAGGTCTCCATATCCTGGTTTACATAAAATGTTACTCCCTGAATTATATAAAAGAAGGGTTTTTTTATTACTTGTCATTTTTTCCATTTAACAATATTTGTTTTCCTCTAAAATACTTTTCACTTTGCAGGAGGTGCCAGCTTGGATATGAATTCTGTGGAACCAAAACCAAAAAAATGGATACTTGACACGACATGGCTCAATCTTGTGCAGTTATCTAGCTTGTACCCTTTCAATCAACTTCTGGTGCAAATTGTTAAGAATGAGAAGTCTTGGAAAGCCTGGTTTGATGAAGAAGCTCCTGAAAAATCTGTTATTCCTGATGGTTATGACAGCTTACTGGATCAATTCCATAAACTGCTCCTGGTCCGTAGCTGGTGCCCTGATCACATGGTTGCCCAAGTAAGATACACTTTGGTACAATGGTTAGGCCATGTGACATCTTCTGAAAAACTGCTGGTTCCAAACTTATGTTCTCTGAATTTCTTGTTACCATAATATTTGCTGCAGAGTGAACTACTTTGAAAAATCAGAAATTGAAATGGTCATTAAAAATATATGTGAAAACACTAATTTATTTAATTGCAATGAACTAGGAAGCAGAACATGAAACAAATTGTGTTGAAGCTGCAAGAACGCCTTTTTTTTGTGTGGTGCTTTCAAGGCTGAGTCATGAAACCAGTAAAGAAGTTGCATTCCTCTGGTGAATCAAAAGATACTTCACTGTTCTTTTTTACGGAAGCAGTGGAAAAAGAACAATTCACTTTTATGACAGGTGCACTAAAACAACAGATAAACTGTTTATTTCCCCTCTCTACTGAGAAACTAATAATTAAGGCTGCCTCATGGCAAATGTTATAAAAGAAACTGCAGTAGACGAGCAGTTTCTCCACAGTTTGTGATATTTTGATTTTTCTTCTCTATGTAGGTGTAAAGGAGACAAATGAGTACCCTCTTTTCACTTTTTTTTTCCTTTCTATACTAGAAAGTAGTAGCTTTTCTTTCTTGCTTACCTTTACATGTTACATGCTATGACAGCATCTGTGTTGTATTTAGGGGACACCATATTTTCATGGACTGCTTTTTCAACAAGGCTTGCTCCACTCTTTTTCATTTTCTACTCTTCAGTCTGTAAGTAGGAGAGAAGTGTGGGACCTCCCACTGCCATAATTTAAACAGAGCAAAATATTAAATCTGCTGCTGCTTATTTATAAACTTATTATCTATCAACAATTATCTATCACCTTATTTATTAACTATTTGTTATTGTTTTGCACAACCATCTCTGAAAAAGAATGTCTCTGAACAATGGTTGCGAAAAAAGGTCATTAATTTTTGAGGAGAGAGGGAAACTCTTTTGTTACTCCCCTGTGTTTTCCCAAATATTAGAAATTTTACCTGTCAAGGACAAAATTTACACTTAATGGTGACTGAGGGATTTATTTCTACCATTGACATCTTCCTCAGTCCACCTTGTTCCTCAGTGCTTCTCTTCATCATCCATGCCTCAGAATCTGTGAGAGTCATTACATAGCTAGGAAACCACCTCAGTCAAAAAAGAATTTCACACACTAAGGTAGCTTTAGAAGTTCTTTTAGAAAATGTCTGTGGAAAGAAAAAAAATAGAGGCATAAAGAAGGTTTGACCTTTAAGGATCAAGTCTGAGCTGAGTTTATGTTTTGTAGAAATAGATATTCAGCCTAAGAGACTTGAATTGGATAACCACTGGACGGGAGAATTTGTTTGAAGTTCAAATAAATATGTGGGAGATTGTAACTGGGTCAGATGAAAGATCTGTCTAATCCACTATGCTGCAGAGACAGTGTCAACAATACATACTTAAAGGAACTAAGAATGGAACTGTTATAGAGAAACTCTTTTATTTGGCTATTCACCAAGTTTTAACAGGCAGTGATTTAGGGGCAATATCTGGCCTGTCCTCAGACCTGACACTGGATATATTCTGCATGGATTTTTTTTCAATTCTTTAAAAAACCCTTTTCAGGATTTTCTTGCAACAGTGTTCACAGGATGGCTGTTGTGTGAGCAGAATTCTTTCTCCTCTTTGTTTGAAGTTTGCTACCTGAGAGTTGCCTTTTGTGGATCAAAGTTGAAAAATTAAAGTTTAGACAGTCATTGCCTTCCAATCTAGATATTGGTAAATTCCACATCACTAATTAATGCTACATTAAAAAAGGTAAAGATAAATGTATTTTTCTGGTAACTTTTTTTTCCAGGCTCGGCACTACATTGCAGAATCTCTTGGAGAGAAATATGCAGAAGGATTTATTCTAGAAATGGAAGCAATGTGGACAGAAAGTGGCTGTCGAACACCTTTGACATGCCTTTTATCTGTGGGGTCTGACCCCACAGAAAGTATAGAACGCCTTGCAAAATCAAAGGTATCCTCTTAAACTGAGTTTGCTAGAGCTGATAAAGACATTTTTAACTCTTCTTTGCACTAGAAATGGTATTTCCACATTTTAAAGATGTTCACATAATGGTATTTATATTCATACTGATGTCCTCTGGAAGTTAAGTTTTGACCAGTCGCCAAAATGCATTTACTAGGAAATGAAAATGTTGCAGTCTTGGTTTTTGCAGTTTGATTCCAATGAGACCTCTGTCTTTATCCAGCAGACTATGATAGTCTGCTACTAAGGAAATGCACTGTGCTATGAGAACAAAGCAACATTTGGGGTTTACATTGTGTTGCATTCATTGTAGGAGCTGACAGTAATGACAATTACAAGAAGATACAGAAAAAAATCATAAATATGGTGACAAGAGAAATTAATTTTAACACCCTAGCATTCAATCTGTGCACTTGATGGAGACATTCAATGTTTCCTGAAGAACAGCATCACTTTAAGGCACTCTGTGCTCTGTTTTATGGTTCACAATGTAGCTGCATATAAAATTTTCCCAAGAAGTTATTTATTTTAGATCTCCATAAATTTTCTTCCTTGTTAGAAGGCATCTTCATTTAAGGACTTTAGTATACAGTGAGTAAGACATACTTGCAAAAGAGGGGAGGACCCACAAATCTCTTTAGCTTATTAATTAGGAAGTGGAGATGCTAATTCAGTTTGAAAATCAGAACCCTTATTTGTCTGTCTGTGTTGAAGATGGCTTAAATTATGACCTAACTCTCATTTAGTGTTTAAATTTAGGAGTCTTAAATCTGAAGTCATTAATTTGATCCTTGTTTGCTGTCAGACCAAAAGGAAGTTGCAGTGGACAGCGCATATGTTTTCATACTTCCAGGAAGGGTGTATAGAATAAATAGAAAGTGAGGTGAAAGAGCTAAAGGGATTGCCTTGTTTATTCACTCATGGTTTATGAACAAGGCAACATCAGCTAGGCTGTCATAACCCGAAGTTCAGCTCTAGTGTCACCTGTAAATGTAAAGTCAACAATATTGTTTAACTGTAAGGTTCTTTTCTAATCTCTTGAAGTAAAGACATAAACACACAGCAAATAGAAACCTTTCAAGTTTACAAAAGCCACCCAAATGCCACAAAACAAAATGCAAACACAGATGTTTTTCAAAATAAAAATGCATATAACAATATAGAACTTGAGGAGCATTTCAGCAATTCTTTAGCTTTTGAAACACCTATCTAGAAATAATACAGTTTTCAGAAACATTTTCAAGGGATCTTTGTGTTTATTTTGCTAGTATGTCAACAGATTGTACTTAGTTCTTGTCTTTGGGATTTCTCTGCTTTTTTCCAGACTAAATCTTTAGTATAGGTTGCTTGTACCAGGGACCTGATCTTGAAGGGATGTGGTGGTGGTGCTGGGGTTTTTTTCTCCTTAATGATAAAAAACTTTAGCCTCTTTTTTCAATGATTTCCCTTTTGCAGTCATGATTTGTGGTCTTAAAATGGATTTCCAGTACTGATGGTGCCTCTAAGTGTGGCATTAACGGTATAAATCAGGTATCTGCTGTCAGTAATGTTCAAATTTGTGTCCAGAATTTATTTTTCACTCTAAAATTTAGTTTTTCAGGTGGCCCTCTCCCAAAGAAATGGGAACATTGTCTGTGGCTACTGAGCTGTATAATCTTGTTTGTAAACCAAACAAGCTCTATCTTAAAACTAGTTACATTTATGCCCCCTTTACTTTCACTTTAGGATGATGTGAAAATTTTACTTTCAGGATGAAAATGAAGTTTCTTATGCCAGCACTTTGACTTCATTAAAATCAGATTTTTTTTTTAACTGTAGAGATAGTTTCTTCCTTTAGGGAATGATGCACAGAACCTTCAACAGAACTGTCAGGGCCACTGCAGTGACTAAAATGCCAGCATTTTCATCTGGATAGCAATGTATTAAGATGACATGGATATGCTGATATGACTCACTATTGAAAGAAACATTCTGTATGCAGACATTTGATAGAGTTCTTTCAGGAGTAAAATGAGGACAATTCATAGTGAAAAATATTTTTTCCTTCTTTCGATGTTCCTGTAACCTTTAATGATTGTACATTTCAGAGGTAACATTGCTGAGAAGAACACATTATAAATAGATGCTTTGTTAGGGAATAAGGTACTTTCTGAATATTTATGCACTCTTATGCAGGGGTAGTCATAGTCTTCGACTTGTGGGAGTGCTAGCTGTACTCAGATGTATCTCAGAAAAGGTAAAGTTTTTTGGTTCTCTGGCATATAGCCAGCTTCACAGGCTGTTCAGCTTTGCTTCTTTTAGCTGCAGTTTCAGGTTTCACTGACCTGAGAGTAGGATTTAACTGCTTTCTTATCTTTGGCATTCTCATGTCCTTAAATCTTGCCAGGATATGGGGGATCATATACAGCAGCTGTGTTTATACTGTTCTGTAAAATCAGGTCAGGGCCCATTCTCTGACCCTAAGGCCAAATGACCCAGCTCAGTTTGTGTCCATACACTTAACCTTCTTCTCCTGCAAAAGTAGGGCAGCCTCCTCCACACTGTTTAGCAGTGGATGTCTTCCTTCCTTTTTGTTTCACAGTAAGAGAGTCTGAGTAGCTGTACAGGTCAAGAGTAACCTTTGTATCTCTCAGCCAGCTGAAGATAGCCCCAGACTGATAATGCAGCTCATACATCAGTGCATGAGGGTTACTCAGCTGTAGGTCTTGAACATGAAACTGTCCATGAAACAAAGTCTCTTCATCAATTCTTTTGCCCTCAACATGTATTCAGAATAATATATTTAACTGGGTTTGGGAATTCTGGTTTTCCCTGGCAGGAGTCAGGCAGCCAACCTGAGCCAGACTTTAAAAGAACAAGAGCAGCAAGAACAATAAACAAGAGAGGATCTGCCTGTATGTTACTGACAGACTTGTGCGGTCCTGATCTCAGCCTTATCTTTTTCAGATCCCTCTGCAGACATTGTATTCTCCTCTGGTTTTCTGAACAACTGGCTTTACTCTCCCTTAGTCCCTGGAGAAGATGCCATAAAATTCCAGAATTTTATGTTTGCATTTATAAGCTTTCTCTCTCCTGAACCTAAATCTGCTTCAGATCTGCTCGAGCTAGCAGATCACCAAACTGGAATCCTCTGAATCAGTGGCTCCACAGCTGCCATTTAACAATACAGGATATTTCCTGAGCAATGCTTTAATGTGAACTAATCTTTCCTGTTCTACCTGCTTCATGAACACTTCTCTTTCAAATGAAATATGTTCAGACAGTAAAAAGTCACCAGAATTGTTAGGTTTACACTGTGCATTAATTATTATCTGAAGTCCTAATATCTGCTCATCTCAAGATAGTACATTATAGGAAAAAGGATAGTCAGGCTGCATTTATGTCTTGCTTTATTTGAAAAAGTGGTGAAAAAGCTGCAAAAAGGTTTCAGATGATCAGACCAGCAGAACAATATTATTTCCAATGGGTGTAGTATTCTTCCAGCAGGTGGAAGATAAGGGGAACTTGAAGGGTTTTGCTTTTTTTGTTGTTTTGTTTTCTTTACTCTGTTTTAATATAATCAGTCCCCATTGGCATTAATGGCTTTCTTTGCAGCAGAATGTCAATACATGTGAATCTACAGAAGCAATACATCACGTGTATCATTCTAAGGAAGTACATATAAAATAAACTTTCTTTTTTACTTTCAGAACATTCCATGTCATGCAATTTCAATGGGTCAGGGCCAGGAAGCCCATGCAAGGCACCTGCTTAATCAGTGCATGCAAGATGGAGGGTGGCTCCTTCTGCAGAACTGCCACCTTGGCTTGGGATTTCTTAATGAATTAATGGACACCATCACAACAAAAGTGTTTATGAGTGAAGATTTCAGAACCTGGATCACTACAGAGGCTCACCCAGAGTTTCCTATTAATCTTTTACAGTCCTCTATAAAATTTACCAATGAACCTCCTCAAGGTATGA
This sequence comes from Trochalopteron elliotii, assembly GCA_024734555.1. Classification (NCBI taxonomy): domain Eukaryota; kingdom Metazoa; phylum Chordata; class Aves; order Passeriformes; family Leiothrichidae; genus Trochalopteron; species Trochalopteron elliotii. The sequence continues at coordinate 1,557,214 of JANPWX010000018.1, forward strand.
ATGACTTCCCTTCCCATTGGAGGGATTACTCCTGGTCCAGGAAGGTTGGGCAGAAAGTGATGTTGGTTTCACTGTGCAGCTACTTGAAGCTGCCAGTCTTGGACATTACTGACCTATGTCCCTGGGCATCTCCTGGTCTTCTGAGTCCTCCACACACCTCCTGACACCCAGGATCTTTCTCCCCTTCCAGGATGTTTCCTCATAGTCAGGTGTACATCTCTTGCTCTCCAAACCTCTAAGCCTCCAGCTTTCCTAACCTAAGTAGTCTGTGTGCAGAAGCACAACATGAGATCTGCATCTTAGTTGGCAGTTTGGACTCATATTTCTGTATTAATGGGAGTGCAAGAAGGAAATGGATGGAATGAGTCCAGTGAGAACCCAGAAAGATGCTGAAGGGATTGGAGAACATGCTGTGTGAGGAGAGGTCAAGATGATTGTTAAACCTTGAGGAGAGAAGGGGTATCTTATCACTGCCTACAAATAAATAAATGTATCCTTTCTTTATATATATGTGTTGCCACTGGTTTTAGTTGATGATGTCGGTAGGAGCTGAGAATTTTTATCCAAGGTCCATTTAAAGCTTCAGACATTTAAACCTCTTATTTCAGTATTCAGCTTCCTTTGAACATAAGTAAGATGTCTACAGAATGTTTGATGTTGTGAAACACATCCTGTTTCAGCATTTATACTCTTTATTTATACATCTCAAGAGCAGGTACTCAGTCTGTTGATAAAAGTTTCTTACTTCTCCTCTTCTCCTCTCCCCCTTTTTAATTCAGAGCTCAGCATCTTTTTATTGCACAGTGGCCCCCTCCTAATCATTCTAATGGTAACAACCTATAGCTCCAAGAGGCTATTTTAGAAGTCAAGTTATAGCAAATTAGCAACTTGTGGCTGAAAAAATCCCAGTGTAAAAATTTAAGTCAGGATGAAATAGAGACAGTTTGAGTTTCTCAAGACTGTCCTGCCACATTAGTAGCACAACACATTAAGACACTTTTGTTTGATTTTGGAACCCTCTCATGACACTATTCAATATTTTGAAAAGTGATTTGTTTGAACATTGTTCTACAGGATTTTTGTGAAGTATGAACAAAAGCAAAAGTACTTTTATTGTGTCATAGGAAGTAAGATGACTTGGACAGTCTTTTCACTGCACTTCAAATCTGCCCTTCTGGACTTGTGTGAAGCAGATTAGGTGGAAACTATCATAAGAGGGACCTGATGTCAGTAACTCATGCTTGGGTTGTCTGCCCAAGGCAAAAGATGCTTGAGTAGCACTGCCTGAAAACATTTGGGAGCAGTTGAGCTTCTGTGTTTCGTGGAAGCTGAGATGTATCAGTATCAACTGCCTAAAGCTGTTCCTGGGATATGAAATGTCAGTGCTCAAACAAGCCTCCACAAGTATTAATGTTTGTGCTATGAATTTAGGTTCTCATCACCTTGGTGCCTGTAGGCCAGATGGAGAACCTGCAAACAGAATTTTGAGATTTTTATAGGAATCAAATCTAAATAAAATTATCTTAAATGAAATTAAAATCTCATATTATAAGTAAATATCAAAACAAAGTCTTGGATACCTAGTGCTATATTTCATATGGTGTTAGGTGTCTTTTTTATTGCCATGTAGTTACTAAATAGTTATGTTTCTATTTCAGTTTTTATTGGGGACATTTAGAATATGATTACTTAATTTTAATTCCTTCCAGGGTCTTTAAATTAATTTTTTGTGTTATCTACCAATAACAAAATGTTATTGAAATTTGCCCACTATGACCAGCTGAACAGATAATTGATTCTGAGACATTATTTGAAGGTATAAGTGAGATGATACTGCAAATTGGAATAGAGAATTGTGCTTAACAGAGGTTGGACTTATGGATTCCACACTTTATTTTTTGCTAATGTATTACATTTTTATACTTACTTTCTAGGTGTGAAAGCTGGCTTAAAACAGATGTATTCGGCTGTTACTCAGGATCTGCTGGGAATGAGCAAAATGCCACAGTGGAAACCATTGCTGTATGCTGTAGCATTTCTTCACACAACTGTTCAGGTTTAAAAATATATTTCTTCTCTTCTGTCATAAAGCCATGTTTCATTTATTAATGAACCCTGTTATTAAATGAAAAACATTTTTAAAGGGAAGTGCCATGTTGGTAAATTAAAACAAATAAAGTAAGAGAACAACGTATCTCTTTTAGTGCAACTGTGTTAGAACTTACAATTTTGCTCATGTTGGTCCTGTACCTCCAACAGGGATGATATTTCAAAGGGAAAAAAGGACAATCAAGCAGTGATCAGTTAGAGTACTCTTCTATTAAAGTCCTGGGAAATTACTGTGTGGTCCGTCTTTCAACTAACTGGACTTTTACTAATATTTTAAATCATAAAAGCATATTAAAAAAATTCACAGTTTATAGTTTGGAAAACCATAGTCTTAAAATGCTCCATTCACAATGAGAAGGTGTAAGAGGGTGAATATAAATCCTTTCTCCTCTGAAATCTGTAGGAGGAAATGAAAGTAGATTTTGGGTCTTGACTTTCAGGACTTCCATTAAAGAAAGTGCTTTATGTATTAACCACAATTTTTCATCATCCTATCGATAGATTTTGCAGTATCCTTAGTTTATATTTGGAGCCTGGTTAATTTAGCTCTGTGGCATCCATGCATTGATATATTGTGGTCCAGTGGAAGCCTATGGTGTGCTTTTCTCTGTATCACTTTGGTATCACTTCTTTCTTGGTGGGAAAAAAAAAAGTGCACAATTACCAGATATGCCCTAACAGCTATATACTGCCAGCTGAGCCTGTAAATGATTCACTAAGAAGCAGTTTTTCCTACTTGCATCTGCACCATGCAGACACAGCACTAGACTACATCTAGTCCATAGGAAGACCCCACACAGTGATCATGGCTGATGATTTTCGACCCCCTCACCTCAAACAGTAGCCTAATTTTTGAAATTCAAAAGCTATGGTTCCAGACTCAGAGATTTAAAAAATACTTTAAAAAGAGGATTTTTTTCTTTGTGAAAATGTTAACATTGTTATTTTTTGCTTGTACAAATTTAGCTACTAGATAATTAATCTAATAAAAATAAAAAAATAATAATAATTAATTAAAAATAATAAGTCTTTGGCCTTGTGTGTGTTAAATATATTTTTTTTAAGTTGGTGAAATAGAGTTCCAGCTGGACCACTGCATTCTTGACATATTTCATATATTCTTCTGCACTTAAGCTTTCTCCGCAATTAATATCCATCAGTGTTTTACCTTTAATTCTGCCTATTTTGCAGGAAAGAAGGAAGTTTGGCCCATTGGGCTGGAATATTCCTTATGAATTTAACCAGGCAGATTTCTCAGCCAGTGTGCAGTTTGTCCAGAACCATCTGAATGACGTGGGCAGCAGGCAGGGCGTGGACTGGAGCTGTGTTCGCTACATGCTTGGGGAAGTGCAGTACGGCGGCCGCGTCACCGATGACCTCGACAAGGTGTTGCTCAATACATACACAAGGGTCTGGTTTGGAGAGCACATGTTCAGTGAAAAATTTTGTTTCTACAAAGGTTATGTCATTCCAAAAGGGAATACAGTGGAAGACTATCTCCAGTACATAGAGGAATTGCCAGCGATCGATACACCGGAGGTAAAATATTTTAATATTTTAAAGGGAGTTTTTGTCAGATGAATAACTTAATGAGGTTTTTTTTTCAGGATCGAGTATGCATAGGTCAAGGTTAGCTAGCAGACCATTATGGTGGGTATTCAGTGTAGATATGCTGACCAGGAAGAGGTAGATGAGGCCTTCTTCAAACAATTGGAAAAAGTCTTATATTCACAGGCCCTGGTCCTTATGGAGGACTTGTAGCAACCCTAATTATCTTCTGGAAGTTTGATACAGCAAGGTCCAAGTATTCTTATCAATGTGTATAAAACCCTCTTGGAATGCTGTAAAGATGGAGCTGGAGCCTTTTTGGTAGTATCCAATGAAAGGACAAGAGGCAATGGACATGAATTAAACAACAGGAAATTCCATCTGAGAACAAGTGGAAAAATTTTTAAGTGAAGGTGGTCAAACACTTGGAAGAGTTTTCCCAGAGATATTGTGGGGTCTTGTCTTTGTAGACATTGAAATACTAACTGGACACTGTCCTGGGCAGCCTCCTCTATCTGCCCTGCCTTGAGCAAGTGATTTGGATTACATGACCCTCAGAGGTCCCTTCCAAGCCAAACTATTTTGTGGTTTCACAAATCTGTATGGGATTGAGCAGACATGCAATCTGAGAAACAAGGAAAGTAAAAAAGTCCTATGGTCTCATTTTGCAAGTTATAATTGGGAGTTTATTCCATTTTGACAACAGAAAGATATGGATGCTGCCATGAATTAAAGGAGTAGGGTGCAGGGTAGCTCCAGGTTGTAACCAGTTTACTTGACTCCATGTGTGCATACCACAGTGATTAGAGGATGGAGACTTTCTGTTCCCTCCAGTACAGAGATACATGATGGGAGTTATTTAAAACTGAAACAGAAGAGAATGCTCTGGAAAATTGTAACAGAAGTGAATGGTCTGAATTTCTGTCTCATTTCTATTAAGTTGACAAATGCCATTGGAAATAAGTTCTATTAAAATTAAATAGACAGAGTGGAACAGAAAAAGCTGGTTTTCACTTACTGATAATGTGCTGGCTGAAAGGGTGAGAAGTTTCCAAAGTCATAAAATAAGCTTGGAAAGTTCTGAATCTCTGAAGTCAGTGAAAGCAGAATGCGAAGGTATTTGTGCCAGCAATGATGCAACGTTTCCAAGACAGTGTAAATGCAGACATAATAATTTATCAGTGGGATCCATTTGAGCCCAGCTCATGAAGTGGTTCCTATCAGTGTATGAACTTTGGCTCTATAAGTTTTCAAGGATCTGCTTTTTTTAAGCACTTGGGAACCTATCTCACCATGCTGCAATGTATTTTTAAAGTGTTTTGATTTCTGTAAAAAATCTGTACGTATGGTTTGAGGTAGGGGAATTTTACCTTTGGCTTTTATGTAAATAGAAGCAAGTCCAGGAATGCAAACATCTTTTTGTCCTTCACATTTTCACTCATTACAAAGAAAACTGTGACTTTCTTCTGTCATTCTAAAATCTGTCAAAATTGCTCATGAAAACCTTTAACCTTTTAATCTCCCAATCTTCTTCATTTCGCAAAGGATACTGTGCTAGTCCAAACTGTGTATCCTTGATTCATTCCTTTTCCATTTTTAGTTAAGAAAGACTGAATCGGTCTGCTTGCAATGTCCTTGTTTCTTTGATGAAATTTCATCCTCTGAGCAGAATGAACACTGTCTTCTGAGAAGGGCAATTGAACTTGATGTATGGGGTTAGCATGGGGAGGTTTCAGTAGCAGGGAGCTAAGGAGTGTCTTCTGTGAGAAGCTGGAAGAAGCTTCCCCCATGTGGGACAGGGCCAGTGTCAGATGGCTGCAAGACAGACCCACTGCTGGCCAAGGCCAACCCATCAGCAGTGCTGGCAGTGCCCCGGGATAATGTATTTATGAAGAATAAAAAGCTGCATGCGAACCCTCAGTCAGAGACAAGAGTGAGAATATGTGAGAGGAACAACTCTGTAGACACCAGGGTCAGTGAAGAATGAGGGGCAGGAGGTGCTCCAAGTGCAGTAGCAGAGATTCCCCTGCAGCCGATGGAGAACTCCACCCTGGATGCCTGAAGGAGGCTGTGAGCCTGTGGGATGTCCGTGCTGGAACAGGTTTCTTCAAGATCTGTGGCCCCATGGGGAGAGGAGTCCATGATGGAGCAGATTTTCTGGCCAAAGTTATGAACCCAGAGGTGACCCATGCTGAAGCAATCTGTTCCTGGAGGTCTGCACCCTGTGGAAGGAACCCACACTGAAGCAGTTCAGGAGGAACTGAAGCTCATTGGAAAAGTTTGTGGAGGACAGTTTTATGGGTGAGGGACTCCATGCTGAAGCAGGTGTAGAGTGGGAGGTATCCTGCTCCTGAGGAGTAAGGAGTCAGAGACAGTATGTGATGAACTGACCACAAATCCTGTTTCCTGTTCCCTGTCTCCTTGTGCTCCTGTGGAAGGAAGTAGAGAATTTGGGAATGAAGTTAAGTCCAGGAAAAAGGGAACGTGGAAGGAAGGTGTTTCTAGGATTTGGTTTTATTTCTCATGATCCTAATCTGATTTGATTGGTAATAAATTCAATTGATCTCCCCAAGTCAAGTCTCTTTTGCCTGTGGTGATAACTGGAGATTGATCTCTCCCTGTTCTTAACTGAGGCCATGGACTTCCTGTTGTAACTTCTCTCCCCTGCCCAGTTGAGGAGGGGATGATAGAGGAGTGATTTCAGAGAAGTGTAGAGCATTAGCAATTGGCTTTGATGATTCATAAGTCTGGAAAACCCTGAAAGACAGAATCCAGAGTTCTCTTTTTAAACAACATTCCCAGAGATTTTGGATCAATAAGAATGAGAGATTTGGGTCCTTGATTAATATACAGGACATTCAGAAAACTGGTCTACCCACTGGTTTATTTTTTCTTTCTTCTTCATGCATCACTTGCATAAAACCAGAGCTGTCTCCCATGTCTCCCTGCCTTTGTTAATATTGCTCCAATGTTTAAGTTAGCCCTTGGACTAGGGCTCCATTCACAGATATAGCAGATATTCTTCATGATGCTAACTTGGGCTATAATATTGCCACAAAATCTGCTAGAGCAAAACCAAAAAAATAAGCCCTCACTGTGCAAGAGCAAAAGCAGAAAAGAATGTATCTTCAAATGTGTATTTCCTTCCACATAGAATATGAGGCAATAAAGTGCATTGGTATTTTCACCTTTTAGAGCTCTAAATATTCAGTCTGAGTAAACCACTATTTGCAAAACATTAAATCCTGTCTGGAATCTACCTGCATGCTATTATAGCCACACCCTCACTCAAATGAGGTATTAGGTCTGTACTTTGTGCTGTTGTAAGGATAAGATTCCCAAGTGGTGTAAATCAGTGCAGCTTTGTTGGCTTTGGCAATGGTGCAGCCACTTATATTCCTTGTCCCTGAGTTTCTAGATTTACAAGTATAACAATATTAAATGGCCCTTTTACTTCTGTCCTCAGAGTATGTAAATACTGGTTTCTAGAGATGTCTTCTTGCAGTGTACTGTTTCTAATGTAATATATGAAAACTGAATATATGAAAAAATGTGAAAAAAGAGAAACAGAAGATTGCTTGGCTTTTGTGATCAGTTTGAGGGCAAGCCTTCCTCACTGCCAGATCGGTGGTTCAAAGTTTGTAAGAGATATGTAATAGCTATAATTAAATGTGGGCTGGTAAAATAAGTCACAGTACATACAATTCCTCCTGGAGAAGAGTTGCAATTGTCAGTCTGACAATTATAGACTTACTGATATTTCAGTGGAAGTTTCTGAAAAAGCTATTATCATTCAGACAAAGGGCAGCTTTGCAGTAATTCTGTGCTAGCTGTATCTTAAATAAAATAATTCCGTTTCAGGAGAAGGAGACATAAGGAGGGGAAAGGTTCAACCAAAAATAGCTAAACCATAAAATACCCTAAATATATCACCATCTTTAGGTACTTCAGATGTGGGCATTATTCTATTCACCATGCTACATGTCTTATAAGCATAAGAGTCTGAAATGTTAGAAACATGTTAGAAACATTTGACTAGTCAGATAATTAGAGGCACCTACTTGAGTTGGTACAACAGCAATAAGACCCATAGAGAAAAAAAACTAATGCTAAGGGGTCAATGTCCACATATGACATTTCCAACAAGCTCTAGTCTGAACCAAAGGAAAGGAATCTGTTCTCACCCCTTGATAGCATTCCACAGCATGATCCATGTGAAGATAATGAGATCAGTTAAAAAACCCTCCACTGATATGAATGAAAACACTATTGCATATATAGCCTATGTTAATGTTTTTATGTAATTTGAGTTTGGTCCTTGGCCATTTAAATGGAAGAGCTTCCACTGATCTGTACATATCTATTGTTTCATGGAGCTGAGAATTTTCTTCCTTGTTTATCCATTTTTCATGCATTTTTTCTTGTATATACTTTTAGAAGAAAAATCACTTTTTTTCCCTCCAATTTTTATACCTTTTCCTTTAAGGTATTTGGACTTCACCCAAATGCAGATATAACTTACCAGACCAACCTAGCTAATGAGACATTTAGCACCATAGTGAGCATCCAGCCCAAAGACAGCAGTACTAGAGGGGGAGAAACCCGGGAAGCAGTGGTGCAGCATCTTGCTGATGAGATGCTAGAGAAGTTACCTCCAGATTATAACCCTCATGAGGTATGTGCTACTTTATAAAACAGATGTTTTATGTATGCATCTATATACATTCGCGTCTTATAAGTTTTATTGTGCTTCTTAAATTTAACTGGCATGTGTTTTAAAAAGCTCTTAAAATTGTGTATAGGGGTTTATAAGTCTGTTTTAGTTTATTATCTAAAGTATTTCTACATCAGAAAAATATATTTCAAATGCCGAAGTCCACTTAATCAGTCACCTTAACTCATTAAAGGCTTCAGAAAGTTCTTGCTTTCCTTAGTAGCTTACAGAAAGAGCAAGGTGCCTCTTTCTACAGGACTTGTGATCCTATAGTGGTCACAGCATTCAATTTACCTGCTCTTGTTATGACACCACCATGATCAAGAGTGAATTTTATCACTGACCTTTTCATGCTCCAGGTTTTTTGTTTCTGAGCCACAGGAGGTGTCTTTGTCAATGTTTTCTTGCATTTTTAATTAACAGTCCCATTAAATGGAAAAATCCAGCACAGAGACTCTTGCATCAGTTTATAAGCAGGTTTTGCTGTCTTGCCAAGTGTTTCATGAGCAGTAAATGTCGAAAACCCCTCATTTCCATGATTTTATTCTTTAAAATTCTGTTTTGTGCATTGATAATGCCTTTTTTCCCCCCACAGTTGTAGTTCAAGCTTGTAAAATGCTCAGTATGAATTACAACTTGCTATGCATGCCTTATTTTCTTCTCCAGCCAGCTTAGAATGTCCACCTAAGTAACAACTGATAGTCTTGGGGCCCTGGCAATATTTCCTGTCTTCCCGTCTACTATTAATCTCAGATTCAGTATGTCTTGTATAAATAGCCACTTTTGTACTGTCATAATTCAACTTGGAACTTCTCTTTTCATTCTGCTGTTGTCAAGCTACTTACAGTCTACAACATTTTTTGGTATCGTTTTCTACCATCTATCTCCATAATGTTATTTTTTCCATCCATCCCTGCTTGCATCTCTCCTTTTGTCACCTTCTTATTGAGTGAGTATGATAGTGTATAAATAATTTTTTGTAGAATTTGATTAAGAATGGAGTCAGTTTTCTAGTTTTCATATTATTATTTAATAGTGAAAAAATATTAGAAATAGAAAATAAAATTTAATCTAGTATGTGTAATAATAATAATAATAAATTTAGTAAATCTAGTAATTTTCATGTTGGATCTACTATCATTAACAATTTAAAGTGTAAACTATTATTTACACCTTAAAATTGTTCTCAGTCCTCTTCCCTTATCTTTCCAATCAGAGTAAAGGTTTTTTTATGGAATTAGATTCTTCTAGTTTCATTCCGCTCCTTAATGTTTTTTGCAATTTACTGTAGCAGTAAAATAGTGAATGCCTGGATAGCATGTATTCTTTTGCCATATTCGTAATATGTATATTGAGGTAAGTTTTTACAATGTGCTTGCTAAATCCTCCAAAGGACTATTTCTTCATTCCCTTGTTAAGCTGCCAACTTTTTTCCTCCTGAAGAATTTGTAATAATTGGAAAACATCAATAGTACTTACTGCACTTTACATTGTAACCAGAGAGTAGTCTTAACCTCAGGTTTTACTCCTGGGAAATCTGTGCAATACCTTTTAGTAATGTAAAATGCCCACACACTTGTTTAATCCAAATTTCACTTCAAAATGGTTTGAACAAATACAGTTTTTCTCTGGCATTTCTTCTGTTTAATCTTAGGCTCATTCACTTTCCTTCTTGGTTTATTCACTGAGGTTATGCACACAAACCACACATAGGGGATGCCTCCCCTTTTCAGTCACTTCATCAAGTGTTGGCTTTGGAGACCACAAGTTTTGGAGCCTGGGACTGTAGTTAAGGGCAAAGGGTCTGAAAGGTTTATTTTGGACATTCTGTCCTTCACTCTTAACTTGTCTCTCTATTTTACTGCTGTATTTGGGTGGAATATATACTGTTTCAAGTGACTGTATTAAAAAAAATCACCACCAATTGTTTTCATTGCTCTTTCACTTTCATCATCAAGCAGTATGACAAACTATTATCTTTCCTCATGACCTGCCAATCATACATGAGGGGTTTTATTTTCTTATAAGCAATCATCATTACAATGGTGCTCAAAATTAACATTTCTTTGCTTCAGTACTACTTCTCTTACATCTTCTGTGAGCTTTAAAGGAAACTTCTTTTGCTTTAATTTGCTTGACAGCTGTCCTCCTATGATTCAACCAAGGAGATTTCAGTTTGTACAGAGGATGTGCTGTTGGATCTAATTTTTTCTTCTGTATTTCTTGCAGATACATTCTGAGATCAGTAAGAGCAGATACGACCTCTTCCTGGGGATATCTAGTTTTCTAAGACACTGTGCACCTTGATCTGTGAACTTCACTTCGATTAATCATACCACTCCCTTTACCTGCCTTTTTTCAGTCCACATTACTGATGGATGACACAATACCTTTCCACAGAAACGTCCAAAAATTATGCTTTGTTTCTGTAACATGGTAGTAACTCCTTTGCTCTGACCATCTAGAGAATATCCTCTGTTCATTGTCCAAGAGTTTTTACTGCTAATAATGTATTCCTCTGTATATCTCCTTGGCTGTCTCAGCTGCTCTAAAACTTCTACAGATTTTACTTTTGTAACATTATGAGATGGGGCATTGTTTCCTCCAAACCCTGATTTTTCAACATTTCTTTCTTCAGTCTGCTTAGGGAATTTATCCTTTTTCTCTTCCTCTACATTTTAGAACTTGTCTCATTCTCTACATCTTAGAACTTGATTTGGTCTTTACAAATTCTTTCTTTGTTGTAGGGGAATTTCCCTTTTCTGACATTAGTGCCCAGTTCCACGTTTTATGTGTTGCTTATATGCCAGGAGTGTGGCCACATCTAGACAATAAACAAACAAAATCTATATCAAATGTGTTTCTTATCTGAACTGTCACTCCATTATTCTGGAACCTCTTAGAAAGCATGGATATGGCTGGAGTGAGCTGTAAAGAAAGCTGAATTTTTAAATGCAGGTTTGCATAAACTGAAAAAAGCCCCATACCCAAAAGACTAAAATACCAAAACAGAAATATAATATCATGCTCACTAACATATAACCAAGAATTTCGTCAATCAGAGCTGAAAATAAAGGAGAGTTTAGGTATTCTCTGAGGGAAGAAGTAACAGAGTTTGGCAGAAGCTACAATATGGCAAATTAAATTATGCTTGCAAGTATAAGGAGTGAAATGGATTATGTAATTACTTCCTGTGATGCCTGAGGAAAAAAAAAAAGGAATGAGATGAGTTCTGTTGTTTGTCAATTTAAGTCAACATTTGGTCATTCAGGACATTGTTACATAATAATCAGTTTAATAAATCTGACACAAAACCAGTATCCTAAATTGTAAGAGACTAAAGCAATGTGTCAGAAAAAGAGTTTATATGCATGCTTCATTGGAAAAGATCAGTAAAAAGAGAAACTTTCATTAGTCCTAGCAGTGCACCTTGGGTTTGCTTTTAGAATAATATTCTGCTCCAGTAATGCCATGACATGTTAATCTTTGAAAATCTAGGTAAAAAGATACTATCAGTGGAGAAAGGGAACAAAAAATTTTGGAAACGATGAAGGTTATTAAAATGAAATTCTCTTCAGGGAAAGTGGCAGGTGCCTTTGCTGTTTTTGATCAGTTCTTGTGGCTCCCTTTAGAAAGTGTGGAGTGAATTTGCACAGAGCTACAACCCCCACAGACTGAGTTGGGGACAGATGGTACCGAAACCAATTATTTGCTGACATTCAGAGCTCTGGATTGTATTTTCTGTTGATACATTCTCTTGATACATCCTGAGAAATTTCAGTCTGTCACAGAGAGGCCTTCATTTCTCAATTATTAGCCTTCAGCAATGACTTCTGTCTCAACAACTTTCAGAACAGGGCAACCATTTTACCCCATGATATATGCTGCTTCTTTTGTTGTTGTGTTCTTGTAATGCTTCTCACCAGTCCAGTAACTTACCCAAAAGTGCAGAAACAAAATGAGTCACCTTTGCACACTTTCTCGGCCTGTGGTTTGACCCAGGTGATGGAAAAGCAAAATAAACCTTCCTCCTGACCTAAAACTGTCCTCACTTTTCTCTGAGTAAGAATTCTGCTTTCATGACTCCTTTTGCTTCTGGGTCTCACCTCGCAGGTTACAGAGAGATTAGTAGTAAAATGATTAGGTCCAGTCACTCGATGTGAGTGAAGACAGGTGCAAGAATAAATGTCAGCCTGTCACACAGAGAAGTTTACAATGAAAATGATCCTTGCATCTTGAAAAAACAGCTTTCTAGGGAATAACAAGTAGCAGAAGTTTCTTTCCTTAATATTTTTTTTAGTATTGATTTAGCTGTAATTCCTCTAAGGCTATGTCTATATTAGCAAGCACTGCATGGAAATAGGAATTTGTCTGAGGACCCCTGGCCTTCATTAGATGTTTTGCTGGGGAATCTGCCTTGTTCTAACTCTAGTCTGGACCTGTAGGCTGAACCCATTAGTAATGGAAGTATCTTAGAGTCCCTGAAGCACACCTTTTGGGTTAGTTTAATTTGAAGCTATGACTTTTGTGTGCCTGGAATCTAGTTTCCAGTGGAAGGTTTTTCCTAAAATAAAAAACCTCAAGATAAAAAATTCAAGGTCTGAACTGAAACATTGACATAGATGGTTCTGTAATGTTTCTCTGGTTTACTTCTCAACACTATCAGATATGATGGTCATCCAGCTCTAGAGCTTCTTCTATTTTCTACATATTTTACTGTCTGCTTCCTAATGTACAAGGAAGGGGTCCTTGACATCCCTTGAAAAGAGCTTTGGCTTATCCATCTACAGAGTGATGGACTTCCCATTTCTGCTGACAAAGAATGTAGCAAGTAACTATATCTGATTGAAAATAATAGCATTTACTGAAAACCATAGCCAGTCACTACTGTAGTAACTTGATCAATGATCATGGCATGAGTTCAGCAACTACTTTTCTACTGATAGCCCTATAAAGTATGTGCTGACAAAGAAACTGGTGACCTGAGGACAGTTAAGAAATATGCATAAAGGAATCTCTCACAGTAGAGATATGCATTGCAGAATCATGTAGACAAAGCTATTAAGATTCTGATTGTAGTAGCTCCTTTCTTAAATCACATTGTTTTATGTTAGATGATAGCTGTTTGCATAATGAAAAGGGGATGTTCTAAGTGGGCTTTATGGAATTAGTATATTAATCTCAGAAAAGCTATTATGGTTAATGAGTTTAGTCTTTTGAGGTTTTTTTTTTTCTGAGAGTTGGTATCCATGTCTTTATGTCATAATAAATACAGCACAGGATTTAAGACATCTGATTGCTTGATAAGAAGAATTCTAATACAAAAATAGCTAATCATACCTCAGTGCTTGTATTTTAAAATTAGCAGCAAGAATTCCAAGAAATGCACTATGTTATACCCAGTAAATCTCACCATAGATCAGGTTGATTTGTATACAATAAAGTAAGAAGTATGTAATTTTTTTTTTCAGTTTTGATATCTGGTTATGCTTGGTGCTCCAGACTGAGTGCTGTGAGCATATATAGGTTGGCTTAGCAAATTTCTGCTTTATTGGTTGGCTCCATTATTCAAAATATTATGGGTATTTTTGTAGGTACATGAAAGTAAATCAGAAGAATGTGTATGTTCTGAGAATTCACTAGTTAAATTGTACAGTAGTTGTACTAGTTAAATCAGCACAGTAATATTTTAGAATCTTAATTTCATGTCCTCTTTGTAGATTCATAAATATTAATATTTTGGAAAATAACCTCTTTAATAAATGTTCCATACAATTTTTCCTTAAATGGGAAAATTCTTCCTCTGAATGATCGATCCTCAAAAGGAACACATGCTTTGTAGACTAGAAATAAAAAGTGTTTCTTATTTACAGAATGAAATGCATAGACTATATTCTGTATAATTCCTTTCTAATTGGTGGCATGCACTAGACTTCTAAGTATTCTGAAAAAAAATCAGATGTTTTTAGTTTTTGTCAAGAAGTAAAATTACGAATTCCTGTGAATTTTTCAGAAAGCAGAAGTTTTTGCTGGATTTTGTGTGCAATAATCAGAATACTTCATTGTGTGGATTATCCAAAAACTTTATTGCCTCAGCTCTAGCCTTGTAATAGCTGATTTAAGTATTTTTTTCTCTTTCACAGGCAGGACGCATTAACTCAGTCTGTAAAATGTACTGTCACACTGAAAAGCATTAGCATAATTGGCTGGCACCTATTTCTTGGACATTCTGTCTGACAAACCCATGGGTCCTTGTGATTAAAATATGATGTATAACCTTGCTGATAGCTGTCTCCCAAGGAGGATAGCAAAGAAAGTTGAGAAAGATTATTTTATTGGGCATAGAGTTGAAATTTAAGATTTGGAAATTGCCAAAGCATTTGTATATTTATACTAGTGATTATAACTACTCATCCTGCTGTATGATATTCATCTTGCTGAAATTTGCTATTCATGGTAATAATTAAATCTTTAGTAATGTTTATTATTTGTATAAAATGTATAGTATACATAATAATGTATAGAATGAGATATATGAGCCATTGGCTTTCTAAAAGTGGGGAACAACTCTGGAAATTCTGAAAAATCAAGAATTCTGATTCTGTGTTGGGTATAGGCACCATGATTTTTGCAGGTGTCATTGAAACCTCTCTCATGCACTGTAGTATAGAGTGATCTTTGATACACATGGAACATGCAGTGCATGTCTGAAGCATGTTCTATGCACATCATATGCAAAAGCAAGACAGGGAATGCTATTGCCACTGTTATTATGATGTGTCCTTAACCAACACAGACAACTGATTCCATTTTGAAAATATTCTCTGTTGAATTTGAGAGAAACTCTTATCCTTTAAAACTAAAAAGGCCAAAGGCTTCTACTTGCAAAATGGTGCACATAATGGTGTAACAGATTTCTGTGACATCTGTATTATTTCTGGCAATCTTGCCTCTCTAGTAATCTATCCATGATCATCGTGTCTTATGAACAAGCCACATGCTACTGACAGTAGCAGCTTTTACATATCATTGTGCTTGTTAAGTGGAACTCCATTTGTTGCATTATTTCAGCTCAGCGGGATAAGAAAGGTGAGAAAGTTCATCCAGCACAATTTGGAAATACAAGGAAGTTACCATCAAACAGTGCTTTTGTATAGCATGTGGGGTTTTTTTATTTTAAGATCTAAGACCCTACAGCCTAACAAGGACAGAAGGAACTGCTGTGTCCCTTCAAAAAGAGGGAACTTTCCCTTCTTAGAATGATGGAGGAGCTCATTCTGGTAAGCTAATGAGTCACAGTGTGCTAAATCTTACAGTTGGCACAGGACTTGAATGGCCATCTGTTACTAAAATGTTTCTTTTCTGAAAATGTTTTTGCTTTCAAAAATTATTGCATGGGAAACAGGAGATTAGATTTTATAATCATTGCACTATTCTTTTTTAGGTGAAAGCCCGACTTCAAAAGATGGGAGCTTTTCAGCCCATAAACATTTTTCTCCGTCAAGAAGTTGACCGGATGCAACTTGTTATATCCAGAGTTCGGACTACACTGACTGATCTCAAATTGGCTATTGATGGTAAGCTACAATATCAAAAATTGTAATTAAGGTGCAATATTTATTAATAGTAGTTGCTTATACAAAATAACTTAATAAGTATTTCACCTTGTTTTCTTCCTTTCTCTTTTGTTCCCTCCCTCTCTTTTCTCTCTCTTTATTGTATGACCACTAATTCTAGTCCTTAAAATCTCCTGATTGCATCTCTAAGGACACTCCACCTAAATTTATTCTGCATGCATGTGCTCCAGTATTGCAGTTCGTGTCCCTCAGCACTACTTCACTTCTGTGATTCTCTCTAGGATCCTACAGGGCTCAGAGGAGCTGAATTGCTTGATTAAGTCCATGGGTCGTGTACCAGAGACATTTATGAAATTAAGCTGAGACATAATGATATGGAACAAGGTAGAAGTGTTGCTGCTAAGTAATTGAGAGACAGGGAACTCAGGAGGCAAGGTGATAAAGACTCTAATTTAAGGTGAAATTTGACATTTTTGTGAAACTGGTTGTACCAAATGGCATGTCTCTAAATGGAAGCTGAAGTGAGTGGCAGTGTCAGTCAAAAGAGAGAGAGAGAGATAGTTCTTCTTTCAGGCATCACAGTAGGCAGGAAACAGCACTCTGTATCTCTCAGAGACAGGAGTATTTGGCTGAAAGTGAGCAATGGTGAATGAAGTTAAAATAAACCAAGAGTAGAAGCAACTAGAAGCAGATGGAAAATTTGATCAGAAAAGGAGTGAGGAAAAAGAAGGGATAATGATGTTGCCATCTGCTTTTTTGTTTTCACTTTCAGTTTTGCTCGTCTGCAAGAGTTGAAATACCCAGGAAGGAAAGTGTACTGTTGCTCAGCCAATTCAAGCTTCTTGAATTAACAAATTAAAATGAAGTAGGAATGGGTCTATTCCACTGGTAAAGCTCTCACCCAAGTCTGCTCTTCCCTAGCAGAGAGACAGAAATTATCTGAGACAGCAAACTGTCCTCACAAGGAGCAGGTCAGAATGCCTCAGAATTAGTCCCTTCTGACATAGCTGATGGCATTATTGTAATCTGTTTTACTGCTATTCTGACAATGTCTTTCATGAGAGGAGATTTTTTTAAATTTGTATTTTTATTACATAAGGATCAAAAGGGTTTTTTTCCCTATCAATTGTATGATACACTAAGACAAAAATACGTGCTTCAGAAACCTCATGCCTGTAATCTGAATCTAGGGAAGAGGTTCATAAATGTGCCCAAGGCTAATAATCTTTCATTATAATAACATTATACTTTCATTCTGTAACATATGCAAAGATCAAGCTAGAAAAAACAATTGTCGTCTCTTCCTGAGCTGAAAGGTTCCTTTTATATGTGAATAGAGTCCCTTTTCAAGTAAATAAAAAGCATGTTTTCCATCCAATAAAGTGTTAATCATTCCTTGATTGTGATAGATATATTTAAATTGTCAATATGTATAATATTCTGCAGAGGGGTGGATGACTAACATAATTTATTTGCTCTTCACACTCAGTTCCACAGTGGGCACAGTCCTCTGCCAGCTGTTTAATCAAGTTAATGCTGTAACTTTCATGCAATTCTCTAAAACATAATTTCTTACAGACAGGCAAGTTAAATATAGTGAAAAATTGCTCTGAAAACAAAATTGGATGTATAGTTAACAATAACAATTAATGGCTTCTGGCATGTTCATGCTATATCAAGTGCATATGGTAAACTGTTAATTAGGGGATGGAAGGAACATTTAGGCACTCAACCTCAGCAAATGGGAAAACCCCAAACTGTCTCATACTAGATTTTCTCCCAAAACTAGTCAACTGCAATCCCAGGTCATCTGAGGTGCTTAATTTTCTTTACAAAGAGGTAAACAAAATGTGCCTGCTCAAACAGGTCATGTAATTTTTGACATCTGCCCTGCTCATGTATCTGGCTCTGGCTTCACAAACCTAGTAAAGTCCCAGCACCTGCTTTTAGCAGACCTATAATTTCAAATAAATTTTGTTTAAGAATATAGTGTGTCTTTAAGTCATGAAAGGAAGTCTGAATATCTGATTCTGCAGTTTGGATGTGAATGGATGGACCTTGTTATTTTCATGTTGTTCACCCAGTGACATTTGAGGTAATGTAAAGCCCTTCTCAGGGAGAGCCCAAGTGCAGCTGAACGTGAGGGATGTAGAAAGAATTTGAGACACAGTTTTGTCCTTCTATGCAGAGGGCAGATTAAGCAGATCAGCTTTTGGGAGGGGTGAGGATGCTCAGCGTGTGTCCAACGTGTTTGTTGGCAAATATGCCCCAGAAGCTTGCATCTCCACCAATAAACTTTGCTGCCCAGAGGGACAGTTTTTCTGGCTCAAAATGTAGTAATTAGATTGTAGCTGCACTTTGCACTCTCACTTATGTCCCAACCATTACTTCTGCTTTAATTACTTATTGATTGCCCAGAGTTTATTTCACAGTTGGCATAATACAGTGCTTCACCATAAATCAGAGCACAGCAGTGATAGTTGTCCTCTCGAGTGCCCTAAATAGAAGCTATGTTCCAAACAGAGAAATCTTTTCAGAGACAAGGAGAAGTAAGGCATGGAGTTTGCAGCAAAAATGCCACATCTTAATGGGTTATGAGCAGCAGACCTTGAGTGCCCATCAGAAAATGACCATTCTTTGTAAGGCACCATCTGAGCTGTAGAGTTCCTGTCCTCCCTCTGGCAGTGTAGAGACCTCTGGCACAGAATACTAATTCTCCACTCTTTATTGCAAAGTGGGTACTTCAAATCCCCTCTCCCACTAGTGAAGATGGTGTCTCTAAATGCAATTAAATCTAATGACCCATCCAGTTATTCCTAGCCTTTTAGAGTTTGAGTTTGTTTGTAGGTGGCCTTTCTGTGAGATTTTGTGGGGTTTTCTTTATTTCTCCATGCACTGAATAGAAGTGGTAAGCATTTTGATGTCTTCTTTTGGTGAAAAAATTGAGAAGAGAGTCTGTGGGAGTGTTTTTCATGAATGAAGTGGAGCATGCTTGTAGCATCACTGAAAGTGGGTATTGAATCCTTGGCAATGGAAATAAGCACAGCTTTTAGTTTGATTTTAATCCTTATTTTTTGAACCCACTTATAATTGTGTTTAAGGGCTTCTTGTGAAAGAAAAAAATGCTTAACTCACTTATATCTAGGTTCTACTTTGGTTGTAAAACTGCATCCACTTGGTTCTGGTTTCTGGTACCTTACAGCTTTGTGTTTTCCAGCTAATCCTTGCGAATTGCATAAATTGCCTACTTCACAAACAAGTGAAGAACATTTGAGAAACCTTGGATTTTTGTATCTTTTCATGTCATATATATGCCGCATGATCACAGAACTCCCACAGCTATTTGTACAGTATTTGCAGAGTGAGGAGAGAGAAGTCCTTTCCTGATAACACATTTCCTAAAAATACAGCAGTTCCATGGCAATGTAGTTCTACACGTTATAGGAATCGTGTAGGATTTTTATGTCATCTACATAAGCTCATGTGTGCAAAGCCCAAGGTAAAGATTCACTACTTTTTTCCAACTCAGAATACCATGAAGTTTAAAGTAGCATTTGTAACATGATGCTGCAAGGAATTTCTGTTCATTGTATGTAGCACCTTATAAGAGGGATATAAATGAAGTTCCAAAGAGTCAAAAGAGGTAGCTGGTAATTTATTTTAACCTACATGGTGAAAAAGTGAAGGGCAGGAAACTAGTCTTGCCAGCATGCACAGGAAAGGTAATTTCCCATGAAAGGAAGAGGTATGGACTCATTCCCCCTGTCTGGCTGAGTTCTCTTTTGACTCGTAATGGTATAAGACTGCTAACATTAACACAGTTTTAGTTTGGCTTGCTGAGAATGGTAATAGAATTTAGAACTGAAAGATCTTGGGCTCTTGCCTTACTAAGTTCTACAGTGTGTGTGTGAGGCTTGTAGAGATCATCACTTTTGGATGAGGATTTTATTTGAAAATGCTTAAGAGTGCTCAGTGAAGACATTAATGGAATGTAGCAATGGGGAGATCATTTGAGGACCAAAGGGGATGAGTCTAGGGTGTCTTGTGGTGTAGTTACTCTTGGCTCAACAGCTCTCATCCATTATTTACTTCTCATCCTGATAAGAATGCCAGAATGCCTCCTGTTGTCTTTCACAGTGTGGCACATCATTTCTGAACTTCTTAATAGATGTTACATATGTTTGCCATGATGCTGGCCAGGACAACTGTTTATAAACACACACTGCACATTAAGGGCAAACTGCAGAATAGACTTTATCTGCCTGTCATATTGCTCTAGCTCAGGGTAGTGATTTGTATTACTTTTTTTTGTAGAACTGTGCATTGACTTTCATCTTCAAATTAATGCTTTAAACTTTTTATTTTCAGTCTGTTGATGGAAAGGACTCTTCAGCCAAGAGCATTTAGTACTGGAGATGGTAAATTTTCATAACAATTCGCAAGGTTACTTTCAAATTGCCGTCTCTCTGTTTGAAGGATTTAGCTATTGAAGAGAACCTAAGGTTTTTGTGCTCTTCTATATGAAAAATTGCATGCTGCTCAAGTTTCTTAGTCCCTCTCATCTCTCCTGACTTGAAGAATTAAACCAGAGGATTCTGCACCAAAAGAGAAAGGTGGGAAACAAAGAGAAAACAGAGCAGGGGCAAAGGTTAGATGCAGCTGGAGAGAATACCAGTCTGCAAGTAAGACAGGGAGAGAGTATTGTGCATTGTGGGTCTTGGCTGCCTGTTTTACTCTTCCTGTTCTAGAGCTGGAGCAAAAGAAAGTGACAAATGGTTGAGGGGCCTTGGGATTAAAGCAGTGTGATGGAGTTAAATGAGCTTCTGAGAACTTCCTGGGAATTGCCTCCAAATGCTGAGGTGCCCAAGTACTGCAAGTGGAGAAAGAGGAAAATACACAAAGAACGGCCTGAAGCAAAGAAGTCGACTTCTATAAGCACAGCAGTGGTGGTCACAGAGCTGGCAGAACCATACTAAAGCTTGTGAAAAAAATAAATTTAGTTTTAGGTATAGGAAAATATACATTGGTTTTTATACCTTGTGAATTTGGGTGGAATAATTAAAAAAGCTTTGGAGAAAACACAGGCAAGTGTTAGCTGTTGCCATAAGGCAGAAAGAGAAGAAAACTTAGGAAGTTACAAACACTTTGATATTTTCTTTTCAATATGTTCAGCAAAGAAGAGGGAGCTGGAGCTTGGTGGTGGAGGCAAGGTGTGACTGCATCAAGAACAAAGTGGGTTCTTTGGGAGGTAAACTTGAGTGGGAATTAAAGGCTGAAAAGGTCAGGTCTGGGGTTGCAGCTGGGACAGTCAATAATGGATTGATGCTTTCACTGAGCTTTTTTCTCTATGTACTGTTCAGGCTAGCTTAACAGATGCAGTGTCTAGCAAGTATTGTCCTCCAGGGCTAGTCTCCAATTTTATCATAATGATATCAGCTATTGGCAAACTGTACTTGATGGAGAAAGTAGCTTTTTCTCATCTCATTGATATCCTACATAATTTTTCTTGTTATTTTTGATTTACATCTGTGCCTGTGGGAAGAGAATCAGTCAGTGGACAAAAGCTTTTTTTGGTTCATGATGGAATTTAAGATCCTTCCTTTGTTCCTAACTTTAGCTACTCATTTAAATGAGCTGTGCAAGTTTCCTACTCCAGATTGACACTTTCATAAATGGGAAATTCCAAACAGATCCAAATTTTACAAATTCCACAGTTATCAGATTCAGTTTGTGGTAGATATGGTAGTGAAAAGGGTCAACTCCAAGAAATAATACAAGCTCCTGATGTAGTCTATTCAAAGCATTAATCTATTGAATGAATAGATATAGATCTATTTTATCCAGATCACTTTAAAAGAACAGACTATTTACTTTAATTATCAATAAAAACTATTTATCCTCAGAACTGAGGAGCTTTATTTGGGTTATTCACCACTCAGCAATAGGATACATTTAGATGTGGTTTAGAAGGGACATGATATAAATATAGGGCAATCAAAAAGGGGAATCCTAATTTCCAAACTGTGTATACTGTGCAAACATATATATATAACATGATTATAGTAGGTATTAATTTTGAAGTATGGAAATGTCCTCTTTTCTTTAACTGATCTGACCCTTCATCAGTCATTTTCAGATGGCCTGTATTTCATTCAGGAAAGGGAATATCATGGAGTAACTCCCAAAATAACCAAGTTATAATCAGTTGGCCTGTCTGATTCGTAGAACACTCAAGCCTGCCATGTTAAGTTCATAGGACATTCAGTCTCTTCATATAGTACAGTGCTCAGGGGTTCTCAGAAGTTAAATATGAGAAGCCTATGGCATTGTACTACTCATTTAATTATCCAAAGACAGTTTTTCAAACACCTGTATCACTTTTGTCCAGAAAGATGGCATGATTTTTCTCCTATGGTACTGGTTTTATTTCTGACAATTATTTTGTTAGTTATTTTTTATTTTTATCGGAGTATTTTGGCTGCAGGAATGCATCCCAACACCCACAGATGCCATTTAGTGCTGAAATTCAAGCATGGTATGCCTAGTGCCAGAGATGACACCCACTCACTAGGAATATTTGTGCAGATATATGGGCACGGCCTGAGCTGTGAACATACCTCATCCTCAAGAACACTCTGGCTTAACATTCTCAACAGCTGCTCTGAGTCATAGCAGGCAGACATCCTAAGGGATTTCACAATGCTTCGGGGCAGAGACTGGCTGTATCTCCCTATTTGAAAAGCTCCAGCCTGCCCAGAAGAATAGAGAAAGAGAGGAGAAAGTTGAATGTATCAGCCTGAAAACAAGGAATAACTGGAGGTGAAAGAGTTCTTTCTTTCTCAGTTCAATGGTAGTGATCCCCAGGGCTAAACCAGGATGCTCCTCACTTGTTTTGTGCCCTCAGTACAGTTGCTCTGAAGTTGAAACCAATATGCATTGCAAGACTTTTCCCCCCACTTTTTCTGTCTCTATAAGGTGAATAAAGTGTATGGTGTAATACAATGTTTTTCTAAGCAAAGTGGAGAAGACATGGAGTGGCTTCTTTCTTAAATGTTGGTTCTCTTGGTTATATATTAGAAAAGATTAATACCCAAAGAGAAGGTTTATTAACTGTGTTATGAAAGTTTCTTAGCTACCCCAGAATGTGATTCTGAGCCTGACTACAAAGCAATTGCACAGAATGCAGGATACTCGGTATTTTTTAATATTTACTGTTTTGTAAAAGTTAATGGTTTTCTCAAGGAATTTGTTGCACAAAAAGAGGTGCACATAAATGGAAACAGATCACTCATTATCTGTTGGAAGAAATCAAGGCCTATTTGCAATTTGTATATTGTAGAAAGCACTAAATTTGCACACACTACTATAGGAGTGTTTACATTGTAATGTTGTATTTTTCAAAATTAAGCTGGTGTTTGGTTTCTGGATACTCTTTTCCTTCCCCTCAACTGAAGCCCTCTCAACCTCAGTGGAAAGAAGGGATTTGAAATGCTTTCTTTTTACAGGCGACATTTCCTTATGGGTATGTTTGCATGGACCATTGCAGTTTTTGTTTGCTGTCACCCAGACCACTTTCCTTTCCTTTATATGTCCTGTGGTGGAAGCCACTTAATTCTGTTTGGTATCTCATGTTGTCCTTGTGGCAATTACAGCAGCTGTGTGTGTGATGATACACTGAATTTTGGTTTTATATGAATATTTAATCAAAGTTGGGGTACCTGACCAGTTTCTATAAGAGAATAATAGAAACAATTTCTGGAACAGAGAAGTCACCCTGAGGCATGGCTGTATGCCAGATCTCAGTACCACTGAGAGTGCATAAGGTGTAGGAATTTCTAGCACATGGAATGGAGAATGTCACTGAAAAATCACTGTCTTAGTAAACGCCAACATTTTAGTGGAGAGAACAGCACTATGCGTGGAATTCGTGAGTACGCACTGCCAAAAAAAAAATAAATCTTGCCTCCAGCTTTATTCTACCTACTGCTTTTCCACTGAGAATCTTGATAATGGAAATGTACAAAGTTGTCATTAATAACAGTGAATTTCATGAATATAATCACTGCCAGTACATGCTTAGGATATAGATGAGTTACACAGTGTATCTCTATCATTGATCATGCATGTAGGATCCATTAAAATTTGTGAAAAAGTTTTCAATGATTAATTGCATTCCAGACACACTGTGAATATAATGAATATAAATAATGTGTATGAGGGAGAAGTTGTTTGAGAAACGTATCTTTGTTTCTGATCAAAACAACAGAAGAAATATCATTTATCTTATCGCCTTTAGCTTTGAATCAAGTCTTATAATTTTGAACAAATTAACTGCAAACTGATAAGACTGCAGTGCTACAGGTGTGCAATTAAGGCACAACAAAAGAGGGTTTATTAGACTTGGAATGTCATTTGGAAGTTATAATTGCCTGTGCAAGCTAGGGGAAAGCTCATTCTGAACGTTTTACTTATCTTCCAGGAACCATAATTATGTCAGAAGAATTGCAAGATGCTTTAGATAATATTTATGATGCTAGAATTCCAAAACTGTGGTTTAGTATTTCCTGGGAGTCAACTACCTTAGGATTTTGGTTTACTGAGCTTCTTGAGCGAAACCAGCAGTTCAGCAGCTGGCTGCAGGATGGCCGTCCAAACCAGTTCTGGATGACAGGATTCTTTAATCCACAGGTAAGATTGCCATGTTGACCTTTATAACTTCTGAGTAACAGTTAAATTAGACCTTGGGGGAGCTTCAAGTTGGCTTAATACTGACTATTATGAAGTATGATCTATATGAACTTTTTAGCATAAATATATTATAAAACATCTTTAGTATCTACTGAAAAAAATTTGCTAGAACAAAATAATGCTCTTGAAATAATGAAATACATCTTTTGGCAGCTTTAATTATAGTGAGGAAATTGGGTAAGTACATACTTCCACATTTCAACTTAATCTTCCCTATTTTACCTCTTCTGTTACAGTAATCTGTTTTTTATTTATTGCATGAAAATCCCTCTGAGTACAAAACAAGATAAGTTCCAGAACTTTGACATAGGAAGAAGAGATTTGGACTTGGTTCTCAATCCTTGCAAATCAGTTCCTTGAAACGGAAGGTTTGTTATTCATACCACCCCAGAATTGTGCCAGACATGGTCTGCAGAGACATGTAAAAAATACAGCCTCTCGTCTGTACCATCTAAAATAAAAACCTGGCATGAAATGAAACACAAAAAAAGGAACAGCTGAGAGCAGAGTTAAAAGAAGTAAAGTATACATACCTAGATGATGTGTAGTTTCTTTGCAGAGCTATCCACATTCATTAAAGCTTTTTATGATTCACAGATGTTTGTGGGAAGTGTGAGTTGTGGAAATGAGTCATTGTGAGAGTATCCAGCCAACAGGTTTCTATGAAGCCTTAGGAAAGAGCTATTTTAAAGATCTATTTTAATCTCAGTACTTGTTAGCAATGCAAAAGCTAGCTTAAACAGCTGCCTAGAATAGAGAAAGCAACAGTGGCAAATATTCTCTAGGACTACTGCTGGGAAATGTCCATCTATCATCTATCCTGTGTGTGTCAGCTGTCTGCCTGTACAACTTTATAGCATGGAAGGGGGCTCACAGAACCCCTGAGCAAAGGGTTCTCAAGTGTGAGGGAGAGGAGTAGGAGTTCTAATAAAATGATTATGCTTCCACGCTTGGTTTGCTAACAACACGCTGATGGCAGCATTCTAAAATACTTCAAAGTAACTTTTGCAATGATCAGGCTGGTAGCAACCCTAACAGCCTTTTGGCTATGTTTGGTGTTTGCTTTTGCACTAGAGATGAGCAAGAGCTGATAGAGATGTTGTACTGGACATTTCAGATGGTTTTTTTGTGCTCTGGGGTTGTGTTGGTTCTGAAATTTTGCCAGCCCAAATTGGGCATCCTACATTTTTTTGGATCAAAATAGCTGGATTTCTGAAAAGAGCTGCCAAATAATCAGTGTAAAATGTCCCCAAACAAAATGTGATTTAATAGACCATAGTAAATGAGAAAGCCTCTGGAAATACAAAAATTACACACTTCATAACCCCTAGTTCTTAAAGTCCCTAAATACATTGTGTGCAGAGATTAAAAAATTTATTTGTGCTGACAATCACAAGCTTAAGAATCAGATGGTTATTGTTGTAGTCACCATTTTCTGTAACCTAGGCTGTGGGAGTGGCTCATTCTAAAAGCAATTCACCTGAGCAAAGACTGATTTTCTATTTAATTAGCTATTATATTGTTAATAGTTATACTGCTGTGTTTAAAATCAGTATTTCATGTGTTAAGAAAATTGATTTTTATCTTCTCAAACAAGCTGAGGTGATGAGGTGTTAGTGCTGCAGTTGTAATGGCTTGTTTGTAATACCTGAGAAGTTATCAGAAAAATCCTTTCATTTGTGAGATGAAGTGCAGCTCCTAAATCATTTGCCTACTTGCATATATCTCACTGTTTGCTTCACAGTCAACGGATAAATGCCATGGATAACACAAGGCAATAAAATAGATTTATAGCACTGGGAAAACTAGGCATTCTGGCAATAAAAAATAATATAGGACCAGACTATGTCTTCTCTTGGACTGTTTATACTCTAGGATAAATTCAGTAATTTCACAGAAGTTAATCTTTATTTTTAGTGATACAAATGTGGTCTGGCTCAGACTTCTGTATAAAAGAAACCTCATTCCCCATGTGTGTCTGCCGTGGGCCAGGATAACTGGGGTGAGCAAAACAAGAAATGCCATGAATTTTCTTCCCTCCTGGAAGTTAATCTGATGTTACTGGATCTTTTTCATCAAAAAATTGACATTAGGCATTTCTCATTTCTACCTCCCAGTTTCCATTTAGTGGCTGACACTGTTTTATTGTTTCCATGTTTGCATCTCTGTATCCAGTTCCTGTCACTTGTCCTATATATAGAATTCATGCGAAACTGTGAGGCGAAACTGTCTTTCTGGTTGTGTAGTTCTCAGCATAATGAACCCTCAACCTACTTCTACGATCCTTAGATGCCAAAGTAACGTTAATACTAATCAGAATATGAAGTACAATGCCTCCATTCCTCAGTGTCCACTTAGTTCTAGCAAACCTGCCATAATCTGCTCAGTATTTGCAAGGTAAGTGACAAACATGGAACCTCCAAAGTAAGGTTCTGAGAGCAACGGACTTAACTGATTTTCACGTTTTTTAGCTTCCATGTGTGCCTTCTTTTCCCTCACTAGAAGGTTCAGAGTTAGTTCACATGACTTGTTAAAAGGCAAAAGGGCAAAAGTTGTTAAAAGGCAAAAGGGGCAAAGCTTTAGCAGTCTTCAGTGAACTGGACAGGGAGAAATTCAGGAAAAGGAAAACACACATATACAAGAAAAATACCAAAACCCTAACCAATCAATCAGCCAACCAAAACCAACCAAAACAAAACAAAAAAACCCCAAAGATTACCAGAAGTTGAAACAGATGTCATGGCAAGTGGGTCATTATGTCCCTGACAGAGGATTTTGGGATGAGTCAAAGCCTCAGCTGTACAGTGGCACCTCAAGCCACTTGATTCTGTCTTGCTCTTTGTTGTGCCATTCACCCACTCTGGGACACCCAGCTGGGCCTCCAGCTCACAGCTGCAGCCTTCAAAAGCTGTCTAGGATTCATTCAAATGAGCAGATAAGCATGAAAAGTCCCACTGCAGAAAGTGTATAGGTCCTGCTATCTCTGTAGGAATAATCTGCTATCTAAACCTTATCCCTGAAGACAACTCACAGCTTGGAGCTTACTTTTATTCCAGTGTTTCCATGGTGCCTTTGAACTGATTCCCTTAATACAGTCATGGCTCTGTCCTCTTCAGGCTCTTCTTTCTTTAATATTTCAGTTTATCTGGGATCCAGTAGCCCTCTGGGGCCTTATGGCAGTGAACACTTCATGTATTTTAAACTATTGGTTCTAGTCTGCTTCTACAAATTAAAATTCCACAAATTACTGCAAGGATTCTGCTTTCATTTAATGGCATTTCTGATAGAAGGACTTGGCCTTTAATCCTGTCTCCCTCAGCTATACGCTGGAGTTCTCAGCTACTTCAAACGCAATTACCATTATCTGTGCTATCACAAAGCTTCTTTAAAACGTTTGTCCTGGGGTCTCTGGTATTATATTAATGAGAAGCTACCAGTGTAAGTTAACAGAAACATCTGAGTTCATGAAAGTCATCTAATGTTCTCATAACTTAGAGGGTATTGCATGGCTACCAAGGGCTTGGAGCACTCCAGTCCTATCAGCCAGAGACTGGCCCCTGCATTCAGTAGACAATTTGCTGATTTTTCCACATCTGACTTCTTTCCATACATTTGGCCCTAATGGTAGCTGAACAGAACATCTCACTCTGCGAATATTGCAGAAAAGCAAAAAAACTTTTTCAATTCCCTCATTCAATTCCCTCATTCCCATCCTGATTTCAATTCCCTCATTCCCATCCTGATTTCTTCCTAGTTGTGCTGTTCGCTTACTGATTCCCATCTTTGTGTGTTCCACATCTGGCTCTCTATCCCCCCTTCTCTGTCTCCAGATGCTTTAGTTCCCTGTTCTGAAATATGTCGGGAAACTTGCTCTTTCCTAGGTGTCCTTTTCATTGCTCTTGCATATTCAATTTTGTGTTTTATTAATTCACCTCCTCGCTACACAAATGGGCTTCCACAAGGTAAAATAAGACGCACAGCATGATCACTGGAACAGCAAAGAAATCTGCCCTCCACTCTCTAAGGACTAAGGCACTTCCCATGTACTGAACTGTGCTTTCCCATGGACAGCTGTATCAGTGAAGCTAACCAGCATCTTCAGCCTGGCTTGTCTTTTGGTAGCTTATACCAATGTCATGAGATTGTAGCTCTCTAGAACAGAGGGGTTTATTCTGTGCTGCTGGAGTGCTGTGGGTTTAAAATGCTGTTGTCTAAAACTCTATGTTATTGTAGTATATAAAGAATTGAGAGAAGTGTCAGAGGCATTTCAGTGTTTAATGGTATGATTCCAGCTGGTACTTCCTTTGTGTTCTGTAAAATGCTTATTTGTTGACTGAAAAGCATTTTTTACAATGTTGGTGTAAGAAAAGATGAATAATATAGCCAGCATTAGAAAAATTAGAAATTACCTGTGTTTGGAATCTCTCAAAACACATTAATATGGCAGCCTTATAAACATCTAGCTGGTTGTAAAAGAGGTATGAGAGGTGAGTTATAGAGGCACTTCTCATATGTTAAAATAAGCCAACTTGGGGGCTTCTTAACACCAACATGTGCACACCAATTATGTCTGGATGCACGGTACTAGGGAAGTATAGGAAAGCATTGGATTTACACTACTGAATTTAGTTTATATGTACATGAAATCCTATGGGATGAGCTTTTATACAGCTGATGTCACTACATAGGAAAAAAAAAGTTGGAAATTATTTAAGTCCAAGGCTTTTTAAAAAATCCTCTATGTCATATTCCTGTGTGTCTCCTTAGGGATTCTTAACGGCAATGAGGCAAGAGACAACTCGCATGAATTTAACCAAAGGATGGGAACTGGACAGTGTTGTTTTATACAGTGAAGTGACCAAGATGATGAAAGAAGATGTTGTTGGCCCTCCTCCTGCTGACACTGGTGGGGTTTACATACATGGCCTGTTCCTCGAAGGGGCAGGCTGGGACCGCAGGAACAGCAAGCTGGTGGAGTCATCACCAAAGGTAAGGATCGAGTGAGTGCAGGAGGCTGTGGCACAGTGCTGTGGGAAAACCAGGAAGTACGCTGAGTACCTGCAGCAGTGGTTTCACAACAGGTTTTAAGAGGGTAACCAACACTAGTCATGCTGGGAAGAGGACAGACTCTTTACCTACCAGAAGTGACCAAAAGGCTTCTGTCAGAAAATGAATTTAGGATGCATAGAACTACAGCAGACCTGCAGCTGGTCTTCTTGGCTTCAGGAGCCCTAGCAGCACAGTTATGTTTGAATAAAATAGTGCACCCCATAGTCAGTCTTCTCTTGACTGACCAAGGGGGACCTTATCAAAGCTTCCAAAGCTCTGGGCTAGGTTTGATATGGAGGTCATAGTTTGGTTGACTAGAAATCCCTAGTGTTTGTTTTTTAATATGAGAAGAGTATTAGTTCTGGGCTTATGCTCGGTTATCCATGCATTGAGTTACATTTCACTGATGTGACTAAGCCGATTTATAATCTAGCTATGGAGTAATGATTAGATGCTGTAGTCACAGTCTAGGGAAAATTGTCATTGTCTGCACTGGGACACTTTTTCCAAGCCAATACTAACTGTCCTGGAATCAGAATTGAGGCAATTCCTGTCCATAGGTAAAGCACTTCTGTGTCTGACTGAGAGAAAAGTTTTCCAAACCAAACCTTGCCAGCTGTAACTTCTGTTGCCTGTTTTGTCAAAAGACCCCTTCAAACATGGAGTTTCCTCAAGTGCAGTGGCGTGTTCAGCAGGGTTCCATGTTGGTCTTGGAGTGGGCCTGTTTTATCCCCTGAGAATGAATATTTTATCTTGGTGGAAGACCTGAGGGGATCTAGTTTGGATAAACACCCAAGAAGCACTTTGGATGTTAGAAGTTCCACTGTCAGCAGTGTAGAGCAAACAAGGAGGGTTGCTAGTTGCAGCTTGGTTTTTGTAGCTCCAGTCCTGCCATTCAGGAAAAAGGAGGTGGGGAAAGAATTGGAAACATCAGTGAAAGGAGCAAAGGAAGGGAAAAAAGACAATGGTTGCTGTCCCTCCTAGAACCACCCTGACATTTTTCCATCTACCTCCACAGCATGCAGTTTTCCAGGTTTCTGCTTTTCTGCTTTCCTTTCCTTCCAAGAGGCTTCCTGATGGCTGCTGTCCCTGAGCTGCCACGGGCTTAAAGTTAGTGTCAACACAGTAGTGAGTGTAGGACTTGTATTCTCATGTGTACCTCTGCTGAGGTGCTGGTGCTTTTGCTGAAGGCAATCACTGAATCTAGTTCTAGCATTCAGAATTCAGATGCCCTATCCTGCTTCTCTAATGCTGAGCCCTGTGTGTCTTTCAACATTCTCAGGTGCTGTTCACAAGCCTTCCTGTGGTCCATGTGTACGCTGTTAGCACGACAGCACTGAACGACCCAAGGAAGCAGCATGGACATGTGTACTCCTGCCCTGTCTACAAAAAGCCTCGGAGAACAGACTTGACATACATCTTCTCTTTGCATCTGAAAACAGTGCAGAATCCTGATCACTGGACTTTGAGGGGGGTTGCACTGCTCTGCAGTTCGAAGTAAGGACAGACAGCTATGAAGGAAAGAATCACCAAGTAGGACTAAGCTGCAGCCAGTATTGCACTGTTGTTGTCAAAGTGGTGGCTACCTTCTCACAGGGGGTTGGGAATTGGCAGGTGATACATAGAGATTATGTTAGTTGCACATAGATCAGCTTACTCTGTTCACAGCAGAAATAATAAATTTACTTATCCTGGGAATATCAGAGGGAAAACAGCTGCAGGTGTAAATTTGACAACTCTTATAAAGCAAGGGAGAATATAATCGACTAACTTGCTCATAATGGAAGCACTACATAAAAAAGCTTATGATAGTGACAACTGCTCTGACATCTTATGGTGGTTCTTTTGTAGATGTTATCTTTCTTCTTAATGCAAGAATTTTTCATAATGTAAAAAAATATAATTATTTTTAAATTCAACTTTGTCGTTAAAATCTTATCATCCATAGCATTATTAAAGCTGTAATGACAAGATAATTAAATGCTTGGTAAAGTTTTATGTTTATCTGCATATATTTCAATGCACAGTTCCTTTGATTTTGCATTTCTAAACTTGCTGGGTGGTTTTACTAATGGCTGTGAACATTTTCTTGAACAGTCACTTTTTAATGTAAACAATCATAGAAACAGCAGTGTTTATCTTTGCACAAGAAGTGACTTTTGTACCTATTAGCTCATTTCAAAACCTATATCCATTTATAAGGAAGGTGTGCACACCCCCCATTATTAGCAGGAAGAAAGGTTTTAAAGTTTTCTTAGAGTAAACATATCTGAACACAATTTTGGCTCTATTTTTAAATTAGTACTCGTGCCATTTGCATTAGTGCCTTAATCCTGCAAACTCAAACCTCTTAAATGCTTTTCTTTCTGTATTTTGCATCAGTTTAGTTGAAAAAAAGAAGACGACACACAGGCCATAGTTCACCTGAAATGGTTGAAGTTTTTTTTTGTTAACCACCACTGCTCTCTACCCTGTAACTGAAGGATGATTGATACTTCTCTTTTAATAGACAGAGACATTTCTGCTATAGGCAGAAAATGTGTTTAGCTTCTTTCACTAGCACAAATTCAAAGCAAAAGAAATTGTTGGATGATATGAAAGAAGGACTTGCAGTCAGGACTTTGTTAATATCTTTTTTTCTCCTTGTAAACACTTACAATTTTTGTATAGCAAGTGTCTAAGAAAGTAGTTCATCCCTTTGCATAGCCAGTTTTACTCTGCAGTTAGCAATTGCGAGAGTCATTCCATGAGGAAGTTTGATATTCACACTCACACCCACAACAGAGTGCCAGCTTTCTTCTTGGAAAACAGAGCAGACAGGGACAGGGTCCCTTTTCTCCACTGAGCTAGGAGAAACAGTGCCGGCAAGATTATCTTTATAAGTGAAACCAACTGTTCAAAAAATATACAGCAGACCTCCCTGCAGTGCAGCTGTACATCAACCAATTTCATTGAGAATTTTGTTTCTGAGAAGGCTGAAGGTTTTTGGCTTCATGATCATTGATCTTGGAAATTATGAAAAAGATGGGGGAGACTTCAAGAAGCAAAGGTCTGTGCTGTTCCACAGAAATTGAGGTAGCAAACCATAGTGTTTTCCCCATCCCCTGCCTTTATGAGGGGATATGGAGTAATTTAACTTTGATCTCTTGGTACATGTAAAAGTCAGGTCAGCAACAGTGCTAGTAATTTAAAATAAAAAATGTACATTGAAATACTTTGCACATCTGAAGAGCTCACTGCTTGCTATGAAACAAATCATCCTCTGAACAACTGAAGCTAGAAGTAAACATTAAAAAATATATATTTGATAGAGGTTATATCTGGTACTACATGATATGCTCCATGGAAACTGCATCACTTCTTTGTCAAGCAAAATGAGAAAATTAAATGCTATATGAAGAAAATCTATAGGCAATGATGTTCTAGCACATAGTGTTCTGCTGTATAAAAATGCAAAGAAATAGCTTATTTGAACATCAACATTTTCATTTCAATAACTAAACCCTGTTTATCAGTTTAGGAAAATGCCAAATCTTGCAGAAGATAGCTGCAGTTTTATACAGAACTAAAGAACATAAAGTGACTTTGCTCCAAAAAGGCTTCTTATCACTTGTAAAGAACACCAAACAAAACCTTCAGTGTACCCTACAAGCAAAACGCTCTTTCCTTTTTGCATGTGATTATAGTAGAGTGGAGATGAACAATTTACTATTGACAGAAATGTCAAATGTTTCCCCGTCTCCTCCTCTTGTTCTATCCTGCCCTTCCATTCAGTGGAGTTGCTGCTCCCAATCTGACAATATTAATTTGATTTGAAATGTCACTGATATAGTAAAACATTGACCTTCCCCAACCAGTGTTCCCTAGTTACTATTGCTAGAGCTGTTTCACTTCAAGTGGGATGTAAACCAATCTAAATGAAATAACTGGCAGGCAGAATACTTGAAATCAAACTAATTATATTTTATGATAGATTAACAATTAGCTGGAAATCTTCAAACAATGTATGTAGATAACCAAGTTATGCTCTTCTGTTAAAATGAACCCGAGATATTAAATACAATCCATACAGCTTTTGGCAATATTGTACAAGTTTCGCACAGATAGTAATGACTAACATTGCTTTAGATAAGTGCTTTGAAGGCAACTCCATTTCAGAATGAAGAGAGCAATACAGTCCTGCAGCCCATGTCAGCGTAGCAGTCATGTTTACAAACATATCTGATGTCAGGGCACTGGCTCCTGAGAGTTGCAAATAAACAGCATTCCATAGTCCAAAGGGTGTCTGTCTCATAATCCCTGAGGCTGTGACTGGTCAATAATGATGATGATAGGAAAAAAAGAATTAGGTTATGGATTGGCCCTGTACATCTGTGACTTTGTAGAATAGATTTTAATTGCAGTGAAGCTTGGAAAAAACACAGAGAGTGGAAAACAAAACAATTCCCTTGTCTGGTCAGTCATGCTCATAAAACCCTAAGATCCTCTGTAAAGAATAACAGTTTTCTAAAAGATCTCAAGAAAACTGTAACTATAATATTCTAATTTTTCTCTCTATTTATCCAGAACCTATGCATTCATCTTATTCCACTTTTACTGCTTCATATAGTTGCCTTTCTCACAATCTCATCTTTCCAAAACATAAATACCATACCTCCTTCCCTTTTCCTCCTGCTATTCCATATTTAATGTGTCTTCTTTTTATTCTTACTCCATAAATGCACAAAACACATTGCTCACTTACAATGAACCTTCCTATTCCAAAAGTCTGGAAATAACCTGTAGTCATTTCAGGAGTTTCTCTTTTCCACTAAGAAAAACCACAATTTACTCAAAACCCTATAATTCCTGCCACATTTTTTTCATACCATAGGTAAAGCAGGAATTTGCTCTTCCTGCTTTTTCTGTGAGGGCTCTTAAATGATAATATTTGTACAGATAAACGACATTTTCCAGAGTTCTTCCTTTTGCTAATATGAAGTCATAGCTTTGTTATTGTTTTCTGATTAAATGAGTTGGTATAAGATAATGGAAATAAATTTTATACTGTTGCACATGAAACGATGAGAGTGATTAGGCTGTAAGGTGACTGCTAAATCAGTCTTGGGAATGCAGTGGATTCCCATCTCCCTTTGACATTGTGAGGTCCATTTGGGTTAAAGATGGCACATGCTGAGACAGAGCGGGAGCCCCTTCATTCCGTTTGCATGGCTTGACTTTTGCTGGGAAGACAACACTACAGACATCAGTGTGGATGGCAGAACAACATCAACACGGTTTGTGATACAACACGAATTCACACGTTTTTTTCTACAGCTGAGTGAGTGCATACTGTGCTCTCTCTTGTTCAGTGAGGACAGTATGGTGTGTGTGCTCATTGACTCCTTACACGGATTGCTTCAAGTCTAGCAAGGGGATGTCATCATCACCTCCTCCTCCTTCTTTTCTTTCCTGCTTAAGGACGACTTCTGGGATAGTCACCCCTATTTCAGTTGACTGGGAAGCACCTTTTGTTGCACTATTCTTGTCTTTCTTTACCTTAGTGATCACTTCTGTGTAAGAGATTTCTTCAGTGAAGGGCTCTGCTGCTGGGAGCTCAGAGGCAATGTGTACACTGGCTTCCTGGATCCCCTCCTGACCTTCGGCTCCTGTTCGTTCTTTATTTTTTTTATGGATCTTGAATGTCTCCTTTGTTGGAGCAGCTTGTGAAATGGTTTTCTTGATCCTTATCCCAGATTGTCTCAGTCTCTCTCCTGACTGCCTGATCCTCTCTCTCCTCTCAGGGGTCACTATTCTAGTTTGAAGCCTGTTTACCTTCTTGCCAAAATTTTGTCTTGTTTTTTGGATATTTTCCCTTGAAAATGCCTTTTTGATATCATCAATGCGCCTCATGCCTGATTTCTTGAACTTGGTTGCTTTGCTTTCTTCAATATAATATTCTTCATCAGAAGACAAATCATCAGGTGGGAAGAAATCGTCCTCTATAGTTTCACCTGCTGTCATCTCTTTGATAACAGAGAGAGATGAAGGACACTCGGTTTCCTCCTGTGAATGAAAGCAGAGAGTCATGTTCCAGCAAGTGTCTTTCAAAAAGATGGCGGTTCAAGCATTTTTTTTTTGGTTGGCTTGCAGTTAATTAATGCTAACTAAAATATAATACTGTAAGAAAGTAAGGTAGGCTGGACCATCATACTCAATCTATGCATAACACAAATGGCAAAAGAAATCTTTGCCAAGTTCTCTGAAGATATTATATGCCTGATCAAAGATTTCTTTTCACTGTGGTTCTACCTGAAATTAATTAATTCAATGGTCCTATGAGTCCTGGCCTCTAATGGTTTTCAGAGCAGACTTGTCTAGGTTTTTGGTGGGTTTTTTTCCTGTGTTTTTGTTTGTTTGTTTGTTTGTTTTGTTTGTTTTTTGGGTTTTTTTGAGCTTGTCTGCTTCTCTGGATCAGACCTAGATTCATTATTCCTCACCAATAAAAGCAGACATTGTAGACAAAAAAGGCTCCTGGGCTTGTGTCAGCTCTATACTGTCCAAGCAAATGCCTCAATGATATGAGTAGCTTCGGTCTACTACCATTACCAATCGTGCATTTTTGATGGTTTGGAACTTAACAAACACTGCTGTTGCTGCCCAGAAGGGAATGAACCCCACCATATTAACTTACATGTGCTGGCTGCACAGGGGGATAAGTCAGTAAAGCAGGGAGATGTTATTTGGTAAACCCAGTAACACACAATTCATTCAGCACCTGCACCGTTGCTGAGGTGAACTTGATTTGTTCCATTTGGAAATGTATGATATTCTTGACCAGGCAACTCTGTCTCTTGTGGTGAGTTTGGTGCCTGTTTGATCATGCAGAATTACACATTTATATGACACCTCTAATGTGGAATTCATGAAGCCTCTCCAAAGAAAAATTACTAGAAGCTCAAAGCTCAAAAACATGGAAGACTTCCAAAAACTGTCCACAGTAAACAGAAAATTTACCAAGAGTCAGCTAGTGGTTAAGGATGTCAGAGGAAAAAAAACAGGAAAAAAAGTTTATGTCAATGAAGGATTTATCTGAACAGGGAGAATCTCCTAAGAAAGCCATTTACCTAATCCGCATGGACAGTACAAATTTGTAGCTCAGTGTCATGAGTTACTTCTATCTAGAAGTGCAGTGTATGCAGAGTAGAAAAACTGTAGGAGGGGTGTGAGATGGACAATGCCACACCCATCTTCCCTACCAGCTTTTTACATGCACCTGCCTGTGCTCTTCTCCCAGGAGGAGCAGCCCTTCGGGTTGCAAACAGGTACAACAGCTGTATGACACTTCTCTAAGCTCTTTGCCATTAGTCATAACTACTTCAGCTGATTCCTGGAGCATGGCAGTGTCAGGACTTGACCCTTGGTACTATCATCCTAATGTAGACAATAGGAGAGATATTGAAGCTGTGAACCTATGAATAGCAAGTAAGGCTAACTGAATATTTTGCTGTGAACTTCTTCCCAGCCAAAAAGATGTCTGTCATTTTTCCCAGTGACTCACTAGTAGTGAGTCACATTATTTTACTGAGTGCTAGCAATACATAAAATAACATACATTGAGCTATTTGACAGATAAAGCCCACTTAAATGTCTCTCTTCATGCCTTGGCGTCATTAAAAACCCTCTAGTAAAATAGTTGTTAATGCTTAGAAAAAATAGGGACAAATTATGTCACATTGATTACAGCAGCATGTTGTTCAACTCATCTGTCAAAATCAGCAGGAAGAAAACTACAATGCTTTGCTAATAATCTTCATTAACATGTGCAAATTAATATTAATTATATAAAGACTTCTACATATAAACATAATCTCTTTTTTTTCTGAAAATTAACTAAAACACAGCTGGATAGTAATCCCTCAAAGTTTTCAAATTATACCCCACTCCTTCAGCTGAAATAGCAACAAAAATATTTCCGGAACGAATATTCTGAAATTTCAGTACATACAGAGATGGGTACAATATAGGGAGAGGAATATGCCTTTCATATGAAGATTACTTTTTAAAAGGAGGCAAGGCAGAGACGCTATTTTCTCTGCAATATTTAAAATGTCTTCCTTTGGAAGAAGAAATTGAACTTTTTGCCAATTGCCAGATTTTTATTCTATTTACCTTTAGTCTGTTAGCTACAGAAGAGAGGACTTCAGCTTTCCTACATACATGTTAGAATCAAAAGTTTTGAACAAGAATATGTGAGATGAAGATCTTGTAGATGAGACACAGAAACTAGAGCTGCAGATACTGAGAAACATTTACATTCTCCTACAGACTCTCAGCATGAACTTTGCCAAATCTTTGATTTTCTTCTTTTCCTTGGTCTCTGCACACATCCTGCAGAATCAAAAGTAGCAAGGCAAAACATTAGTGTGGGTTTCTATCTCCTCTCAAGATTTCTGGATGTTACCGAAGTGGAAAGTACTAGTGAGCCTGTCTAGCATGTTAAGAAGGTTTTGGAATAAAAATTCAGTGATTTAGGCTCGGTAGGTGAGCTTTGTCATCTGCCTCATTTCTCTCTCTCTCCTGCTCCAAACTCATTTCTTCTTATCACTAGATATCTGTGGGGCCGAGAGAAGAGAGGAACTCATCCTTCCTTAGGCAGGAACAAGAAGCTTTAGTACCGCGTGGGAAACAGACAAAGTCAAAGCATATAGTTACCAGCTCCTCTATAAGCTCACTAAGACCAAAAGACCAAACACCTGATTTCAGCAGCACAGAACAAAGCCCTAAATTGGGTGAGAGCTTTCTCCTTGTCTATAAAGCAGATGGTACTGGGCAGTCCAATCTTTGGGGAGGGTCAGAAGGGAGTTGAGCCATTGATGCTGCTGCTTTCAAGCTTTTTTGTTGAAAATCTGCTTAAACATTTTGCCGGGAAGAACTTGTACCCATCACCACCACTCATGGGAGGTAAGGGAGGATCTAAAATGAGGACAGGAGATTATTTCACAGTAAAACATTATACTGAGCAGTCAATTATTTTTAACATGATTTCTTGAGGAAAGAGGCATGCAGTCATAGGAGCTGTCTGTCGATTAATACATAGGACATATACTCTGCTTGCCTCATCTACTGGCAAACACCAAAAACACACAGAGGCCAGAATCAGAACACTAATCTGTGGAAGCTCAGCATTCCCTTTCCATTTCATCACTGCTCCTCGAAGGAGCATCTGCAGAGGGTGCTCACACTGGTCCTGGTGTGTTCGTTGGCCATAATTGCTCATTGGCCATAATCTCCTGAAAAGTTATCTACCACTCAACACACTGGAAACAGATTTAGACCTTTCCAACAGAACAATATTTTTTCCTTCTCTTCCAAGAAAAACGTTGGTAACTCTGTCATGTAAGTGGTTGATTTGGAAGTTGTTTTTGATTTGTACAAGAAGTGCAACACACACATGTTCATATTATGCATCTCCCACCTTCTCACCCTTACATGTCCCCTCCACTAACACAGAAACCTTTGGGCATTTTCCACCAATTTAAGAATGGAGCTGAGAAGAAATAAGTGCTCTTCCGTGGAGCTGGCTGTGTTTTGAGTCATTCTCTCTGTTCCCCTCAAAGCTGACATGTGTTCCAAGCAAGCATGTCATGGCTCAGGTACCTTGCTTGTAGATCTGAACATTGTGAGAGAACAATGCTGAGAAGAGGGATTGTGTGTTATGAAGGGGTGTGGGAGGAGAGAGGGGAGAAAGGAGTCAGATCAGATGGTGTGTTGAAACGGGAAATGTTTTGGAGAAATGCACGTGTCTGGAAGGACACAAAGCCTGAAAGTACAAAGGTTTTGTGGTAGCAAAGGAGGGACTGAAAGCATTGGTTAAATGGTAAGGGAAAATCCTGGAGACCATTGCAGTTGTAGTTGCAGGGTATATAGATCCACTGCTTATGGAAAAACTTTAACAGACAAAACTTAAAGGTATAACACCATAACAGAACTGCACAATTCAGAAGTGGCTGGTGAAGCCTCTGGCATGGCAAGTTTTCTACAAAATCATCTTAAACCTGAACTTTGTTTTTTTCCTATTTTTTGAGTATTTAACCTCTCAAATATGCTTGGCCAAAGAATTTTGAGTTCTTAAGGGCCTGGCTGAATACAAAGTAAACATATAAGTAACCCTTGGCTTTGATGAAGAAGGCCAGCATGGCATTGATTTGAACAGATGGCTCCAGGGCCAGAGAATATTGAACTAACAAAGTCTGACTCCATCACTAGCATTTTCACCCCCTGCTCTCATTTCAATTTCATTCACAATTAGAAATTTTTCAAGGGGACATAGGCTGTATCTTTCAAACCCTCCTTTTACTCTTCAAACTTTCCATCAGCTGCCAGAACTCTGGCTGCTCAACACCCATGGGAAGAACAGTGACCAGTTTGCAGGCACTGCAGGCATCTTCTAACCACAAGGAAGGGATCAAAGCATTTTTTCCCATAGGCTCTAGTAAAGCATTTATGAGGGAAGGCTAACGCACCTGCTCCTCAACCATGCAAAGGAAAACGTGCTGAGTTTTTCACCTTGCTGAAACCTTAAAACCAGTAGGTAAATAATCTTAAGTGTGGCAATACCTCTAATCAACCCTATGAGACTCACAAGGTGGCAATGCTCAGATAATTGAAACCCGCCGGGGAAATGAGGCTGTTTCAGAATGTGCCTGCTTGATAACCCTGCCTGCACAGTCAGGCTCTCCTCTTCTCTGGGAAGAGAAAGGGGGAAATGGCAGAGCAAATTGTTTAGCAATGTCTCAGGTATTTTGCAGCCATGGTGTCCTGGCAAAGATCAGGTTGGCTCTAAAAGCAGCCTTCACTTACTGCTGCACTAGGGAGCGAAAGGGGGCTGCTGGAAGACTGTCATGCCTTCAGCAAGGACCGTGAGGCTGGGTAGAAAAAGAAGGACTGTTGAAAATATTCCCTCGCAAACTTATTAGGTAAATTTCCACTCTTGGGGAGCACAGATGGGATAAATAATTAATAGCTGCAGTACTTTTATTTTCCTTAGGAAGATGTGTGTTTTTCATTTAGAGTTCACTTGATTTGCTAAGCAAAACAGTGACATGATGTCACTGTTAAACAATACTTAGGCTTTATTTAAGTACATGAACATTTTTAATGATAATTTCAGTAATATTTTATTATTCAGTAATTTCATTATGTCACTTGAAAAGAAAAAATAATGGAGTATGAGGGCATTTTAATGAATGTAGACAATTCAAGAGCTTTATGTCCCTTGTCCTTTCCTGTTCTTTGGTATATATGTTCAAAGCTTTGTGTTTCAAAACTCAGACTGGGCTTCCAAAATTGGCAGAGAGAAAAAAGGTAATACACTGTATCAGACATAAATACTTGCTAGAAATGCTGTAAAGAGATTCTGTGTTCTATTTCCAAATAGCTCGAAAATGTAACTCTAAACAGCTCTAACAAAGCCAACAGTTATCAGCTCTCAACTATTACCTAATTTCAATCAACACTTTAGCAGAACAAAGCTTCTTAAAATAAAAGAAAAATCTCAGAAAATCCGAATGACCAAATAAATAATTCATTTTTATATATATAAAATTATATATATATATATATATATATATATATATATGTATTGTATATGTAAAATCAAGACTCAAAATGGTCCTTAAGAAACTGCTCTCAGCATAAGTAGGGAGGAGAGACTGATGAAACTCTGTAACTTGG
This sequence comes from Trochalopteron elliotii, assembly GCA_024734555.1. Classification (NCBI taxonomy): domain Eukaryota; kingdom Metazoa; phylum Chordata; class Aves; order Passeriformes; family Leiothrichidae; genus Trochalopteron; species Trochalopteron elliotii. The sequence continues at coordinate 1,598,674 of JANPWX010000018.1, forward strand.
AGTCATTGTGTTGCACAGAGAAAAGGTCACAGCAAATGATCTTTCAGCCTTGGGGTGTATGACATGGAAAGTGCAGGTGATGATTAACATAAGCACAGATGGGACTGACTGATGATCACCTGACAATTCTGAAGCAGAGCACGAAGCAGCAAAATGGTCAAAGGCTACCCAGAGCCTGCTCTGCCACTGCTGCTGTGTCTATGACAACTGGTGATGCAAATGATGGGCAGCTTACGGGCAGGAAAATGCATTGTCACAGTGTTTTAAACAAATCTTACAAATTTGCATGTTGGATGAATGTTTTGTTATTCAGACTGGTAGCCAAGGTAAATCAGGAAAACATCTCCTTGAAAGTGCACTCTAAATCTGCATGAAATCACTGATGAATAACCAATTACAAATCATTCAGTACTTTTACTCATATTCTAACAGTTATGAGTGAAGCTTTATAAATCTCAAGTGATCCCCTCATTTCTTCTGCAAATACGTCACTTCAGAATCTCTGACAGCAGGCCAAAAATCTGCTCAGTTGAGAGAAACAGGATTATTTTAAAAGGCCACCTAAGAAACTTTATCAGGTAAACACTTCAGCATATAAGACTTTATGGCTAAGTGCTGTTGCTTCATTTATAATTATTTTTAGACAACTGAAAACCAGCCTGGTCAGAACAGTCAAGTCCCCTAATTTCTCTTTTGTGAAGCCTAATACACATCCCTTTTATTTAAATTCTGACAGAAATTCATTAATTCAACCACCAGCATGCAATGACTACAAAGGAACTCATCTTGTTCTGCCATTATTGCTGTCTGTGGCTTGCAGCAGTCAATGAGCAGCCAGTTCCCAGTTACACCACATCAGTGGAGAAAGCCTTTGGCTCCAGGCTACCACATGCTGCATAAAAAGGACGACTGCAGCTTCAGGGGAAAACAAAAGCTTCACACTTTTTCTGCTCTGCTATTGCTTTACGGAACTAGACCAGGGAATAGCTCTGAAGGTCAGTTTGCAGGCTTGCAATTAAATTGGTGAAATTCCTCATTTCCAAGTTTTCTGGAAGCCCATTGTAAGGAAAGGAGAAAAAGCATCGCAAGGTGTGAAAAGACAAAAAAAAAATTTGGTAGTGTTGTGATTAATTCATTCCTCACATGATGACTGTTCCTACAAGTCAACTAGACCAGGGAGAGCTCTCAAGTACAAGTGAAAATCAGTTACCAGAAGCTGCTGAAGTTGTCTGCCTAAGCAAATGTGTCTCCATATGAACTCATTCCTGGGCAACTACAATTTTTAACTACATGGAGAGAGCAGATATTTATAATGTAGAAACTGTATCCAGAGGTAGAGGTCTACAGCTTGTTGAATCAAGTTCCACACACTTCTCTCAGCTTACTTGAAAGGAATATATAGGCCAAATGTACAAACATCTGTGTTACTGATGTCTAATTACTGTCTGGCACAATGAGTCCTGTCCCAGATCCTAAACTTCCTGTTTGTGACTTCACATATTCCTCATCTCCATTCCTGTGCTTGTTTGATCAATTTTTTTCCTGTGTTAAGGGAATAATTGGAAGGTTTGGCTATCTTCAGTAGTGCTGAGAATATGAATCCCAACATGTCCTCAGTCAAGTCCATTCACAAATCTCTGCCTCAGGAATGAAGTGTTTTGCTGAGCAGATGGATTTGATGGTCTCAAGAGGAATTTTCCAATCTAAGTGATTCTATGATTCCATTCTAAGATACACATGAGCCCACAGCAGCCAGCCACAGCACCTGGTGACAATTCCGAGCAGCTTCTAGGACCATGGAGACGAGGCACGACACAGGAGGCTCATGTTGTAACTGTGTGCCTCTGCTGACTTGCAGGACAACCCCAAAGGAAGCCCTAAACAGCTGCATCCAGTGCAAATGTAAACTAAGATCAGCTGTTTCCACCACTCAGTGCTAAGAGGTGGAGAAAAATCAATGGCAGCTCTGAGAAGAGGACAGCCTGTTCTCCCGTGAGGATCATCCCAAAGGAACAGGTCTGGGGGCACCAGATCCAATGGTGTTGAGTTCAGTTTGCAATCTGGTATGAACAAAGTCCTGTGAACTATGGAAGCTATTTCATTTTAGGAACACAGAAATAGCCAAACATCTGGGTTGTTTTATTTATTTTTTTTTTTTATTTTCCTTTCTCCTCATTCCTTGCAAACATGTCACTAAAAACACAGTTTTTCTTTAGCTGATTGATAGCCTCTCCATGAGTGGCTGCTGCAGAGCACGGGGCCAGCTCTGCACTTTGAACTGGAGCACTGGGCTCGACAGTGCAAACAAAGGGCTCTCGTGACACTCTCTGACAAAATCATTGGGTTGGTTTTATTCTCTGTATTCCCAGCAAGGCAATTACCTATCCCAGCTGTAAAAATATTTATAAGGCTTCTGACACAAGACTCCAACAAAGGCCCTGTGTCACTGAGCTGCTGAGGCCAGTGTTCTGCTGTCAGAGGTAGTCAGTCAATTCACACCATTTTTTTTCCCCATTAAGTTTTCAGGCTACGCTTTAATAACAATTTAGGTTTCTTCTCTTCCCATGAGTTTTAAAAGGCAGTTTTGTCCAGACCCTGTTCTCTCCAGGAGACATCCATTTATGGTTTCAGATCAGAGCTAAAATTACAGGAATTAACACCATGTACACTAAAATTAGCATTATTCCAGCTGTAAAAGTAATTTGGTTTGTTGTCTATATTTCTTTCTATGAACTGACAGCTTCTCATTTTGAGCACATTTTATTAGTATCACACCTTTTCTGTACCAAGATTTTCAAGGAAGATATTACACAGTTGACAAAGACAGCCTTAGAAACACACTTTTAGAAACTCATTGCAAGCTTCACTTCACATTTCAACACAATGCACTGCCACCTGTTGTTTTTCCAGATAATGTGTTATGAGGTGAGATACCAGGTACATAAATATGAGAAAGGATAAGAACTCCCATGTTTCTGAAAAACAGAAAAATGATCAAATATGAGCCACCTAGCACAGTCTGCTCTGGGTGGGCTATTTAACTTCAGACTACTAAGGATTGTGTTCTGCAGGGCCATTTTTGAGCCTGCCATTCTTATGCCCAAATGGTACCAAATTAACAGCAATCTCCTGAGCTCCTGGAACCCTCATTTCTACTGCCACTTCAGATGAAAGTGCTTCCACCTCAGGTTTCCTGATTATTATCCCCATCTTGATCTCACCATTCTTACTGTCTAGTCATTATAACCCCAGAAGGTCAGTGGGCAGGAGAAGACACTTATATTTTAACTTACTTATGCATAATATCAGTGACCTATGCAAGGCTGTTTCTGTGAGCCTCTCCCCGCGTGTGCAGTGGAGCAACCACAGGGCAAACAAATCAATTGTAACCCTACTGTGTAGGTCAGTGAAGCCATAATCTTGGTTTATGGTATGTCCGCTGATTTTAAATGTCAGACAGCAGTGAGTGAAACAAATGCACATGGCCCTTCATAGGAAGCAGTTACTCATTTTTGGTGCTTATGTGAAGTAGTAATAGACAAAAGCCCAGTAACAGTAACATGGACTTTGTGGTGCCTGTACAGTTCCATTTAAATAGGGACTTGCAGAACATGCAGAAGCAAATGAAACAAGTTCATTCAGGGTTAAAAAAAAATCCCCTTTAATTTCTGAATAATTTAGTCAGAATGATTTAAACTGTTAAATGCTCTTTGACTTCAGAGAAATGATAGCTCTTGCAGCTGGTTATTCAGACTAACCTGAACAGAAATGAGCAATGACCTGTACAACCTACAACATCCTTTTTATTCTCTACTATAGTCTCAGGGCACATAGCACTCCAGGGTCAAAGACTTCACTAGAAAGTCTGAAGTAACCTGGCATTTTTAATCATACAGTCAGCCTAGGGAGGAGAGCTGCCTCTGCCTGCTACCAAATCTTTTCCTCAACCACATGGCCTTCTAAAAATGAATGCTCTCAATTCCCCAATCATTCTGCTCAAGGATGATCACTTTGTCTTTTTCTAATGTGAGGATATCGCCAACTCTTTTCATCATTGCTGAGATCTCTTGGGACAATCTCCTTCAGCCAATGATCCTTTTCAACCTGCCTACTCCCTCCATCAATGATAAGATCAAAGCTATCCACTTGAAAGAAAATCTTTAGTATTTAATTGGTGTTTCCTTTTTCTTCATACGCTGATGCTCAGGCAAAAGTTAAAACTAAAACCCACATGTCCTCACCCATGTAAAGACTCCATGCCAGCAACACATGGGTAATTGGCCCCATCACATTGTTCCAAATAGTTCATCAGAAAAAAAAAAATCACTATAGAAGAGCTGTCAATCACAGCCATAACAACTTGGTTATATCCATTTGTAGTGTATAGCACAGGGAGTACGCTGGTTCCGTAGCTATTAAGAGACTCCCACTCATCCTAGCCAAGCTCCAGTCATTCAGGTCTTGGCCGTGTGCTTACCCTGGTGTAAATCAGCAGTGTGAAAATCACTGCACTTGTGTGAAAGAGACTCTCATAAATGTACCTGTGCCTTGGAGTTACAGTGCACTCTTCCCTACCTAGAGCGTTTCAGGTTTCAAGCAGTGCTGCAGTTATCCCTCTCCAGAAAAATGCTAAATCCTAGAGGGATCCACATATCTGCCTATCCTCTGTACAAGTGGGAAAAGGTTGTTAAATCTACCTTACTAAAGGGATGGAAGTTAAGGAGGGAGTCATTCATATTCTCACTGACAGTCTAAACCACTGTAGGAAGCCAGAAAGACAACAAAAAATGCAACACCATTTCCCTTCCTGAAAAGAACCACCTAAGAATTAAACACACAGAACAGGGTGCAGGCCACTCCTGTCCAGCAAAACCAGCAGAGAGACCATAAATTCCTACTCAAGGTGATTCTTAGAGAAAGTATACATTGTGAAAGCCACCTTTTGTATGAAATATCAACAAAAATATCAACAGCTGTTCCTTACACCTGCGTGTACATCCATTTTGACCATATTTTGCTATATTTTTAAACAACAGCTCATGTCTTGCTAGCAGAAAAATTTACAACATGTAATGAATACTGTTTTAAGAACTAATATTTTCAAAGCATTGATTCTGCTGCAGTCATTATGGTAAAGGCCCATCAATGAAACGGCATTATGCCATTAACCAGGGGAGTCACAGAGATTTATTACCTTTAGGATTTGCAAGCAAAAAGTGCAAGTGCCTGTTTTCTATTCCGTGATGATGATGCAGGTTGCAATAATGGTAATAATAGATTGGATCTGTACTTTCTACTGAACAACCATACTAAGTCATTCAGTCAGAAAATCTGGGAGGCTCAGTTTGGCTGTATATGGCACTAACATAACATTAAAGAGGTAATATTTCCTACCCTCAGCTTTTTCTCCTTTTTTCAGCTTTTTTTTCCCAGTAGTGGAAAATGAACCATTTAAGAAAGCTAGGTTATAAAGAAGCATTTGTCAGCTGTACACGGTGGTGAATAAACTCAGTGAAACACAGATCCATTCATTGCAAATGATGTTATTTATGTACAAACAGATGCAAGACCAGGGTGTAAAGCTGAGTGATGGGAGTGCATTGTGTTACTCATGACGGGTGGTATTTTCAAGAACACCTAATGAGGAATACAACTCGTTTGAAAGAAGTATTGGCGACTTGCTGGTAAAAAAGGAGCAATTATGCTTCTGGCAAAAGATAAAACACTCTTACTTTCTACTGACCTGGGAAGCTGGGAAGTTCCAGCAAAGGCAGGATCAGACCATTAGACATATGTGTTTCACAGCACTCATTGACAAGATCCCAGAACTGTCTGCACTCTTTGTATGGATGCAAGTGAGACCATGCTGTTTCATGAAACTTCTCTTCCAAAGAAATTATTTTAAAGTACAGTGAACATCCTAGAATAAGGTCAGTGAAAGAAACTATATGATTTCTTTGCCCACTGTGATTGAAAGAACGGTGCTATGTTAAACCATTTCCAAGGTGGACCATGCAAAGGAGTATTAGTTGTCATGAAGGGTTTGTGGATCTGAGCTTTAGTTTGTACATATACTGCTATACACTGAGACAATGAAAAAAGTCCCAATTTGTCAGCAGTATGAAAGCCTGGGCAATGCTGCAAGTTAAACAAGCCATGTTTTGAAATTAGTGTTGGAAGAAAGTCTGCGTTTCAGAGAGCCTGAAAACACTTCTGCTATTTGCACTTCTACCTAATACGGTGAAAAAAATAAGAGATGAATGTCAGTCATGGTTTGTATGACAAGATTTACAGGGCCTACCTCATATTACCTTTCGGAGAGGCAGCAAATAGTCCTTGCTGATCTGCAGTTAATCTTACACGACTGGCTCAGAAACCTACCCACACTAATAATAGACCCTGTGTGCTGCTGCCAGTAGGTTCATGCTGAAAGGCATTGGGGAGCACAGATCAGTGTTAAAGAAAGCATAAAATAACTCCTATATTGGACAGACCACACCTTTTGCTTTGTTAACCAGCACGTACCAGAAGTCACCAAGGAGATGGCAAAGTGACAGTACCACAAGAAATTAGGTTCACGGTTACCTGGTAGATCACGACCCGGAATTTGTTTTTTCTCAGCATCTCCTGTTGTTTTGCTTCCACCTTCCTCACACTGGTGTTCTGCCTCTCCACACGTGCCCGCACCTCCTTCATGGTGGAGCTGACCTTGCTGGTTTTCGCCAGTAGCTTGTTCACCGTGAAGCCTGTATTGCCATGGGCCTGGGCAAGCTTTAGAATGTCAATCTGTATGGTCTTGATGGCATTTTCCATCTCCCTGTGCTTCTCCTCTATCCTTTTCTGGCTCGCCTGCACACTGTCAACGATGTTGGCCACTTTGTCCAAGACTGTCACAATCGTGTAAGCTGCATCTTGCTCTTCCTCCTCCTCGATGACACTGGAGAGACGATTTTGGTGCGTTTTGTCGGCCTCCGAGGTGATTTCGCGGCGATCCATTCTGCCTGCCTTCAGCCAGGTTGGAGGGAGGCGAGGTTTCGGTGATCCTGCCAGAACGATTCTGGCGCTGCTGCAGGGAGCCAGGGCGACAGCTGGCTCCGGCGATGCTCAAAGTAGGGCGTGAAACGCCGCTCCTGGAGCTTGGTCAAATACTTCTGACTACAAAATATCCACACATGATTGCTCAGATACTTTCAGCAACATGAAACCCCTAAAATTAGGAAGCAATATCTGGAAAGGAACATACGTTTAAAGGGTCACGCTTCTGTACTGATGAAGTTATTAGTGTTAATCCAGGAAAGTTAAGTAACTTGCTAATTAAGCAGGAAAGCAAACTTGCATATTTTTAAAGATCTGCTTTTGTTTTCATGTTACTGGAGTGCTTTCCTCTGAGGGAATTCAAAAAGCGGTCAGGAAAATTAGCATGGTTGTTTCTTTTCCAGCAAAACAACTTCAGATCTTCAACTTGCTGCAATTACCCCGTGGGGTAACAAATAAACACACTAAACCAGAGGCAATATAGTGAAAACATGTATTGTGACATGCTTTTCCAGTTCAAAATGTTGAAAGCATTTTTTTTTTTATTGAACAAATTATTAAATCCTACATGCAAAATTCTGAAAGCCTACACTACATGTTAAAACAGCTGAACACATCCTATTCACACTTTATCTTGGGATCTTTCAAACGACAACTAACAGTCTATTAATATAACTATGACCAGCAGACTAATTTGGATGGACTTTTTTAGCTCTTGAAAATACTCTATACAAGAGCACTAGGAATTCATTCACTTTCATTTTTTTTTTATTTTAATCACAAACACTATACAATCTGTATTGTAGGTGTTAAAACATGTATTTTCTTTAAAAAAGTTTAAGAAGTATTAAAACAGTTTTAACAGTGATAAAGTAGGCTTTATTCCAATTATTTGTGTTCAATTATTCAACACCAATTTTTACAATACCTAAATCTACTAAGACCTACTTCTTTTGGACCTGTGCCATCTGTTCTACCAGGTAACTTCCCAAATTATGAAATTTATAATTTTCATCTTTAAAAATAAATTGTTGGAATTATTTATGAAGATGGCAGTGCTTAGACCCAGCCCACACATTTTATAAATATGTTACAACTACACACAGCACACAGCTTCACAGTTCATGCGATAGGCAGTGTCTAAAAAATCAGTTACTAACTTCCAAAAACATTTAAATATCTACGGTATTTAAACACAGTGTTTTCTAGTTCCTCATAAGAAAAGTAAGCTGTAAACATTTTTACCTTTAGTTCATGCCTTGTTTTTTAGGTAATGTGGACTTATTTTGTTGGTTTGTTGGGGGTTTTTTAAGTCTACAACCATGGTTGGAATAAATCTGTGTTCCCAAAAATATTACATTCCATGGATAAAGCACAACTCTATTATATAACCATGTGATACAGATACAGAAAACGAACTACTGTATTCAAAAACATAAAAGTAAAGATACTAAAACAGTCCATAGCTGTTAGAGCTGATGCTTTCAGAATACAGACCAACATTGTTACACTAAGAATGTTCAAAAATAAGGCCTCTGAAATAAATATTTCCATTCTTTAAAAAAAGATATAATAAAAATGTACATCACATGGTAAATGTAGGTATAAAAAGCACTAAGTTAAACCATTCTGGATGATGTATCTGAAGTAAAATGGCCTAGGTTTTGCTTCTGCCGACGTCCTCTATTGTTTTTGGGGCATTTTCTGTTAAAAAAAAAGAGAGAAATAGGAAAGGAGGGCTGACTTTATATATGCCACATATAATTAAGCCTAGCAATCACGCATTGACTTAATTTTCTGTACTTAACAATAGCAAGGAGTCTGTGATCTGTGCTGACAAGTGGGGCACTCCTGCTGTTCAGTACTGGGCTGTGACCTGGGAATGTCTGTAGGACCCCGGATCATTCAGAAGGGACCCCTGCTTGACCTTGAGACTGAAACCAGCAAGGTGCAACATCCTTCAGCCTTGATCCAGCAAACACCTTCCATGGGGAATTATTGCATTAGCTTTACTTTATACATATTCCATATTTAAAACCCAGTGGATGGTGAGACTGGATCAATCAGCCTTTTGAAGTGCTGGACCTCCAGGTGCCTTGCTGCTCACAGCAGCCCATGAGACAGCCTACCCAGGTCTCTCTGTGAGGTGACTCTGGTGATCCTTTTCTTGGGGCCAGACACACAACTAAAAGGATCCACAAAAGCCAGCAATCCTGATGGGAATGGCACTTACTCAGCCAGGCAATGAATGATGGAGCAGTCCTGCTGGGATGCAGCAGGATGTGAGAGACTGAGAGCTGGGAATGATCATACAAAGGCTGAAAGAGGAGCTGAACCACACCACTGCTTTGGCCAGCAGGATGTTGAGTGAAAAAGGGAATGACATTAATTGCATGAGCCAAGTAACTCTTTTACAGGTGTAGATGGTGTTTTATACATGTCCTAGTGTCTGTTAGGTTGAACTTTACAAGGGATACAGGGAAAAAGGCCTATATTGTTCATTCATGGGGTGTCCCTCTACATCACTGAGTTTTGGAAGCTATAAACTAATGCAGTAGCAGAAAGTTTTATTATTTTTCAGCTCTCAGTGTAAGTGGAGCTGAAAAAGTGAAGAACAACTTGAGGAGGAAAAGTCAAACTGTGGCACAGATGCCCAAGTGTAAGACTTAAATACTTCATGCACCTAAAAGGTAACTAAGTCATAATTAATCTATCTTAAGACCTCAGTGCGTGTTTGGTTCAAGTCCTAGAAATGAATGCCTTGTCACCAAAAGAACCCATGGCTCTCATCTCAGTTTTTGCACAGGATGAGAATTTGAGACAACCCAGAAACCTGAACTCGGTGCTTGTGTGTCTTTAAGTTTCATAAAACAGGCTCTTATGGTGAGTGTCCAATAATGGGACTAAGTTGCACACTAATTTTCAGACAGTGTATATGGTGTGAGGGGTACTTCTTTCTCTGTGTAACACCATTTACAGTGGTACCACAGGGAACAGCACCTTGTCAGCCTCTCTGGTTTCACTGGGTGGTAGCTGGGCATTATAGCTTCCACAAAACTTCAGCAATGCTTCAATAAGTCCAGCAAAGGTCTAACACAGTAGCTTAACTCTTGGATTTGTTTCAATGCTGATCTGTTCTGCTGTGTATTTAGTCTGGAGATTCAGAGTGGTTACTGGTGGTTTCTGAATTCAAACAACTCTGTCTTTTGTGACCAAAGAAACAAGGGGGCAGACAGGATGCTACATAATCATCCTGCTTTAGTCATCAGGTAGTTTTTAAGTGGGTATTAAGCAAATAAGATGTTGGGCATCATATAATTAAATACAGAGAAAGTATATCCATATAATGTGCAATTTTTCACTGTTTTTTTCATTACTTACCTGGTTATGCACATGACAATTGCAACTATAATGGCAATCTGTACAGCTCCAATTATTGCTGCAATAAGGACATGCGTGAGCTTTTGTCTACTTGGGACAACATAAAGAATACTAAAGTCTGTCTTTTCACAGTGCTGCCCAGTATATCCTGATTCACACCTGAAAAAGAAAAGGAATATTTCATGGAACATGTAATTTGACAGCACCCCAATCATTTTGTAGATGAAATAAGAAATCCAAGGTGATTCCAGCTGAGAAAGACCTGCTGAGAAGGTGCACATGTGATAATGCTTGGGTTAGTGAATTGTTTGGATCTGTATGGCAAGAGAAGAGACAGAGCAAGCAGATATGCTCTGCTTTTTGTGGATAAGGTTACTAGTGGCCCTCTGAAAACACACCAGTGTGGAGAAGGTCCTGATTTGTCAAAAGAAATATGTGGGTCATTATTATATTGGTACAATATTTAGGAAGAGTGAAGCAACTGTGTGGAACTATAACTTGTAAGACAAGCAGACAAGGCTAAATGAAATGCAAGAGCCATGCTAATGAAACACAGGGAGACTCATTCAGCTCCATTGTCAATATGGGACAGAAATGACAAAGAGATTGAAAATCCACCTTGAAAAAAGATGACCCTTTTTTAAGCTGCAACCTAGAGAAGTAGAATCTTGCAAAATCTACTGGACAAGAACAGCACCAAACCCCCTCCTGCCTTGTGGTTGAGCCAGCATTTCATGGAGGTCAGCCTAGAAAACCCAATGGCTCACAACTGTTCAAGTGAGAGCCCAAACACAACTGTTCATGGAAGAATCCAAAATAATGTGCATGGGGTGGGAGACAAATAGCTGGAAGCAGAAGAGAAGCAGCTCTCTAAATGGTAACTTGCCTGAGCAAAGCAGCAGTTAGCTCAATGAGAAACTCAGCAGAGGCTGTTCCTGACCAGTGATGTGTTCTGGCAATACAAGATGTGCCAGTGCAAACATACTCTGAAACAATTCATGTCTCAAGGCAAAAGAGGCTGAGGCACAAGAAAAGGCAAGAGCCACCCAAAACACTGAGATGAAGTCTACAGAGTCAGAGGCCACCAGTTAGAACCCTGAGCAAGTTCCTTGTACAGCTGTCCTGTAGAATTGACTGACATGAATGCATCACTATGGAGAACTGAATCATACAATTGGCTTCCAGCTCTACAGCTGGAGAAGAGCTACTCACATGCAGGCAGAGCAACAATCCTTTTGTAAACTGGATCTGACAAGCTCGAATGCAACACAAAATCAGACTCATCCATTCAAAAGCCTTGTGCTAGGGTAGGAATTAATTCTGTTTGGAGCAACAAAATAATTACACCAAAGACCTTTCCACAACTGCTAATGCAACTCCTAATCCTCCTCTGCTTGCAGGGATAATAGTTGGGGTTTACATGTTCATAATCTTGTGACTCTACTTTCTCCAGCCATGAGCTGCTGTGTAAGGAGTTTTAGTTCAGGCATGAACCAAATTCCGGTAAGTCTTGTTAAAGAAAACCCTCCATGTACTGTAAGTGTGCCCTGTAGTAGCCAGGAAGGGAATAAAGAGAACTCTGGATAAGCATACAAGAGTGAGGACAGTGAACACATTGGTAATCATGCAAGAAGACACAAAAAGGAAGAGTTCTCCTTGTTAGTCAAGAGGACTTAAATCTTATTGTTACTTTGCTTTTGTTCTCATTAAAGAAAGTAGCAGATGAAGTATTATCAATGTGAGAGATGCTTTAATGCAGAGGTGGCAAAACAAGGCAGAGGAGGCACAAAGAAATTCAAAGATGTCTCCTCAGAAACACTGAAATGATAAGAAATTATTTCTGAGAAATACTAAATGCAGATTCAGGAGAAAAAGTGCTTATATTAAGAATTACATCATGGCAGGATGAAGTAGCAGGCACTAGTTTTCTGCCTTAAACTAGTAGAACAGATTTTAAAGCATTCTGCTGCATAAATGTATAGCAAGATAATACAGCATTAGTATAATAGCAAGATCAATAGAGGTCAGCAAGAATTTATCAAAATAAGCTGATCAGTCAATTAATTGATTTAGCATAAAGAAGTTTAAATTTGTTTTTAAAGCGCTGAACCGTGTGTCCTTGACACAGCCTGCTATAAGGACAGGGCAGAACTGCACTGCACAAGGAGGGCAGCAGGAGACAGACCTGATCCCATCTGTGCAAAGGCTGCTAAACTCAATACTGTGCAACTGACTGCTACAAAACCTTCCTCCCACCTGCCTGCTGGAGGGCTGCTGTACAATGAGCAAAGAGATTCATTGCCCTCAGTGAGAGAAGAACTCAGAATTTGCTCTGCACAAGTATTTTCTGCAGTTTTATAGGTCATCCGATACCTCACATACATCGCTACCAGGAAATGAGAACCAAATTAAACAGTGTGTATGCTAGATGTGAATGAGAACCGAAAGCATTTGAAAATAACAATTTGCCCTTAGCATTCAGCATTATATTTTCCTTGCTGGAGAAAGAGAGACTTTTTTTCTCTGATGGAGGTACATGATTACTATGGCTGATTGATGTCTGTTATAAACTATTTGTTTCCTTAATAACTCTGCCTCAGTAAGAAACATGAATAAAGCATGAGACCATCAGTATTTTAATAGCCAAGAAAAATCCAAAGGAGATTTGATACTCAGGGTCAAGAACTGACAGTCTCAAATTCTTGACTGGAACCACGTGAAGTTCATTGCGCTAGGCTCAGTGCTGAGATGCTATTCAGAATATTTAATTACATAGCTGAAGGTAGTATCAGTAAATGTAACTATAAAATAGAACCTAAAAGGATGGTATATTAATTAAATTCATTAAAACATTGCCTATCAATACTTACTAGAGTAATAATAAGTATTTAAAATATTGAATTTACACTGAATCATAAATTGATAAATTACTATAAGATTAGCATCTTCCAGAAAAAAATTCTGAGAAAATAAAAATTAGTGAACTCAGACAGGAATGTTTTCCTTGAAATACTGCTACTTTAAACATTTTGAGGACAAATACATTATAAATTGTGTTAAATACAGTTCTAGATCAAAAGAATACTGTAATCAGATCATGTTGCCTAATGCCCATCAAGATGATGTTGGGGATGCATCCAGTTTATCAAGTGAAGCAAAGCCATGTTGAGTTCTCTTAGTTTCAGATGAAAAGAAAACTAAAACAGTCCTATTGGAAAGGTGAAAATAAACAAGAAAGGGTCTTGCATGGTAAAAGAAATAACAGAACCTTTCAAGTGCTGAAGTTGACAACCATACTGGCTCTGCCATTTGGGCTTCCTGCTTTCTGATCTGTCTGGAAACCCTTAAATCTTGGCAGTGCAAAAAACACCTAAATATCATCAATCAATAAGGATCAAGGGAGAAAATATGAAAGTATCCAATGGATTTACAGCTGAAGTTTCAAAAGCAAAGTAAAGTGAAGAGTTATAGCAGTTTCAGCCACATTAATCTGAAAGTACAAGCTTGCAAGATAAAAGCTCAGGAGTGAAACCTACTGTAAGTAGGGCACTGCATCTTATTGCAAAGTGGCCTTTTGCTATGAACAGCTTTTAAATAATAATAACAATAACAATAACAACAACAACAATAATAATAATAATAATAATAATAGTAATGAAAAAAATTTTTGAGGAAAACAAAGATACAGAATTCAATTGGTGAAATGTAAAGAAAAAAAATTATCTGGGAGCTAAGGAACATTCATATATTCTGGGAAACACTGACGGGCTTAATACTGAGTGTTCTGAGTTGCTAGTTTACACCGTAGACAAAAGGAGTGGACTAAAGAATATTTTGCAATTTTTTATTCTCTAGATGAAGCCTATTATTGTGAAAAAGGGCAATAAATGTTAAAAATAAGGCATTGATTCTCTAGAGAGAGTTTATGACAGGAACAATAAAATGTACAGATAGTGTAAGAACAGGCTGAGAGGTCAGTGGGGAAAGGACAGTCTTAGAAAGAAGCCATGCAAGTCAAAGGCCTTTTTAATGTGTTTGGTTTTTTAGCTCTAGATATGATTTAGCAGCTAAAAATAAGAAAATAGCACTGAGGTGTTATCTCAGAGGGATTCAGGTTCTGATGTACCTGACTGACCAAGCCTCTCCTCTGAGCACTATCTCCCTTCTGACTGGAACAGCTGGGTGCTGCCCACAGCACAGGGATACTACTCCTGTGCCACTGCTCAGATATCACAAAGTGATACATCCTGTCATTATGTCTAAAGAGCATTTTGATTAAGCTTTACAGTGATTTCAATCACATTTTGGAGACATGAAGGACTTACCGGCAGGAAGCCTTCTGAGTGGAATAAATGAATTCACATTTTCCATGTATACAGTAACCATTGAAGCTTTCTGAACAAGGTATGTGGTTTCCAATGTAAATGTCTTCTCTTTGATCACTGGCATCTTGAAAAGAAATATACATAAACAGTTATACATGGGTCTATGATGTTAATTTAAAACCCTCAACCAAGAATAGCATATCCTTAAACACTTGCAGTGAATAAAGGAATAGAGAATAATAAAGCAGAGGCTTAAGGGGGAAGTTTCAGAGGCACCTACAGAGATTTGCTAGAATGTACTGCACCAGAAAATGATCCTCAGACACATCTATGCTTTTTATATCAGGTTCCTCAAAAAGGAGAAAAGTGTTCATGACAGAAACAAACCAATGCAGGAAGATCAGCAGAAGCTTTGTCAGTGGCACTGGGGCAAAGAGCTAATACATAGATACAGAGAGCTCTCTCCCGTGTGTAAACAGATGAAAAAGAACACTCTAAAAAGAATTAGAAAGATGCTGAACCACATTTTATGATTATTGGGTAGAAAACCACTTGATGCAGCCCAGATCTGATTGGTACCACTGGTGGTTAAAGTTGAAATCAAACACACTTCAATAGCAGTCTTCCTCAGAGAAACATTTTTACAGAGAGAGAACTCAAAAATACTGAAATGTGTTTAAAATACCCATTCCTTTGGGAGGTGTGCTGGTTTTGGCTGGGATGGAGTTACCCTCCTTCACAGCAGCTGATGGAGTGCTGTGGTTTAGATTTCTGGCTGAAATAATAGGGGTAACACGACACTGTTTGGCTGTTGCTGAAGGGAGCTCACACAGCATTAAGACTTCCTCTGCTTCTCAGTCTGCTTCTCCCCTCAGCAAGAAGACTGGGAGTGGGCAAGAGTCTGGGAGGGGACACAGCCAGGACAGCTGATCCAAGCTGGCCAGAGGAATATTCCACACCATATGACATCATGCTCAGCAATAAAAACTATAGTTTTGGTATTTCCAAGGTGGAAGTTGCTCAGAGGCTGGTTAGTCAACAGTCTGCTGATGGGATATTGTGAGTGACAGCTTTTGCATGATTTGGTTTTTTTCCTCTTTTATTCCCCCCTTTGCTTCTTAAACTTCCTTTAGTTTCTCCAGTGAGTTTTTCTCCTGTGTGATTTCCTGGTTCTCTCTTCCATTGTCCTCAGGGAAGCTGGGATAGAGCAAGCAACTGGTTGCTTAGTTGTTGTCCAGCTCAGCCCAGCACAGGAAGGCAGTCCCTTCTGCCCCAACATCTTTCATGCTTCTGTCGTGTTACCAAAGCTGTGTTCATTTTCAACCATTTCCCCCCCAAATTTTTTTTATAAAGAGTCCTAAACACAGAAGTTGTTAATGAACTTCTCTGAAGAACAGGAATCTTAAAATGTGAGTGTAATTATGGAATTGTGTTCATTTCCATGTCAATAGACTATAGCTTCACAAATAAAAGACTATAAAGCAAAAGGGAGTGTGAAGACATCTCTTATACAATTGCAGATATTTGAAATTACACCAGTAAGAAACAGAATGTATTTTTACAAGACAAAAAAAGACATATGCTGCTGTTTTAGTTTTTTTCTGAAAATGTCTCGAATATATTCTAATTTAGTTCTGGAGAAAAAAACCCAACCATGCATTAGAGGTTTTAGATATAAGGAAGCCTTTTAATTCAAGCTGTTTTGAAGATACAGATGACTTGATACAAGGGAAAAATGTTGACTAATACTGACAATATGTCCACCACTGCACTGATGGAATAGACTAAGTCACGACTTGTCTAAGAGGAGAAAAGTGGGGATGTCTCATCCCAAAATTATCGTCTCTCTCCTTTTCCAAGAATTTAATTACTGTCATACATGGTCCCAATCAAACCTTGTAGTGAGCTATAGACAATTATATTAGTATGTTCAGAGAGCTGCACCATATCTGGTTTTAATACATGTACTGATACAGAATGTATTAGAGGCCCAGTGGAAAACTGAGAGGTGTGTCCCCTGAAAAGTGGCCAGACAGCCACACACAGGTCAGAGGCAAAACTTGTATTAAGCAAGGAGATGTTAAATGCAGGAAGTGATTCCTAATGTGAAACAGGCATTTACCCCTCTTTTGATAAGAATCTGTTTTTAATTGGACAGATCTGGTAGACTGCTCCAGAGCTTCAAAGTGGGAGATATAACTGGTGTAGGAGCCTTGAAAGAGTGACTGGATATAGGAGTTCAAATACTTCACCAGAAGGAAGAGTCATGCATAAAAACTGAAACCCTGATGCTCATCTTGGTACAACAAAACCACTGAAGCCAGCTGAATCTGGGAAGAGAGATATTTCTGATAGAACTTTAGGTAGCCACTCGCACTGCAGGAGGAGACTGTCACAGTTCTAGAGGCTGAAAGGTTATTATCCTTCCAGAGAACAGGGTTTAACAAGAGTGACTCACAGAAACTGAGGGCAAAAGCAAACAGGTAGGAGTGTGGACTGTTTTCTTATCCTGGATGAAAAAAACAAGTTCACTTGTTGTTCACTTGAAAAAAAGAAGTTCACTTCAGGCTTTCACTATCTAAAGAGACCTGAGTACTGTATTAAAAAATTTCAAAACAACCTTTTTTCATGAAGCATACTCTTTTCATGCACATCATTTGCTGAATGTGAGACCGCACAAGCCATACACATTAATAATAATAATTATATACAATGGTTTTTCCACTAACTAGATTTCAAGGGCAATTTACATGCAAAGAATAAAAGGCTGTTAGCTCTTTGGAATAGGAGCTGAAAGTGGTGTTTCATTACATTACATAATAAGATGTATATTGCATTTGGTGCCTTTTATACCTTCATAATGTAAGTGAAAATTGACATTAAATCACTCCAACTGGTACATCATATGCAGCGAAAATAAGAGAATTTGTGAAAAGAGAAAAATATATGAAGCTTTTTGGCACTGAATGCCTTTTCAAGAAGAACACTAGGAATGTTGAAAGCCATGGTGGGATGGCTTTACTCAGGGAAGCCATGGGAGTGCAAAACAAATATAATGACATAAGAAACCAAAGACCAGAGCTAACAGAGAAGGTACCAACCCCTTGCAACAAAACCTGGATTAAGACATCACTGAGGAGAAAGAACAGTGAGTTGTGTTCATTTGTGACTCCTTCCTATGTGAAATATAAGCACCCATTTGCAGACTGGATTCTCTTTTCAGGGAAGTTTTCTTCCTGCCTGGGATCTGTATTAGAGATGTCACCACGAGACTGAAGAGGTTACTGCAACCTCCTGCTCTTTCACATGGCTACTAATGATGATGTAGCAACAAAAAGTCTGAGGTCAATCACATGAGATTCCAGAAGCCCTGGGTACAATGCTAAAAAAATTTGGGAACACAGATTGTGTCTCCCTTCAATCCTCCCAATACTGAGGGGAAACTTGAAACAAACAGGTGAGCCGAGGATATCAATACCTTGCTCTGGGACTTGTGTTTCCACCAAAACTTTGGGGTTTTAAATCATGGAAGAGACAAGGTATGCTGGGGCCTGAAGGAACCAACCTCTCCTGAAGGGTAAAATGACTTTTTAGGCGTAAGCTGGGAGCATAGAGAGAGCTTTAAACTAGAATTGATGGAGGAAGGGGATTCCAACACCATTGCAGTAGGTAAGTCACATAGCATCACCTGAGGGTAGCAAGTGTTAGTGGGAACACTTGCACTGCTCCTGGGAGTAGGGAGAGCTCAGGAACACATTTGAAATCCTTGAACACCAACGCACAGAGTATGAGAAACAAACAGGATGAACTAGAAGCACTGGTCAGCTCCCAGAGCTATAATATCACTGGGATTTGCATGAATTGGTAAAAATGAGTCCCACAAGTAGAGTGCTGAGATAGACAGCTACAGGCTGTTCAGGAGTGACAGGCAGGGCAGACAAGTGGCAGGTATCATGTATGTAAGGGAGAGGTGATTGTACAGCACTTACAGTTAGTGCTGATGTGGTTGAGAGCCTCTGGGTGAGGGCTAGAGGGATGAAAAACAAGAAATATCGCGGTGGATGTCTACTACTGAGTGCCCAGCCAGGATGTGAGCACTGATGACTTATTCTGTAAGCAATTATGGGAAATTTCTGGATTGCTAGCCCTTGTCCTTATGGGAGATTTTTAACTTCCCACACATCACCTGGGAATATAATATTGCTGTGATGAACAGGACTTTCTTGACATTTGCAGGAGATAATAGCTTCCTGTCAGAGGTACTCAGTGAGCCAAGCCCTCCTAGGCTTGCTATTTATGAATAGAGTGTTCATGGGGGGTGCAATTTTAGGTGTCTGTCTTGCCCATAGTGATCATGAAATGGTTGAGTTTAATGGTTGAGATTTCAGTGCAATGAGAAAAAAGGACACCAGCGCTGCTACTCTGGATTTCAGTAGAAAAAAACTTTTAAGCTATTCATGGAGCTCTTTAGCAGAGTACCCTGGCAACCTGCTTTGGAGGGGTTCATGAGTGCTGGTCAAGTTTTAATAAGTGCCTTTACAAACACAGGAGCAGACAATTCCTCTGCATTGTAACTCAAGCAAGTGGGATAGAAGACCAGCTTGACTGAACAGGGAACTCTTTGTGGAGCTCAAAAGGAAAGAGAATTTGTATGGCCACTGAAAGTGAGGTCAGGCTTCACAGGAAGTGTACAGAGCTGTGGTTCGTATGTGCAGGGAGAAGACACAAAAGGCCAAAGCTCATTTAGAACTGAATCTGGCCAGTGTTGTGTAAGATAACAAGAAGGGCTTTTTCAAGTGTGTTACTAGCAACAGGAGGTCTAAAGAAAGCATTGGAGTGATACTTGATGTGTATGATCATCTGACTAGCAGGGATGAAGAAAAAGTTGAGGCATTAAAGGTTATTAAAAAGTAAGGTAGGTGAAACATTTTCAACCAATGTGATTCAGCATATTAGTTAACTGAAAATATTTTAGAACAACCTAACAAATACAGAATCATCCATTTTTCCCAGAAGTTAACAGAAAAGATGGGATCATGGAAAGGAGGCTTGTGCTATGTTATTTCATCAGGAATGTCACAGCTTGGTGTCTTCCAGTAAAGTCATTTTCCCAGCACTTGGAGGGAGTCCAATCCTGTGGCCACTGCACAGGGTACTGAGCAGCTGGGTGTCTTAGAGGAATACAGCAGGCAAAACTTACAAATCATGCACATCTTCCTGCTAGCCTTGCCACACACTGTAAGAAAGAAGCTGTTCACAGGTCTGTCTCAGTTACAGGAATCAGAGCTGTAAGGCAGACTAGAAGAGTCTTGCATGCTCTATTTTCTCATCTTGTGAAGCTGTAACCAAAAAGCACAAAGTCTGCACCGTACCTTTCACTTCTGGCCGATACTGCATGCCATCATCTTTCTTCCCAACTGCATTTGTGTCATCTGTTTCTAGGTGATAAACACATGCATAGTTACTTATTAGAAAAAAGATATTTTCCAGAAAACTACGTGTGTATCACTGATAAGCCAGAATAACATTCAAAGAACTATTTTAAATTTCAGTAAAGCTGAACACTCCCACATTGTTGCTACCACACAACCAGGTTGGTATCACACCTAGTTGGTGACCCCGGTGTCCAGACCAACACATGGCACACCTCAAGCTTTAGGTTTTTGTCCTAGGGTGACATGTTTGTATCCCAATTGTCTTTTGGTTCTGGGAGCTGGGGGGAGGGGAGAGGCGTGCAGCTTGTTTTTAGAAACTGTCCTCCGCCGGCTGGCCTTGAGAGTTGAATTCAACATAGGAGAGGTTTTTTTTTCTAGTAGTTAGTTAATTAGTGTCTAGCTAGCAGGGGGGAGATGCTTTGCTTTCTTTTTTTTCCTTCTCCTCCTGTTTTTTTTCTTTTTTTTCTTTTTTTTTTTCTCTCCTGTTTTTTTTTCCGTTTTTTGCCTTCCCTTGGAACTGTTAAAAATCTCTCTGGACTGAGGACCGGGGGAGCGCCGTGGGGGCTGCATCTGGAACCCACCAAGATCTGCACAGCAACATTTCCCAGCACCAGAGGAACTGACACAGAGCAACCACCTACAGGACGGACTTCTTTCCTAAATGTCATCTCTCCAGAGCGGCATGAAGTTCCTATCATCGGGTATTGTTCAATTTATTGTGCCAGGGAGTGCTTTGCCTGTTTAATAAACAGGGTTCTTTCCACCTCTCTGAGGAGGTTTCTTTTTTCAAGCCGGTTGGGGGGAGGGGAGGGAGTTCCCCTTAGGAAGTTTCCTCCCAGATTTGCCCTAAACCACTACAGTTTTAAACTAAAAACTTTTCCGTGGTATGGACCTAAGTTAATTTGGTGACAGTCTGTTTTGGTGTTGGAACAGCCCAAGTTACAGATCTTGATGTAACTGGCAATAAGTTGGTAGAAAGCTGTTATTCCCATGAGAAAGTCCTAAATGCCAGCCCCCAAAACTGAAGGATTATGACAGGATTAGCTACAAGGTAGTAGACAGAGGGCTTCAGTGGACCATTCCAACAGTGGAAAAGGAAATTATAGAATCACTTGGTTAGAAAAGACCTTTAAGAATGATGGATCAATGTTTGTGCAATCAGGGCCCAACCCGACTCACACTGGAAACACATTTTGCAGTCCACAGCAACAAGAGGGAAGATTTCCCACACCCCCATATTCCTTCTGTTCTCCTACCACCCCCTCATGCAAGAACTGTTGGATTGTTACTTAGATTTTCCCAAGAGCTTTTCCTGTCTTTCCAGGTGACAGCAGCCAAGAAAGAAAGGCAATGTAAACACAGCACTATGTGTGTAGTGTGAGGAGCTCAAAATTACAGGTGATGAATTCATTGATAATTGCATCAGTGACTTCTGACCAAAAATGGAAAAGGGAAAGTCTATCAAGCCTAGTTATGTCAGAATTTATATTTACCAGAAAACCAAAATTAATCCTACCTGAGCAGTGCCCAAGGTGCCTGATGTCAATCTGCTCTTGCCTCAGACATGATGCCTCCCTGACAAAGCATGGATTGTTATAGGAACTTCCATCAGAAGCACATACAGGATTAAAACTGTATCCACTGCAGTCTATGTTACATACACACCTGTTAATTGAAGCATACAGCAAAACAAAATTGACATCCAGCAAACAAAAATTAAGTCATGTTAATTCCTAAGTAAACACTAGCTCATGCACCAGTGCCAGGAGGAGAGAGTATGCTGCATGAGGATGCTGAAGAAGTCATTGGCATCTCAGGCTCCCAAAAAGAATGTACAAAACTGTGAATACATGCTTCAGTGTGCTTTTCAATAATGTATTAATGTTTCTTGTAGTTTTACTTTGGTATCAATCTCATAGAATACCCCTGAAAAGTGATAACATGTTACTAGGAAGATTTACTACATTAATATACCAGTTTGTAGTGTTTATTCTCTAGTGTGAACAAAACCAGAAGAATATTCCAATTTTTTCAATGTCAGGATCCTTGAGGGGGGGAAATAAAAAGGACTCCCTTTTCTGTTAGGCAATAGAAAGAGTTCTATTTCAAAGGCTGTATAGACTCAATATGCTCGGTTAACTGTGTCATTTCAGCAAGACCTTCATTCATACCTTTGAAAGTTAACAATAGGTCTATTACATTGCATTTAAAACAGAATTATGCAATCTGAATTATTTCATATTGCATCCCATTAACATTTTGGTTATTTAGGATGAATCATTTTCCACACAATTTGCAACTAGTGGTCGAAAAATGACAGCTGGAAAAATGGAAACCTAGCGTGTAGCTGGTTTCTAACTACACAGAGGTAGGACAGCCAAAGACTCATATAGGGCTATAAACTGCTCATGTTTAGATACTTTTGTAGCCCCAGCAAGAAGGCCAGAAATTTTACATATGTGAATGGCAGAGGAAAACTTTGCAACTTTCCATGCCTCACACCCCCTGATTATTTTAATCAATATTCTACTTTCTAACTGAACTTCTATTTTTGAATGAGAGTTTCTGCGTATGTTTCACATTGCTCTGCAAGCTCATTTCCACCCTTGGGACGGGGAAAATAAGGTGTGGCTGCAGAATGAGGGGGAGGACAAGGTGGACACCATGTCCAGCTCTCAGTCAAGCTCCTCCTGACGTTGTGAGTATGAGAAAGCCACTCTGCACCTTCTGAGAAGCTGTTGCTTAATATAAATATATTAATTTTGCAGATAATTTTCCATGCCTGTGAACTTCAGATTGTTTCTAGATGGAAGAACATCTCTATTGCAAACAGGGTTTAAGTGCACCTACTGACAGTGAAAAACTGCCCCAGTAATGTCTCTACACATCTTAGGGACCTACTTTCAAGTACTAATGAAGCCTCTAAATATCAATATATGATGAACATATGATAATTTTTCTTACTGGAAATGCTAATGGTTGTAAACCTTAGAACCAGGATAGAAATACTATTTTGTTTACCTGCTCCCACATGATGTTAAGACTAATCAGGGGTTTATTAGGGCTTACAACATACAAATAAAAGGCTCATGGCACAGCAGTCATGCATATTTATTGACATCAACTAGCAGAGAGCTGGTCCTCATTTGTGTGGCACTGGCTGTATACAGACAGATACCTTTTCTCTCCCTTAAATCAGCCTTTAGTCACCATCTTATGTCTGTAGCATCATGATTATGGTTGAGTTTTGTCATTCCTGGTGACAAATAAGGTGAGTTTTTAAAATATCTTTTTCTTCTTTATGGTGACATTATAGGCTAGAGTTGAAACTGCTTGGAAACTGCTTATGTTTCCACACTCTGCTGTGTTCAGATTTAACATCTAATATTAAATGCTTATTTTCAGAATTGTCAGGCGCTTGCTTTAGGGATGCTTCTGAATTCCTGAGCCTGGTTTTCTCATCAACAGTCTCAGTCTTATCTCTAACCACCTCTTCAATGTACAGAAATTTCACATGTTGACCCCTCTTCACGTGTATCTGATTATCTGCCCGGTGCCATTAGGTACTTCTTTGCC
Organism: Trochalopteron elliotii; assembly: GCA_024734555.1. NCBI lineage: Eukaryota > Metazoa > Chordata > Aves > Passeriformes > Leiothrichidae > Trochalopteron > Trochalopteron elliotii. The sequence continues at coordinate 1,622,426 of JANPWX010000018.1, forward strand.
TACCACCATGATGCCAAGTGGTACTTCCAGCCTTCCCCTGGCCAGTCAGGGGTCACTGGTCCCTTGGCAGAGCTGTCTGACATGTGAAAGCAGGTGGTTTAAGTACACAGTGGGGTAATGAACAGTTGAATTGGACTGATGTACTCTAAAAAAATTTGAAACTCCTATTCCAACATAAACCTCTGAAACCTTTCAGAGGGGTGAAAGAGAGTGAGTCAAGGAGAGGACATGGCTTGAGTGCAATGGTCTGAAGGGAAAAGGGCCCCCCACAGATGCAGTAGGGTGGCAGAGAGGGAGCCAGGAGCACATGTTAGAAACCTGCACTCATCAGGGAGTCTGCACAGAGTGCAGACTTTGTCCTTGCTCATAGACAGTTTCCACTGGACCGGAAATACAGTCAGGACTGCGGGAAGTGCCAAATTGTGAGATGAGAGCAGTGACATATGGGGAGTGCTGTTCTTGACAGAAAACATGAAAAGAATGTTGTTTTTAACTGCTTGGTGTTTGTGAAGGAAGGTAAAACCGTGGGAGAGCAAGTTGCTGCTCTGATGCTGCACATCAAACACTTTAAAACTGGAGCCTGAGTCCCTGTGAGGGGACAGGACCACCACAGACTGAAACAGAAGAGCAGCTCAGGAAAGTACTGGAAGAGCTGCCAACAATCCCAGTATGAAATGCGGAAAATATGTTATATCCTGACGTCACTGGGTTACAGAGGGCAGATAATAGCTTGGTACTGAGATGACAGGAAATTCAACTGCTTGGTGGAAGCCAGCTTCCCCCACCAGTCAGTTTGGGAGCCAACGCCAAGCAGAAGTCAAAGCTCAAGACTACCAAGCAGAGCCCTCAGGTCTGAACCATACCACAGACCATACAAGGAGCACACAATGTGAGAAGACACAGCAGACAGCGAGAATGAGCTAAAAGTGGTATCTTAAAGGGCAAAAATCTTATCAGAGGACTTTGTAAGCAGGCAAACCTGTAAGAGGCAGCAAGGACTGTTTTCCTTCACAGCTAAGACTGAAATTGAACACAAAATTGCAGTTTCATATTGTAATCTGCTCCCTGAAGTTTCTCTCCTGCTGGGGAGAGAGCACAGAGAGAACATAAGGACAATGCAGAGAGCTGCTCACAAAGGCAGGGCAGAAAAAGCTTGAGATCATGAAGGGGGAGCAGGAACATGTGGGAGAAACACAAGAGGGGCACCCAGGAAGAGAGTGAACCTTAACTGTAAAAATCAGAAGAAAAGAGTTAGTCATTTAAGGTAAAGTCACTTAACAGAATTGTGTATTAAGGACATCTTGAATGTGCTTGATTCTTCATATGAGAAAGAAGTAAATGAGTGCTTCAAATTTTTGCTGGAAAACCTTATTGTAAAAGCCACACTGGAATAAAAGGAGTGAGAGCCCTACAACATTTTCTTCACTATAATCTTTCTATTGGTTTTAACCAAAAGAGTTTAAACACATAGTTAATGCTCCAAATTGAAGTCTTGCTGGAGGAGGTTCCTGCTTAATGTCCTCAACACACCATTTCTCTCACTTAGCCCTGGAAAGTCAACAGGATATATTCAAATTTTTTCCTAATGTACTAGGGTATACAGAAAAAGTCCCTGAATTTTGTCACCTGTCATCAGAGAGCTGACACCTTTGGAAAAAAGGCACCAGCTTGCTGTGAAAATGTGCTTTTAGAAGTCATGTGCATATCATTCATTAACACCATTAGTTAAACAGAAAAGCATTTGAATTCCAAGAAGGTACAAAGTGATATAATTAAACCAAACAGACTTTTTGGGTGGTTTTAATAAGCAAGAGATGAGGATGTACAACTCATTTTTTAGGGGCTACTAGGTGTAACAAAGCAAACGTGCTTAGCAAAATGAAGTGACAAGCTCAGGCTGTAAGAGCACTTGCTGCTATTAGTAAATTAATTAGATCCCCAGAGATCAGAACACATTTCAAGGCTCCCTTTTGTTTTCAGGCTTCAAGGTGTACGTGGTCTGTTGGAAGTTCCGTGTGCTTAAAAACCCTGGTAGGTTCAAAGAAAAAAGAGGGGAAAAAAGGAAAATAAAAGCATGACTGACTTGTGGAGCAGGCTTGGCTACAGGGAGAGACTGGCATTTCCAACCAACAGATCAGCCTGCTGCATTTATGCCCACCTGGGACTTGCTCACAAAGGTATTTTTCTGGCCTGGCCTCACAGGGAGCGCTGCTTGCTATCCCTCCCCAGCAGCTGACAACAGTGAGGGTTCTCAGGTACTCACCAATTCATTGGCACACCTGCTTACAAACGAAAAATGGAAACACTAGAGTAAAACAAAGTGTGTGAAATGCACACAGATGGATGAGGGTATGCTTGATGGAATAAATTTAGGTGAATTGAAATAGCAGGGGTGTTGCAATTGCAGTTAAGAATATAACCATGCTAAATGAAGGATTGCCTTTCATTTGATGCTTCTTCCCTTGTGTGCAGTTCTTCCCAGATGAAACCTGAACTAAGAAAATCTGGATTTCAAAGTGATTTTTCTACCTATTTGACTCGAGTTGAATCTTCATCAGATTTTTGGTGTGTTTTTTAAAATCCTTTTATAGCACAAGAGAAGTAGAATTCAATTCTACAAAGCTTCTTTGTGCCTGGTCATAACACTTTGTCTTTATTTCTGCCCAGCAATTTTGAATGCCCTTTGAATACCACAAGCTTCAGCTATTTTCCAGACATCCCTTTTCCTAAATTCCCTTTTTCATGGTGTGGCTCTCTCTGGCCACTGAAGAAATTTAGTCTTTACTACAGTGAGCTTCTCACAGCATCCACGGTGAACTGATGTTTGCTCTCTCAAAAGCAGCCCAAATAATAGGACCCTTCAAAGACTTGCCACACACTGCTGCAAAGAACACTAAAAATATACATAAAAAAACCCAGACCTGGATTACTACCCATCTAGGATCTATTCAATTTCCTAATAGCAATATAGTGAAAAGACCATTATGCTATTCCTCTCATATCAGAATGTCCTGCACCCAGATTTTCATAATTTATAATCCTACAATACAATTTGAAATCCCTTGTTTATGTTGATTTTCTCTGTTGTCTGAATAGATTGTTTTGCACACAAGTACTTAGGACTTCTTTTTACTGTTGAATCAGAAAGCTGTGAATTGCATTTACACAGGATGTAGATACCCTTCCTTATGAATACCTACATACAATACCATACACTAAAAAGTTAATTTAAAAAAAAGTTGGTAAATAAATGAAAAAGTGGTCAAAAGAGGTAAGTATAAACTTGCATGACAGACTTCAAACAGGCCAAATTTTTCTCTGGAGGACAAATTATATAGACAAGGCAGAGACTAGGACTTTGAAATGTCCACACTGGCATTTCTAACTGTAATACCAGGACTTCTGAAATTCTGGTTTGGCCTTTGTGAAGACAGACACTATGTAAATTGTAGGCCAGTTGAATCTATATATTGCTGAGGCACCTTTGCTTTCCAAAGTAAATATCATAAAATGTTAATCTCAAAAGGTCTACATGGGGATCAGCTGTCAATCTTTCTTGAAAATCTACATTATAAGTCAAAACGTATCTTTGACAGCATAGTACACTTATTAAAAAAAAAGACTGAATGTGCTCGGAATCTCATTTCCATATTTCATCTGCTAAAAAAATTTAGGTAAAACTGAGAACATGACAAATGTGAATTTTTACAGTGAGGCTATTTTTAAAGGTAATGATTTCCTTATCGAAGACAAAAAAAGAAAAAGAAAAAGATAACAATTCAAATGGGGCCTTGACAAGATGGTGGAACCTCCAGAGGTCTGAAGATGACAGGACATCAGCCACACTGCCACAGGACAGATTGTGGGTGGATCAGCAGGGAGACAACTCTGCAGAAAAGGACCTGAGGGTCCAGGGGAGCAGCAGGCTGTGGGGCTGCATCACAGGGGGGTCACCAGCAGAGCAAGGGAAGTGACTCTTGTCCTCCATTCAGCACTCATGAGGTCCCATGTGAAGCACTTTGTCCTGTTTTGGGACCTCCCACTAACAGCAAATACTCTGAGAAACTGGAGAGGCTGCAGTGGCAAGATGCTGCAGTGGGTAGAGGGATGGAGTGTGGGCTGTTGTGAGGAATGGCTGGGGGCACTGCACCTCTTCAGCCTGGAGGAGAGAAGGCTAAGGAGGTGACTGCTGTCATTGGCAACCCAAAAGGGGTTATCAAGAGGATGAGAGTGAGGCTCTTCTCAGAAGTACATGAAGAGGAGTGGAAGACAATAGTTGCAAGTTGCAAAAAAGAAATTCTGATTGAACATGAGGAAATTATTCCAAAGTGATAGAAGTTGAGCCCTTGAACAGATGCCCAGCTGTGAAGTCTATCTTCATGGAGATGGTCAGAGCTCTCCTGGAGAAGTCCTTGAGCTCACATGAATGAATTACCCTTGGTTGCAGTGCAGAGCAGGAGCGCAGACCCTCTACAGATCCTATCTTTTGCTTGTGTACTGATAGGATGATCTGTTTACCTCATGAACAGTCAGTAGAACTGAAAAGCCCAGTGTGTACTAAGAAGAAGTCTGAATACCCCAGGGTATATCAAGAGCAAACCATACATGTTTGTGATGGTGATCTACAAAATTTACCCCATCAGCTCTAGATGGCGCCAAGCCTTGTGCTGCCACCTCCGCATCCACTTCTCAGCACGAATGCATTTCTAATTCCAAACTCCAGCAGAAAACACACCACCACCACATTCATACTACCCATGTTTTTGGGCTTCTGGCCACTTTCTCACACAAGAGTATAAGTCTACCAACCTCCTGTGCACACATTTTGCACCACTATGCACAATATGTTGTATTTTCAACAAAGAGGAGGAAGCATCTGGCCAGAGAGACATTTGACAGTCAGAGGAGAAAGGCAGACACTGACTGAATGGTGTCAGGCAGCAGCTTTTCCCATGGTATATACAACCTCTTTCAGTTTTGTCACTAAAAAGGAAGAAAGTTCCACCCAAGCCATGTGAATCCTGTTCTTTGCATCCTGTTACCTCAGACCTAGAGAAAATCACTGTTCAGGCAAATGACATGTTATGTGTTAATGCAATTTAGTGCATCCACAAGTGATTGTCTATCCCTTTAAAAAGACTGACCACTAATTAACAACTCTTTAAAATACTTACAAGTTGTATGAAAAAAGAAGAAAATTATGGACAAATATATTTCTGTGATATCAACCTGATTCTCAACTTGTTTCCTTTCTAAGTTTAGATAAAGAAATAATGTATTGATATGCATATGGCTGAATACAAATTTTCCAAGTGTGCTGTTTATGACAACTCTCTCCTCAGACTCTCTTTCTGTGTCTCAACCACTCCACCTAGAATCAACATTGAAATTTTTCATAGAGGCAGTGGAAATTATAAAGTTGTTTATACATTTGTATTCAGTTTACTACGCATTGTTACCACTTCTGGTTTAGACAGACAATGTTTTTGTGAAATCAAACAAAATGAAGATATAAATCTAAAACCCTGTGCAAAGCCTGATTTCTTCAAACTACATGTGATCTGGTGCAATAAAAGTATATGTACCATTTTTGATCAAGAGATAGACATAATGCTTTAATGCCAAGCATGAAAACTAAGAATATGCAACTTCTTCAAAGGGGAAAATACAATTTAAAAGCAACAAAAAATTAACATCAGTTATTTGTAGTATGGCACATATCTCAGCTCTGTACAACCAATCTTCTTGAAATTTGCTGTTAAAATGTACCAAGATTCAGTAATTACACAGACTCACAGATTATTTTAGCCTTAAGAGATGTGTAGAGATCATCTAGTCCCAGCCCCAAGGCTGTGTCTGATCAAGTTCAGACCATCTCCATGGATGGAAATGCCAGACACGGTGTTGGAGTGTCCAACCACCCTTGTGGTAGAAGCATTTTCCATTATGACAACCCAAAATTTACCATGCTTTGACACGTGTCTCTTGCCCCCCATGATATCACTGTGCATTTCTGAGAAGAAAGGATCTGCTTAAACAACCCTAAGGACCTGCAAGTTCAACTCTAAAAAATCAGGAAATGACAAACGGTCTTGCTTCTGCTTCTCTGTTGTGAAGATCGGCCTACAGTTTTCACTGGAAGAATCAGGTGCCCCCATTTTTTGCATAGGATCCCACAGCTTTCCAGACCCAAAAGACAAACTACATTCTGCAGGGAATAAAATTGTCTTTAGTAGGATTTTTCCATTACTGGGAGGAAATTTGCCTATTCTGCTCCCTGGGCTATTGCGGTTGGCCTCCTGGCAGGTCCTGGGATTCCTCATAAATTCCAGCTCATTTACCTCAAACCACTCAACATGCAGTAGCATGTGTGGCACCCTTCCCACCAACTCACTAAACATTTTACCCATAAATTGATTTTCTTATTGATAAATGAGGAGTACAGATACTATTTTGCTTCTCAAGAGTAGTCAGAGGAGGAGTTGGTGTTTGTAACAGTCTCAGATTGCACAGCTTGGGAAAGAGGTTGAAAAATTTCGTAACTGTGTGTTTACTGTTTGGATCATAAATATGGCTTGAGATTATCTACTTAACATTAGGGGACAGTTCAGCTAACTCATTCAGTTACTATAATGGAGCAAAATTTTCTTTAAATGCCTTCTGTTATCACATGGATCACTCTGTTAAGTGTCTTAACATCATAAGGTGCAAGCAAGGGCTGTCCAAGCCTAATAAACCTACACAAATGGAACTAACTGTACTTTTTCTTTGTGGTTCAGTAAGCATTACCACACTCTCCAAAAAAGTTCCAGTGGCCATTCTTATGTCTTAAAAAGGAAAACCAAACCAGAATACTTTTATGAAATTAGGGTGTTTTCTGATTTGCTATAATTAGGGGTGATAGTGTTTGTAATCTAGTGCAAATTTGAATTATATGAGAATTTAGACTAGTAATGCTTATATATAATGAAACATATTTGTATTGCCAGTAACTTTGCTGGATGTATCCTGTCATGATATAATTTTATGATGTTAAAACCCACACTGAAACTCAGTGGGAAAGAGAATAAAAATTAGATGTAAAAGCAGATATAAGGGCTGTTTTACCAAAGTTTCCCAAACAGAAGATTTCATTCCCATCTTGTTTCTGCCAGGTAAATAACTGTTTTGATTTTATGAAAAAAATATGCCAACTCCTATATTCAACTTTAGCAAGTTTGTGACCTGCTTGTGACATGTCAACATCAACTTTCTGAAGGAAATCTGTGTTAACAGACTCTGATTCATCTATGGCTAAACAGTCAATATCACTAAAGCCTGCTTTAATGGTTAAAGGCACTGGGAAAAAAAATAAATTCTATTTAATTCCTGTATAGAATTGAAAAATATCCAATAAATTGCAAATAACCTACATGGGAATATTTTCTAACTTTTGAGCATTTTCTACATAAAAGTTCTTTTTTCCACCATTTTTTTTAAATGAGGACTAATTAAAAAAATCTTAGAGGCAAAAAGGCACTCCCTGCCTGTAGTCAAGAAGTGGGAACTGGTTTCATTTTATATGAGTAGGATATAGAGAATAGATCTTCTGCTCTCCTCAGCTTTATCCTAATTTTCTAATACTGAAGTTGAATGCTTCAGGATTTATTTTCCAAAGCCAAATGCACATCTCAGTGCATATAGCAAACATATATATATATATATGTATATGTATAACTCATCTATACCATCTTTCCAGTCATAAATGAAGCAGACCAAGGCAATATTCCAGAAGGTTATTAGTACCACAAAAAACAACTCTAGTTCATTTGTCTCCCTCCTGGAAAGAGCAAGCCAGCTTCAGTACTATGGCATTTCATGAAATGTGAAGTATCATGCTAGTATTCATGAGCACTATTACCATTTTGCTTTCCCTTGTATTCTACAATTTAATCTTGAATGCATGTCTTGAATATTAGTGCTAAGCTGCTTTGCTGCCTGAGATGTCTTCATGCTGGTATCCTGTAATAAAACCTTGTGCAATTAAGACATATTTCAACATTAAATGGATTCCAGCTGGAAGACAAGAAAAGGGAGAGTGATGTTTTCTCCGATAAGTGATGTTCAGGCACTGTTATTCTGAGATGCTGTTCCCTCTGTGGAAAAAAAATGTACCATTTGCAAGTCTCTCTAACACCTCCATGCACTGTGTCTGCACCTGCAACCCCAGTGCCTGCCACCAGCCCAGATCCCAGCAAATCTTATTCCATTCTGGTGGCCACTGCCAGGACAAAGGCTGTTAGAAAACAAGACCCCATCAGCAGACAGGACTCCTTTTAATTCCCTAAAAACCTCTTAAAGCCTCCTGGGGCTGTCTAAAGAAGCTCTTTCCTTCATGATGTCTCTGCCCTTTCTGAGAGCCACACAGAGCCTGGACAGCTGGGGTGTAATATAACCAAGTACCGTGAGCGGGGTAATTTGGTGCATCTGCTTCTGCATTATAGATTGTCTTTAAAAGTTTCTGGTTCCTTGATAATTTGTTTTGAACTTTGACAATAATTAATATTTTTCATTCATTTCTCCCTGGGTGCATCTAAGAGATCAAACGCCACAGTGAGTTTGGAAGATCTCACTGGCTCAAATCCTCAGTTCAGCTTCATGTTTAGGTCCAAGGTTAGCACTGATGGAAATTACTGCATGTAACATTTTATGAACAAGGAGAACATAGAGAGAAAAAAAATCAGTGTTGAATAAATCAGTATTTATTTTGCATTCCTGTTTGGTTTTTGAGTTGTTTTGTTGGTAGGATAAAACAAATCAAAGCTCTTTGTTTGAAAAATATTATCTAAAGATTTTCCAGTAGAACTGTTATTTTCCACTACTTTGCAACTGCAGATGGTTTGTTCTTTACAGACACATATCAAACACATTATTACTGGATGGCACTAAAGCTTCAGTTAATAAGAACAAACATAGTCAAGCAGATAATCATGTACTTTTAACATTTTTTCCTTTTTGTTCAGTGATATTTTTAGGGAAAACATTACATACCCAACATTCTCTGCATCTTCATCACACTCAGCCCTATATTTGCAAACTCCACATTTTGAGTGTTTTCTCTGAACTTCTGTCCCAGATCCTTCATACTCTGAAAAAAAAAAAAAAAAAACAACAGAAAGCATGACTTTCAAATTAAGCTCTGTTTTTGCTTACCTAAATCCATTTGCCTTCAGGAATACTGTCAACATAAAGCTATCGTATACCAAAGCTCTTAACCTTAATAGTGTCCCCTTTTTGAAAGTCTGTCAATTGGAGTTTGGTAGAACTGTACCAGTGATAGAAAAGCATCCCTTAAAACACTAATGCTTCATTGATTGGCTCTTCCTTTATTCTTATTTGAGCCATTTTTATTTATTCCCACTTCATCGGGCACATAACTGGGATTGACATGTATCCCAGTCACATTTACTCTTAATTGCCACTGATAATATATAAACCCTGTCCCTTTAGATGTCCTTGAATATTAGGTACTGGGGATTTAAATACTATTTTCTGTGACAGTCTTTAATTACAGATATCCTTATGCAAGGTTACTGCTTGCATTTTTTCCCCTTTTTGAGTCCTGACTATGAGATTAGACTGTGCTTATATGTCATATCTGCTGTGGTGTATTTTCCAGAGTACTTTGTTTAGTTCTATAGGAATATAAAAAAAAAGTCATCCTAACAAGAATCTGGTAGAAATGCTATGTATCCTAAAAAGTAAAATTAATATGTCAAATATTCTGATCCTAAAAATATCTACAATAATTTTACTGTTAATATGGACATCAAAAGTCTTCACCAAGTAAAAGAGAAATAAATTATACCCTTACTGTTTCACTACCATTAGACACTCCTATTTTTGTTTTTGAACAAAGTGATGAAGGAGAGCTAGGTATTTGAAAGGAAGGAAAAGAACCACAGAAATCTGCAGAGGGAGTCAAGATCCACCTTAAGTATCACAGTGTGGTCGTGGTGCACAGCTGACTGCACCAGGCTGCCGGATGGATGGAGATCAAAGTGATTCCATTCCTCTCCTCATAGCAGCTTTATCTGCTGTGGCAACAGTAAATCAAACACTGCCAGTGAAACAGCTGAATTTACATTCTTTAAATACAAACACGAAAAAGAAATCCACAACAGCTCTTCTTAATTTCCCTGGATCTTGGCTGCAGGGCGTCTCTCCCTCTGACATGTGGGGCTGTGTTTCCATGAAGAATAGTGCAGGTGAGACCCACAAGCTAACTGCCTTCTGTCTAAAACATGCTGTGCATTTTCCAGAGATTAATACCTATCAAACAGAATTCCTGCTGTAGAAATTCTATCACCACTCTTATCAAGTTGCAGTAGAGGTCATCTGCTTTTATCTTTACAAATGCACATCTTATTTGATTTCTCCTTTCCAGGTGCCACATTCCTATGCCTATATTTGGCATTTTAAAGTGTCCTTTAGTGTCAGATTTCACTTTTCCATGCTAATAAATGATACCCTATGGTTTGAATAAGTTAAACAAATGGCACTGCTTTCATTCATGGTATTTCCACTTCTTTTTCTGTTCTTATGACCCTTGATGCCCTTTGCAGCAAGTTGACATCTTCTGGAGTTACAGGTACGAGAGCTGGACATATTGCTCCAGAAAAGTTGTCATCAAAGCCAAATACCATTTGTGACATTCTTCTCTTTAAACGTCCAACAATCATATTATTTGCTGACCATTTTTCTGCACTGACAATCATATTTAATTTATTATCCACTTTATTCCCCAATGAACACTTTTCAGGGTCAACAGTCTGTAGGAGAGATGTTTTCCTGACATCAAGTAAAATTTACCTAGGTCCTGGACTCACTACAGATAAATGTCCTCAGACATTAACATCCTGCCTGCTTATGCATCCTGTTAGCTCAGTGACCTGTTCTCTGTCATCCACACCAAAGCAGTGCTGACTGATTTGCTCCCAGGTCACCAGTGGAAGGGGTCATGAGGCCAAGAACAGTCTCTAGAAACACACTCATTTTCTACCAACTCCTTAACATTTAATGATCTATTGATTTGCAGTATTTTTTTCATGTTAGATGTGCACTGTGTGGATGCTGTGCTCTCTAGTTACTTAGACTTATATGAGGTTAAAGATCACATTTGACTGAGAAAGGTTATTTATGGCTCTGTGGTAGTATGCTTAAATAAAATTATCTGTTGGACAAATGCCTTTCTTGGAAAAATCGGTTTAAAAAAATGGCAATTTTCTCAATCTAGGTTTTCCATGAACTCATAATGACTGACATATTTTTTCCCCTCACTTAATTCTGTACTCAGTTGATGTTTTCACCTTCTATTTCACTGCTATGCTTCTCATAGGTGCCAGAATGAGAGACTCTTGCCCCCCAGCCATCACATTTATCTTTTCTGAAAATATTTGTATACTATTTATCATTATTCTACTGAAGAAAAAGAGACAAAAAGTCATCAACAATCTAGAGAATTCTTTACCACCCATTTTTAAACCTTTCATGTGAAAACCTGGCAAACCTGTTGGTTACAAAATACTGCTCCAACATTTGGTGCTTGATATCCTTCTATGGTACCACTCGCATGGAAAATATTTCATCATGCCCCATTTAGACTATCTGACTTGACTACAAATGTAACCAGAATGCTTTACTGAGCACTTTTACTGCACTATTAGCATTTCAGTTTTGCAGTGGAGCAAAAGAAGTAACACACACACAAGCACATGCAACATACACACTCTTCCCCTTGAGCTCTGGTTCTGCTCCCTGTGAATGACCCAACATCATTTTATTTTAAGAATCATAGCCCACAACTACTTGTTCATTCTTCCTACATACTATTTGATGCAAAATTCTCTCTCTCTCTCCTTTCCCCTTCCTAAAATTGCTTTCTCTACCTTTTAAAATTAGGTTTGTTTTTAAAAAAGTGTGACTTTTGTTTTTTTCTTGATCAGAACTTGCTGGACCTGGTGTGTATCAGTCACCTACAATATTCAGAGGCATCTTTCACTACTAGCTGCATTGTGGTTTAGCAGTAACAGTATCAGACACTGCATATAATATAGACTGATGTCCTGTTGTGGTTTAGGAATGGTACTCCCCATTCAGTGTCCCCATTAAGACTCTCCAAATCATGTGCTGCTCATTGGCTCTGTTCTCCCCTCTCCTTTGCCCCTGTGGTAGGGTGGAGTGGTAAACTGGAGGCACAAAAGGTAAAACTCATGGGTCTGGCAAGAACAATTTCCTGGAGACAGCAATGAGATAAGAAAATGAACAGTAACAGTTACAATATTGATAACAAAAGCATACAGAAGAGCGAGTGACTCACATGCTAAAATGCTCACTGCAGAGCCCAGCCTGACTGCAGCCATGCTGCCCCGACCAGAAAAGAGCCATTCCCTCCAGAAAAAACTCCCTTTCCCTTGACCCCTTCAATGATGCAAGGTGGTACAGAATAACTTCTAGGTCCTGCCCATGCCCCCTCCTGGCTACTGCAAAAATGAACGTTGTCCTGGCTGGAACCAAGACAAGTCCTTCAAGAAAACACAACTCTTCCTACGAATAAAGAGTAGATGAATACTTTTTTTCAACCTGAATTAGTAGCAGATCTGTACACTTGCATCCTGCTAAAATATTAACCCATTAATATTTGAGAGCATGCTTCTCTGGTGTAAACATCTTCAAATAGGCAATATAAACTCTTGACATATTGCCCTTCTCCTTCCTCCCCCATATTTGATTGTTCCTACATAGGTTGTAGGCATTAATTTTAATATTCCAATCAATTGGATCTTCCCAGCAGGTTTCAGTAATAACAATTAGGTCAAAATAAGCTCCCAAATGAGCAATTCAGGCTCCTCTTGTTTATTATGCAAGCTTCTAATACTGATGTATAGATGATTACAGAATTTCTTCTTCTTGGTTTTGTTGGTATGTTGATTAATCCTATTCTTGACATATTAATTTGATGTTGAGTGAAAGCTCGTTTTCCCTCTCTTTCAGCTTCCTTACATGTTTCAGGCCAGTGCCTCATTAATGCTCTGTCCTTCAAAAGAAACAAGGCACAAAGACAGGATCAGTGATTCCCAGTTGTCTCTCTGAGCTGTGCTCCCTAACACTTCTCCTTGAGTCATTATTCCTCTGCAGAAGACAGCCAGCTCTATCTTGGGAGCTGCAAGGTAGGAGCCTGCCAATGGACAGCAGCTCTAGAGGAATTGGGCAGCAGTAAATTGCTTCCCTCAGCAACTCATTTGTGTGTTCCTACAACGGTCATGTGGCTGGGTTTCTGCTGAGGGCTTCCAATCAGGCTTAAAGCAAAAGCATCCATGTCAAAGTGAAGTTTGGTCTGCCCTAAGGCATAGCTTGGGAAGGGAGCTGTGCTGTATATTTGTATTTATCACTGTTCCCAGTGAAGAGGGGGAAGCTGCTACTCCTCAGTAGCCATGGAGAGATAGAATTCCTTGATAGAATGTGTAGGAAAGCCCCTCTGAAAACCAATTCCTAACTGGTTTGGGATCATAATGATTTTTACTGTATCTTATGGGATCAACTAATCTCAAAAAGATTTCTGACTGTGATTCCCTTAGTATGGCTAGTACTGGAAATTCCTCTCAAAATACCACAGTCCACAGAATTGCACATTAAGGACTGCAATTCACTCCAGAGCTTAGTGACTTATCCTACATTCCATTAACTTTAAGGGCAACTTTAATGACGCACTTAGTTAAAAAGGAGATTGTTCCCATGATTTGAAACAAAGCCGCAAACCTGCTTTTTGTGTGTAAGTATATATTTAAAGCAAGTGCAACATTACCCTTGGCTTTCCCAAAGTTTTGGCAAGTGATGCCTTGAATTCTCCTGGCCATGCTGCTGGATCATATGCAAAAGCAATATTTGGCAGTGTGGAAGGTCCTGCTCTCTTATCCAACCACCCAGCTGGCTTAGAAGCAAAGCCTGGCTTGGTACAGCAGAGTTCTATATGTGGCTGAAAGATCCTTTCCATGTGCAGAGTGGACCACACACTGCTCCTTCAAGCACACTTCAGTAAAGGCACCAGCCTTTGGAATTGGATTTTGCAAGAATGGGCATTACAGGCTTAACAGGAGGATGCTGGGTCTACTTATGACTGAGGTGCCTGGAGGAGGGGAGTTTGAAGATTGCTTCCCTAATCACAACCCAGCCAAGGTGATTGGCTTGCCCAGTGCTTATGACAATGACAATGTGAACACTTATAAGCAAAGGATGTGAGGACGTGCCCTGTAAAACTCCCTACCGCCACGACCCTCGGGAGGTGTTAGGGATTTCACACGCCTGAGAACTGGAACTTTTGGTTTGCTTCTGTGCATATGACACCGTGGATAATGGTAGGAAAAGCTGGCAAATTGCAACACTGGATCAGCTTTCACACTGCAGAAACCTCCAGTCAGAGAACTCGAGTACTTCTTCACTCCAGTGCTCTGCTTCAAATGCAGCTAACTCCTTTTTCTCCAAAGGAAGATGCAATAGCTTCAGAGTAAGCACCAGGGAAAATAAGCATGACTAGAGGATGGTAGAAAGCAAAGGACATGAAAGTCACCAGATGCCAAGGGAGGTGTTCCACAATTTCATGAACACACTGGACACGTTTCTGCAGGCCCAGGGCAGGGTATATGAGAAAAATCTGTCCTCATTTGCTGCATGTTCTATGCAAGAAGGAAAAGGAATCAGTCTTTATGTGCCTCTGGCTCCAGCATCCTTCCAAGAACGCTCCAGCATCCCTGAAAAACCCGCTTAGAATAAGTCTCCACCAACAGAATGCCTGAACATTCAGGGCCTTTGCCTCTGCCTTAATGAATCTTTGCTACAACAACAACAATTCCTTGTTTTATTTCAGTGTTAATTTTACCTACATGGAGTAGGATAATAGGGCTATTTGAAGCTAAAGTGATACTCAGTGACAAGCCACATGACGGAATCCGCACTTAAATCTTTCTAAGGCACACACCATTATAGGAATAGCAAAAAGACATGATGCTACTTCCTATCCAGGGTGCTAATCACCATTAAGTTTCTGCAAGACATATTAAAATACATTAAAACAAATCAGTGGCAGTATTACAAATTAAAATAGAAAATATTCGAGGCTCTAAATTGTGTGTTTATTCCACCCTGACTGTGTGACAATTACTGGATAAGTGTTGTCCCCAGTGAGGGGAAGGAACAGATGGCAGCCTGCTAAAAAGCACATACTGTATATCAATTTATTAATTACTAAATGCAATCTGCTAGACGTTCATCACAAGATACTTCAGCTATTAAATTTCAGAGGGATTAGAAATTCAAAACAAATTATTTTAATAATAATTAACTTAGCTATATGTATTGCAAGCATGTTATTTCCTTAGCTTAAAAGCCTGAAATGATTGGGTGCCATCTGTCTAACTACAATTACAACTTTTTAATATCAAAAAGGGCATTTTGCTCAGGTACACAGACTATTACTTAACAAAATGAATGAAAAATTAATGTTATGGACATAGTAGGACACTTAGAAATCTCACCCTTGTTGGTCAATTACTAGAGCAGAGAACCTGCCTCTTCTAGGAGAGTGATTTGTTTCTGAGAGGGTGGCTTGAAAAGCCTTTACCATTTGTTAGCTCTTTCATGGTGTATCTAACAAATGCTGATGGTTTTCAACACATTCTTGCAAGGGCCTTACTATATCACAAAGTCAACATCACAGCTGCAAGCTGGAAATCTACATTTTGTGTGCATGTGATGGCCTCAGAATAATTTTTTGTGCCCCAATCTACAAGTTGTGGAAATACATCCAGCAGGTCAAATAGTGTTGCAATTTACAACTGGCAGAGACGAACACAAATCTGATCCTGTACCTTCTCCTTCTGCAGTTCTGCCTCGGAGTCTAACAAAATATTGACTGAACAAAGGGCCTGATTTTATGACTGCATTCTTCAGAAGAGGGAAATGGCAGAATGATTCATATGAAAATACAGAGAGAAGCCCATGTCTTAGATGCAAATTTAAAGGATCTCACCATCTTCAGCCATGACCCCAGCTAGGCAACTCTTTAAAGTCTCTGCTCTCTGACATTGCCTTCTGTAGGAGTGAAACGTAATGGTAGAGTACCGAGATTTTTGAAATCTTGTCTCATTTTGGAATTGACAACCATATACTCTTAGGAATGGCTCAGGATACTCATTGCCACAAGTGTCCAACTGCTTGCTTTCATAACTACAATTTTTATTACGCTAATTCAAGTTTCAGACTTCTGAAATTAAAAAAATGGGTCATTTTATTACAACTCAATGCCAGCAGAGCATGGAAAATGGAAATAGCTCATTCAGAATGTCAGAGGGCAACTAGACAATTATGTCATTGTTAAAAATTATATTACTTCATCTCATTTAGGCATACTGAAAAATTCTCCCACTCTTAATTCTTTTCCTAAAATCTAATATCTTTGTAAAAGTAAAGATGATTTGTGGAGAGCCTCAACCAGCAGTTCCATGGTCTTTAGGTGTTTTTTTCTTGTAGCATGTGATAACTACTAAGGCAAGATACTGTCTGAAACAATCTTTGAAGAAGGACTTTCGTGGATTTTTCTCTTGTTTCTAAGTCTAATTTGCTTCTTTTTTTTTTTTTTAAACATAGAAATGAATGCATTAACATACAGTTTGGGAGCAGGAGGGAGAATCTGCATGAAGTCAAATTTTAGAATCATTAATGAGATTGTTCTGCAATGAAATGCAGAAAATGAAAAAGAACAGTGTGAATCAGTAGCACAAATCTTAGCTAAACATGAGGCCAACAGCTAATTTCAGCAGTGGAGACTGTCTCAGGCAGAGTTATAGCAACTGAAGAACACGACTCTGGTGCTTTCCCAGTAACTTCTTTCAAAGGTAAAAATCCCCCAGCAAACAGTACATCTGCACAGCACTTGCAATGCCTCCTGAATGCACACAGGCAGCTGTGCTCATCCATTCCGTGTGTGCAAGCATCACTGGTGCATACACAATCACACTAATTGCATGTTTGAGAAACACAGAAAACACTGATTCTGTGATTAACATCTGGAGATGCAGATCCTGGGAAGAAAACACAAGTCTCTAAGCTAGTATGTTTTCTTGCTTGCTGGTCCTCTCTCACTTATCCTTGCATTTTTCCACTTCCACTGAAGCTTCCTCCTGCTTCTGAGCAGCAGCTGTACTTAACCCGTAGGGCACAGAGATTCCCCAGGGAATTAGGTTCCATTTGGGCACCCTTATCCAACAGTATAAAATTAAACATTCTGGCATGGGTGATTATTATATCCTGACTTCCTCCAAAAGAAAATGGGGAAGGCTGGGCCAGGATGCAGTTCTGCAGCAGACAGTACCATAGGTGAAAAAAAGAGAGAGGCAGAACTGCAGAGGGCCCCATGGAACACCTGTACCTTGCAGGTCACCCTCTACCTGGGTTCCCATCCTTTCTTCTTGTTTGGATACCAAACAATGCATCTCTGTCCTCAACAGATCCAACACTCTTTTAGAAGTCTGGTTTTGCTTCAAAATTCCCATAGCTTGTACCAAGACTTTTCAGGTTTTAATGTTTTCATGTAACACTTTTACAACTACTTGAATTATGAAAAAAACTGAATTCCAGTTACAAAAATATCCTTGAATTTTCAGCCAGAGCAGAGTTCAATAACCAAAGCAGCAGTGAATTCCATTCCTTGAAGGATTGCTTTCAGACACAGAAAATGACTCAACATGCTGAAGACTAACCAACTGTCCCACAGAAGTATAATCCAAAACCCAGTCTAGCGAGAAAGGTGCACAGGTACAGGAATAATTAAATGTGTCACAAATAGCTTAGATATATTTAAAAAAAGGAAGAAGACCCAAGTAGGATTTTCAATGTCTCATTGTTTAAAGTTCTTTTTCCTTAACCTAAAATTAAGAACTAAACCCAACTGTTTTCATACTGAACAGAAGAAGGAACATTTCAGTTGGCCCAAAGGCACTCAGAAGAAACTCCAACAAATGAAGGCCTAATGTCACAAAACTGCTGGAGGACAGAGTGGATATATTGCTCTTTCTTAGTTCAATACCGAAGTGCAGAAACTCATCTGGGGCTAAGGAAACCAGATTCAATTGTTTCTGCCTGAAGTGAACTGAATCTACATATTCCACCTCCCAAGACAATGCACCAACTACTTCTGCAAGGTATCAAGGGACCACCAAACTTCCTAAGCCGATGGCATTCTATTTTGCATAAATAATTCAAATGCACAGGTATGCTGAGCCTCAGCTAGCAAAGCCTTTCCACAGCACAACTCCTTGCTTCCCAGCTCTTTGTCCCAGGCTCAATGAACATTTCAAGTGAGAACAAAAGAACAGCAATGATAAAGAGAAACCCATGTGGGTCTTTCTTGCCTCCACAGGTGGATTTGGGTTCAGCCTCCTGCCCCAAATCAAGGAATGAGTGTATTTGAACATGGACCGTTCAACTCTTCAGTGAGCAGCCAACAAAACATAGTATGTTCTGGCCTATGTTTTTCCAAACTGCTCTTAAAGTTACCCAAAGAATCCTAACATCTCTCAGTTGGCTGCCAATCTCTTCCAGATCAACACAGTAACATTTGCAAGGGACTTTAACCAGGATTTTTGTATGCAGTTAGAAAATACTGAAAAAAACCCCCAAACCCAACTAATCTCAATGGCATTCAAACTTTTCTAAAACTGTTCTAAAAATAAAAGTGAAACATGGACTAAATTACTGTCATCTGTCTCCTACAAGAACTGCATAGCAGCACCAAGGCCAGAAAGACTGGCTTGCAAGGAGCAGTCATAGTGGAATAACAGGCTGGCTAACAGAGGGGGAAGAAGAAGCAAACAGAGCTGGGGAAAGAATGTGAAGCATCAGAAAAGTTACCTGTGGATATAAGAAGAGGAAGTGTTTGAGAAGAAAATTGTTCCTTCAGACACTGCCCCAAAAGGAAACAAAGGTGAGAATGGCCCTGTGCTAGCAGCAGCCCAGGATTTTACTGATAGCAGCTTATTTTTACTGATGGCAGCTTATTAAGGGGGAGGGAAATGTCCCCATTCACCTCCATACAGGAAAAAAGAGTGAGCCAGCTCCTGGTTTTTGAAAAGTTACATTTAGCTACACAGTGATGCCATAGACGGTTTTCCACAAAAACACATTTTCATGTAGCTATTCAAGATTTACAGTACTTCAAAACTCAGTCCCATCAGTATGAATTGCAACACTTTCTTAATACTACCAAAGCCTAAAAGCAAAACAGTTTTTCTATGTTTGTATATATCTGTGTCTCATATTTTTCATTCTATATGTATTCTTGTTAGTAGTATCAAAGAAAGAATTAAGATAATTTTTTTAATCCTTGGAATATATGGAGGATATATATATATCCTCTTAGAATATACAGCCTTGAACAAAAACATACTTTAGTAAAATACTTTATATAAATAGATAGCATAGTGCGATTATTCTATATTTTAGGCAACAAGCTTGACCAAGCATAAGGTAACAACTAGATGTTTTAGACATTAAGGAAATAAATGCAAGGAGAAAATGGTAGGAAATTTATTGTGAATGGTCATTTTCTGGAGAGAAATACAGGTGAAATAGGAATCTAAATATTGCACTACATTGTTGGTAACAAATGAAAAATTATATAGGTCAAATCTGAAAAAACAATATTGATGAAATGCACACTACAAAGGCACAGTACTGTTCTGAGATGGCCCAATAACACTGCAACCTTAAAGCTCATTTTAAGTGCCATAATTTTCCCTCAATTCACGTGGTATACAGTAGCCATGTGTGTATATATGTGTATAAAACTGACACACATGAGGATAAAAGAAAGACCAAAACCAAAGATAAGTGGAGTTTGGTACTCACCTCCTTCTCCTGACCCAGAGCCATTATCTGAAAAAGAAACAGAGGAGGGAAGAAAAAAAAAGAAAGCAAATGAAAATATTGCTTCAGGAGCAGCTGTTTGTTCAGGAACTTGTCACTGTAAAACATTACACAGATGTTACATTTCATGAGCCAGCTGTAAAAACAAACATCCCACATAAGGTCTGGCATCCTTTAAAACGGTTTGTCCATACTCACTGTGCCCTAGTCTCTCTCTTCCCTGTCAAGGTGTTACTCAAGGAACAGCATTATTCAATACTGATACCAAATATCTTTCTTAGCCTCTTTTCAACTGTTAGAGATTAAAATTTGTTAAGCCCCAAAGAGTACAAAGTCTGATATCGGAATGTTTATTTTTCATTACCCTCTGGCCCTGGGAGTGGTACTTCAAGGAGTACTTCAACACATAATTCACCTAACTACAGAAATACCTCCAGAAGACAACTAATCCTCCAAGTAAAGTTGATTTAAGTCATCTAATGACAAAATAGCTTCTCTCAGCTGAGTCAATCACTTTGTATAAAGATGCTCTAATGGCATCGTTATTTCATTGACATTTGACTGACTGGATTAGCATCTGATGAGTGGCAGCTTTCAGCTGGATCCCATTTGCATTAGCAGTTAGAGTGTCAGCAGGACTTGAGCTTCTTCACCATCTCTGGCCAACTAACTCTACTTCAGAGCACCATGGATCTGTTCAGGGATTTAGCACCTGCATCCCGCTGGGCAGCACTCTGCACAGGCTCCAGCTAGCACGGCAGTAAAGACAAGTCCTTAAACACCTGAACTGAGTCACAAAACCTCTTGTCTTTCTTGCTCAAAGGAGGAGGAGAGAATGGAATGGCAACTACTGTCAGTGAATTGTTTCCCATTCCTATTAGATTAGCTTCTTTGGAAGCTGAGAAGAGGAGAGGAGCAGAGCATGCATTCTGCTCATCCCACACCTCTCCTTTCATGCCTGCTTTGGTGATGGAGAATGCAGCTGAATTTACTTGCTAAAAACTGAAAGAAGAAGGAAGCCAGCCAGAGAGAGGAGTGGGAATCTTACTTCCATACATGAAGTCGTTGTTCACATCAGAGGAAAAACCAGACCCTCTGTTTGCTCAGTTCCCTCCCCTGCTTTTCTTTAAGGAGCTGTATTTCTAAGAATAATTCCCTCTAGTGCGTGGATGAATGTGTGAAATTCCACGTTACTGGGTCACTTCACACATTAAAAATAATCTCCTGTCACATGGAGTATCAGGAATAGAGATTTGTTTCTCTTTCTCCTTAATTTTCCTTTCTGTCCTCCTATACCACTATTTGGTGTCTAACAGACTGAGCTTATAACCTTATAGAAATTAATGCAAAAAAACAGAAGGTTCCTTTTTCCATCAATAGTGACCCACTTTACTGACAAAGCAGGCAATCCCATATAAAATGCAAGTTGTTGAGTAACTGAGAAATATGCCTTATGATGCAGTATTGCTTCGTTAAGAAATTTGAAGGAGAATAATTTACTTATATGAGTTAATATATAGGATTATTTGTGGTGGTGAAACTGTGTCATAAGCTGTTTTGGGAGAGAGGAAGCTGACATAAAAATACGAGCAAGTTCACCATGTAATGGTGAAGACAAAGGGCAAAATATCTCAAAGAAGCTTGACTTTCTCTGTGTCTTTATTTCCAGCTCTCACTCTCTGACCGCTGTCCCCTGAGGTGAGAAATGCTGCTCAGCCCCAGCGTGAGGGGCTGTGGTTAAATCCTGTGTGTGTGGGGCAGGGCAGGTACCACACGTGGAAACCAACCTGTAAATCATGGAGCTGATGCTCAGACCACCCATCTCTATAGATCATTGGCCTGATATACATGAAGTCCACTTGGCAGGACATCACAGCAGCAGGATAGATTCATTTCTACTTCTCTGGACTTTCAGTTCTCAAAAAGGATTTAGAAAAAAAAAATATAGTGTCATTCTCTATGACACTGTATCATTTTCAACTTTTCCCTGGGAGCTATGCTAGGACTCTTGTCTCCAGGGTAACCATGCTAAACTAAGCTGGTGTTCCTGCTTTTTTTTCGTTTCCTGAGCCTTGGCTAGATTTTCCCAGGCAGCTGCTGGTTAAAAGAGTAGCATTTTTTTTCCAGCTTACTTGAACAAGCATCCCTGCTCTTTTCAGGCCTTTAATCAATCCAGGGCTTTCAAAAGTTGCCTCCATGTACCAAGATCTGTCAAGAAAGATGCTCAAAGAAGTGAAGATGCTGGGCACAAACAGCAGTCCCCCAGCCCCTGGTCAGTAATTACAGTAGGCATGATTGACCTCTATCTTTACTTAAGCCACCCTTTTCCAAATAGGTGGTTTTCCTTCAAGGTGTTCAGGGCCAGTCTGGATGGAGCTCTGAGCAACTTGGTCTAGTGGAAGATATCTCTCCCCAGGGCCATGAGATGGGAACTGGATTATCTTTAAAGTCCCTTCCAAACGAAACCATTCCATGATTCTATAAAAATATGCTCATACACAAATATACAGGCTTCTGCTGTGAGCTGCTTTAATCCATAAGGAGTTTCTGGATAAAATACACAAAGAAGGACTTGGATCAGACACAGAATCTGAATGCTGTAAGCACTCAGCTACAGTCAGAATCTCCTTTTTTGTTCTTTCTGAACAGGAGCCAATTCTGTACTTTGGGTCTGCTTTAGTGCAGAGGCAGAAAAAACTCCCCAAAACCAAAAACACTTGCAGCCTCTCTCATTCAGGGGGGATGGCTTTTAACTCGAAGTAGCATGAAAATTGAACCCATCTCTTCCCCATTTAGGGCAACAGCTCCAAACTACTAAGTCCAAACAGGAGGGCAAACAGTCCACTAACAAATTAAGGAAGCAGACCCTTCCATAAGCCACTCCTAAGAGAATAATTCCTGTGTTTGTTTCTAGTTCTGCAAATAGCTTTACTCTCCTTTTTTCTTATTTTTGATTTAGAGATCCCAACAGAAAGCAATGGACTGTGGCTTCCAAATGTATACAGTACATTGAGAAACTGCAAGTATAATCAAGTACTACATCATTGTGTGGTTACATTTTCATGTGCATATAATATAACTCTGGCAGCAGTCAAAATCAATATTAAAACCTGTATATGCAGACCCAAAATTTCAGCCATACATTCTCTTTCATTTCTCTAAACAACCATTTTTAATGTCAAAACTTGCATTTTGTTTATTTCTAAAGCATCTATAATTGACTCTTTTTTAAACATTGCTTATTTTAGACTACTGAAACTCTGACAGCCTTCTGACAAAGGAGATAAATAAATATGCTGCAAATCACCTATGTCTGTAAAATTTTAATCAAAATATTACCTGCCAAGAAACAGAATAATGATTCAGTGACTAAATCACTCAGTGTAGCCTGTTCTAGTGCCATAGCTACAGAAGGTATCAATCCCTAGGAAAAGGGAAGTATTTTATTCTTGTATGAGATTCAGAAGTCTGATATACTTTAAATATTAAACAGTTGTTCCAACACTAAGGAGGAATTTCATCCTATTGTCTTGGGTGTGTCCCACCAGGATAAAGCTTTGCTCTGAAAAAAACAAAACGCTGACAGGAAACCAGTGAATCTGTACTTGACTCCCTAGATGCCCTAGAACAAAGCATTTTAATAGCAAATTCAAAGGCAAGCAATGAAAATTAATGGAGGTCTACAAAATATCTTTTAATTGGAGTATCTCACTCTCCATTATACATGTAACAGATCAAGAACACAAATACGTCACTGTCTTGGCAGGGCATGGAGAGGTTCCAGATAATGGCTTCTATCATCCAATATTTTCATGCCACCCAAAGCAAATCAGACACTCAGGGAGCAGCAGGTACCATTCTACTGCAGCCCTGCTGAGGCACTTAACAGTGTAAATGTAGTATGCAGCCTGTATCAGAACCTCTGTTTCACAAATGTGTTTTCAGTACTTTCTGGAGCATTGTGTTTCAGCACGTTTCTTCATCTGTTTCACTAAGGGCTAAAAATTATGTTGTGTTTCCTGGGTTTTATGTAGGACTTAAAGAAAAGGAGAAGAAGGTTGAAGAAAATTCCCATACTAGCTGAATAATGTAGTAATTAGCTGCCAGCAACCTAAGGCTGAGAAGAATTGATTTTTCATTTTGAAATTTCTTTTTCTTAGTAGAGTAGAATGTATATATAAACAAACACCTCTGGTTGTTCCTAAAACATTATCCTAGAATTTTGTTTTAGTGATAGAAAGAAACTTTTATGATGTGTGTCTATTTCTCAAAATGACTTGGACATGAAATTAAAAAATATTATTTACTTATACATCCTCAGTTCAAACCTTCATATTTCTTGGGTGTTGTTATAGTAATATGTGAGTCCTCCAAAACCAGATTGCATTTTTTTCCTATTTCTGCAACATCTGGAGATAATTTACAGGTGGGAGATTGGGAAAGGCAGTAGATTCAGTCATCTGCTTGAATGCTGGGGGATGCTGGAATTATGCTTCTGAGCTGAGCACAAAACACGAGCTTCCTTCAGTATTAGGACCAACAACACAGATTGTTTTGGACCTTAGTAAACATGAGCTAGACCTCAGGATAGGTCTGTGGTGCAGTAAAAGGCCTTAGAGCAGCTGGTGTGAAACACGCTGCATTTAAATGAGGTAACTGGGACTGGCAGCAGTGAGGACTTGGACTAGGTACCCTGCACATGCATTTACCCTAATTTCCAGATAAGATAAGATTCTGCAGCTACCAGTGAGCTCCAGGCCTGATAACTCTAAATTGTCATTGCAATTAACCAACATAAAGTTGGTAAGGAGTGTGCATCTGACCCACAGTCATGCTTTTGGCTGCCATATAGATGTAAGGTTGTTTAGATTAATCTGAGCAACCAGTCTGTATCCAAAGATGAGGCATGTCCCATAACTTAATATTTTGTGTGTATTATTTATGTACCAAAGATTGCAGTTGTTGACACTACTAAGTAATTTAATTTCATTCTGAGAAAGCCAGCCAAGTGTCTGGTCTCACCAGCTTTGAATCTACCCAGGGGTTCAGAACATCTCTGGTGGTTACAGTTTCTGTGTCTAAGAGTATGTTGTAATATTCAAAACAGTGAAAATCTGTCCCATGTATTTGAAACGTGGGAGATCTATGCTTTAATTGTATGGAAAGACAAAAAAGGCAAGTTCATTAGAAATGTGAGGTAGAATGAATTTGTAAGTTATGCATATCTTCAATGTAATGACCCAAAGTCAAAGATGATGCCTTGGACACAGGTAGAGCGACAGTCAGGATGATCAGTGTCACTTGTTGGATGCCACACTAATTCTGTATACCCAAGAAAAAAAAGTCCTAAAGAAATGGCTGATTTGGAGTCTGCTCCAAATTTGTTGAAAGCCTTTTGATGAATATCAAGGCTCCTCTATAAGCACCTCAGAAGCATTTGTAATCGATTTTCTCAGATAAAGTATTTCAATTTGTAATGTTTATTTATTAATCTGTCAGCATATCAGAAGATATACCAGATTTCTTGTCTAGCAAAAGGTTCCATTCCTAAAGAGGACTCAGGCTTTCCACATTATTTCATTCTACAAAAAGCACAAAAATTTTAATTGCTGGAATTAAGGGCAAAACTAGAGCTAACCATAAAACATCGTTCATTAGTGACACAAAGTGATGTCTTACATACCAGAATAACAAGGTCCTCTTGATACCACTGTTATCTCTTTCTGGTGCTTGCAAGCAGCTCTCCTGAGGAAGCATTCATTTTGGTAAGTGTCTCCATTTGATCCACAAACTGGAATATAGTTTGTGTGACACTGGAAAAGAAATTATAAAATAACCCGTCATATAGAAATCAAGTGATTAATCTCAACTGCATATTAATATACAGGAAGATAGTTGTGTTATTAACAGCATCTTATAACCCCTTTTGCCAAAGAATGATTTGAAATATATTAGTTTTTCAGTATCACTATATGTATTCCTCTAGGAACACTGAAATAATAGTCTAACTCCACATGGACTGAACATAGGAATTCAGTAGGAAAGATTAAAAGCACAAAATAACTATGGTGGGACTTTGTACTGGCTAGAGGGAATATGTCAGGCATCTAGAAGTATTTGAAGGATAAACACTGAGGAAGAAGAAAACTTCTTCAAGATAATACAAGAAAGTATGACTAGGCTCAGGGGGATGAAATTCAGCAAAGGAGAATTTAAGGAGAACAGTGCTTAAGGGGAGATTTTCTGACCTTTTTGGTCAGAACAGTCTTACAAAGGGGGTGGAAACAATCATCATTCTCATTAAATTCAAGAATATCATGAGTCTTTTACTTGGTCAACAACTGCAATAATGCTTTTATATTACTACGCTGAAAAATTTAAATCTTAAATTTAGTAGAATTTGATACAAATACAAAGAAAGAAAGGAAGAAAGGAAGAAAGGAAAACATCATTCAGAATAGCTTTTGCAGAAGCTACCTGCCTTTTGCTGTTTTCTTATATTCGAACAGAAATGGATTATAAACCCCTTGTGCACATAATGTGCACTAAGATGCTGGGACCAACAATCTGCCCAATATCTGAGAGTGCTGCATGATTTCCATCTGAACTGGAGATCCAAACCCTGCTTCACAGCATGGAAAAGGAGATATTGCCTTGTTTGGAGATGCAGTGGTAACTGTAATGTCAGACACCTTTTGCATTTCAACACCCCAATGTAAAAAGAACTCAACCAAAAATAAAAACCAAGAAGCAATGATGAAATACAGAGTAGCTACCAAATTTCTTAACCACACAAAGTTTATGATTAAACTGGAATCGTTCAACCCATGACAGTGCATGTAGAAATAACGTTAGTTAAGCTAAAATGATTTATAAAAATTCAAGAGTTTCTTCTCCAAGTTCCAAATGAGAGTCTCTCCCACAACAGTTTCTTTGTCCTTTGACATACATAAAGGTCAAAATACTGAAATCTTAAAACATAATTTTGAAGGGTATTACCCTCCAATCCTTTGTCATCCTGCCATAGATGACCAACTGAGAATGAACTAAGCAGGTACAGACAGAAATAAATCATGCTGCCAGCTCTGAAAATTATTTCTAACAGTTTTGTAATACTTTCCCATAGTGAGTAGCTCTCAGACACTCAACCACAGCCATTAGTCCTGTCACATGCCATGCTGAACAGTCATTCCTAGAGAGTAATTAACAGGCAACTCTTGAGGGGGACAATACTTTCCAATAAATAATTCTCTGTTCAATAGGTAATTCTCAAATCTTAAGTCTCTTTTTGATGCTTTAAATTTGCAGGTTCTGCCCTGAGGATAGAAAATGAAAAGTAAAGGGATTCCTTTTTTATAGGTTGGTAAGCCTTTAGTGATTTGGTACAGTATAGCCCAAAGTGCTCCTGCAAGCACCCTTTAGGGGTAAAATTGTTTTCTTGTGAGGAAGTCCTCTAATACCTCAAATGGCCAAAAGAGAGAGCATCTCGTTGTGCACAGGATCTGCTTGGCACAGTGTGCCATGGGAAAATCCATCCAGTGCTGTGTGATTTCAGAGTTTCCAACATCTGAATGGGTTGTAAGATTTGCTCACTGTCACTTTGCTCCTTTCCCTATTCTGTCCTAGTAAAGCACTTATCTTAACCTGATTGTTCTCAAGCCTTTCTTACTGACATTGGAAAAAGCCCCAAAATGCCTCTCTTTCTCCTGAACCACCTCATCCATCTTATCTCCCCCACTGGTTCCAACACACTCACTAGGTGTTAATCAGTTTTTCATTCAGGTTTTGTAAAACTCATCCAAAATACAGCAAATGACCTTTTAGCCTGGAGAACTCTTGCTGCCATGACATTATAGCTGTTTCAAACAACACTGAAATTTGTCATTCATTTTCCCTAACCTAAAGAAAGTTTGTGCCAGTCTCGGCCTTAATTCAGAGGTGGCAGTGATTAGTTGTGCCCCTCTGCTCCCCAAAACCTCCCTCTGTCATGCAGACTTCATTGTGGTCTACAACTTCATTGTGAGGGGAAGAGGAGGGGCAGGCACTGATCTCTTCTCTGTGGTCACCAGTGACAGGACCCGAGGGAATGGCCTGAAGTTGTGCCAGGGGTGGTTTAGGCAGGATATCAGGAAAAGGTTCTTCACCCAGTCTGGCACTGGAACAAGCTCCCCAGGGATGTGGTCACAGCACCAAGCCTGACAGAGTTCAAGGAGCAATTGGACAATGCTCTCAGGCACATGGTGTGACTCTTGGGATGTCTTGTGCAGGGCCAGGAACTGGACTCAACGACCCTTGTGGGTCCCTTTCAACTCAGCAAATTCATGGATTCTGCGATTTCCCCTCCAGCAGGAACATCTCACCTGACCACAACAATTTAATTTTGCAACTCTCTTGTTAGGGTACATTTTTCTAAAAACTGCAGTTTTAACAACATAAAAAATGCCTTGCTGGATGGGACCAGTTATCCAGCCCAGTGATGAATAGGAAAAACACTTCTGGAAGAACAGGCTGATATCTGCATCTTCCTTTCAGTGCCTCTTCAGCTGAACCACTGTACACAAATGTGTCTATTTTCCTTTGAAAACCTTACAGTAGCAGAAAAAAAATTAGCTAGCTCTCAGATAGTCTTGCATGTGAAGAACCTAACAGTTTGGGCTGGGTGTGTGTTGCCTGGAAATTTTGGTGCTGCTAGTTGCAGCAAATTGAGTAAGGTCAATTAAGTTTGAGTTACATAAAGATTTTCAGCCTGCTATGTCCGAAAAACACAGTATCCTCTCCTCACCCGTAGACTTTTTTCGTAAGAGTATAGAATAAATTTTTCAAGAAGTACAAGTAAACATGCAAGTAGTTTAAAAACAATACTTTTGTAACAAACATGTTCTTCAAAACAAAGTAATAGTTTATTACATGGACTAGTTCTTTTTTTTATGTCTTCAAGACCTGCTTATTAGGAAGTCACAAAATTTACCACCTACAGAAAATTAATTCAACCTTTGAATATCCTAGGATTATATTTATTTTCCTTCTTTTTTTTCCTTTTTTAATCATTATTTTGCATAAATAAATATTACAGACAGAGACAGATGAAAAAGCCTCTTCTTATAAGAATTTTTTCTCCCTTTAAAAGGCAGTTAGAAGAATGTCCCCAGCACACGTAAACACGCTATCAAAAGCCAGCTCTGAAACACTGGAATCCAAAACCAGTGTAAGATCATATACACACCACTGCTATTCTGGTTCCCCTTGATTTATTATTTATTGGAAACAGAACACACAATTATTTTTAAAACACTGAAAGACAGCCCACTCCAGGGTTTGCTGATAACACTGCTAGCTCTTCCAGTTTTACTGTGAGTCTTGTATATAATATTTCATACATTTGTCCTGGCTATAAACTGTCAAAATAAAGAACTGCTGTATTGCTTTTTCTCTAAAAAAGTTGGTGGTAGGAGGGGATAAGAATTGCCATGATAGTTACAAAAACTGTAAACCAAATGTTCAAAAACTGACAAAAAATGAACCTGCTATTTATTTCTTTTTAAAACTTCAGAAGACGTTTTTATCAATTTTTTTCCTCAGCAGGACTAGTTAATTGTTCTAATTCATAGTCTTTATGGTCACTGGTGACCCTGCTGTCATCTGATCCAATTAGTGCCGTTGAAAAAGAAGCTTATAGTAAGAGTCCATAAGCCTGTTGCTGAGAGGAATTTTTGAAGCAGTAACTCTACAAATACTTCAAGGCACCTGAAAGATTTGTTAGAAATGGCAAACAAAAAGGTGAGCAGCCCTTACCTGGAACTGACACGCACATTTCACGCCATCACCCTCTTCCTTGCACACTCCTCCATATTTACATGACGATTCATCACACACTCTTACGTCAGATTCCCTTACATTTAACTCTGCAGAAAAACAGAAAAACAGGACAGAAAAGAAATTGTGAGATGAGTTATTTTGAGGAGTGCCTTGTCCTTAAACCCTCTAAGCACCCCTGCTGTCTTACTCACATATAGATATTAAAGAAAAAATGCCAGAGCTGTTCCCCAGGCTGACCTGTATGGGCTCAGCCCTGCCTCTGGGCTCCTCTCCAGGGGCAGGTCCTGCTCCCCAGAGGCAGCTTTGCCTGGTTTGAAGAGTAGTTCTGGCTAAATGTTGATTCACTACAAACACAGATAAACAGATACAGAGAAAGCATGTGTTTAAACTACCCAAATTCTCCTCCATATTTCCCCTGATGGGGACACCACAGTATAAAACCTCTCTCCACAGAAGTTGTTTCTAGTAGGAGTCAGGAGATTTACACAGGTTATAGCCCATGTTTCTCACCTGCTACCTCTTTTTGCTTTTCTCCCCACAAAGGTCCTGAGGAAGTAGAAAAGCTGAACCATCAGAATTTTTCTGCCTGGTTTTCTAGTATCTGCCTTGGCCATATTGCTATCCTTCAGACTAAAAATAAACCCAACTGTGTTTAAACTACTATAATTTGCTTGCACTGTAGGAGCCAGAGTAATGAACCAGCAATCTGTGTCTTAGCTCTGTTCATAAAAATATGGAGCACAAGTGGCAGCTCCTGTCACCGTAAGTTTGCAGCACAGGCACAGCTGGCAAGAGGGAAACCAAGGGGCTTTACACATCAACTGCATAGGCACTAGCTTCAGCACAAAAGTCACCTAACTAGCTTCAAGCTCTTTTTGAACATCACAGTCCAAGGCTAGTTTTAAAAGAGAATAAATGTATTCTTTTGAAATAAGTATATGATTTGAATTATATATAGGAAAGAGAGCAAAAGAGAGCACAAGTAGTATAATGGAAGTGGTCAGTGTCCACCTAAATGTGACCTCATCAGGCTGTGTGGGAACAGTGCTGGTACTATTGATTCCAATGAAAAGGTGAAAATAACACCAAGGGCTCTGGAAAAATACCCTGACACTGTTAATTGTGCAGTGAAATCAGAGGATATCATTCAAAGATATCTGTGCCATGGTTCAAACCAGAAACGTTCAGGACTCTATAGCAACCATGATCCACTTAAGAGATTCACTGGCAGCGGTGTGATTTAAAATAATGTCAGTGACTTTTAATAAGCAAGCCCTATCCAGAAAACTGGCTTAAAGAAAGAACTGAACACCAGCCATTCAGAAATGGGGAAAGGTAGGTCAAAAGCAGAAGAAAATAATCCTCACTGCCACTTTGAGTCTTAAATAGGCAATCAGCCTCCTTCTCACAGCAGTATCAGCACTTTGGTTTGACAGTGATAGACACTCTGGAAAACTGCTCCTGTGTGTTTATGTAACATTATACGCCAACACATATATTTTATCTAAATAAATAAATAAATAAATAAACAATAATTACTGTAATAAATTTTGCCACTTTTGCCATGTGCTTCTGTATTTAACATACCATGATAATGTATTTTTTCATGGCACTGAAGTTACAGGATTGCAGCTCAATGGAAAGTCCAGTTATAATCCACATATTTTTTTTGTCAGCCATGAGAAAAAATTGAGAAACATATTGATTCTTTTCCCCCTATATGTCCATCACTCCCAAAGGCATAAATGAGGAGGGCAATGTCTGTAACAATGGGCAGATAGGTATCCTGGTTGCCATCACAACCCCGTGCCTGTGTTCTCTAATGTTATTCTTAATGTCGCCGCTTATCAAGCGTGACTGCTGTATTGTAGGGACCAAGCTAATGTGACAGAACATTGCAGCTTTTCAATTTAATGTGTTCATAACTCGCTCCTGAA
Source organism: Trochalopteron elliotii (assembly GCA_024734555.1). Lineage (NCBI taxonomy): Eukaryota > Metazoa > Chordata > Aves > Passeriformes > Leiothrichidae > Trochalopteron > Trochalopteron elliotii. The sequence continues at coordinate 1,654,135 of JANPWX010000018.1, forward strand.
GGAAATGTGCCCTTCTTTCTCTTCATGAAGATCTGTTCCATGAAGACGAACAAACTATCAAAATTAATTAAGGGGAAATGATTGCCATATCTGAAAGAAAGGTCCACCTTTAGCGATACCACATTTGAGAAAATGCAATTCTAAAAAGGAATAACCATACAGTCAAATCAGAGCATGCACTGCTTTCAAAATACTGTGTTCATCAGGTCAGGAAAATAATGAGATATTGGTCCCTCCTGCTCAACTCTCAGCTGAGTATGCTGGACTCAGTGCTTTGCAACATCCTACACTGTGTTCCTGACTGGCAGAAGAAAACCCTAGGCAGCTCAACTCTTGCTTGAATTTCTGGGAGTCTGCACAATGTCCAACTGCCTAAGCAGTGCAGTGCTGACTTTTCCTCAATACTGCTGTTCCCCCAGTGTGGAGAGGGCATAAAAATACCCAGAAAGGAGCCCCTTCACCACAGTGGTGGTCAAGGAATCTCACTGTTTTGCAGAGAGGAAGGATGTGGTGGGCTCAGAAAGGGAGGCCAGATAGCAGTTCAGCATCAAGGCTGAACTTGAGATGTACTTGTTGGGAGCTTAGCTGTTGCTCTGCCTGCAAAAGCCAGAGAGAAAGGGAAAGATTTCAGAACAAAACTGTAAGAAATAAAATGAAGATGTGGGTGCAGAATTAGACCTTGTGAATCTCTCTCACCCCAAGAAAAAAATACTTCAGGGGTTTTTTGATTGCACAGGAGGAATTAAGAGGACAGAAAGCACACTGTGCTTTTAACGTTACTTTATTTTAGGCATGGACTGTTTTTCTTTCCACATAAATGATAAACACTGATTATAAACTTCATGGCATTAAATGAACACTAAGCAGGAAAGGTCATGCAGAGACCAGGAGAAAACATGATTTTTCAAAGTTGTACAAAAGACAAGATATCCTGGTGATTGGCACTTGAACATGACAGATGAACTTTATTCTGTGACAGGATGTCACCTAATCCCTTATTCCATTCAGTGGCAAATTCCAGCAGCAGTGAAATCAGGTGCCAAACATGTGCATGATTACCTCTGATGGAATCACAAGTGCCGGGAAGTGTGGTGGCTATAATTACTTCCGCACCCACAGCATTCTGTTCAAAAATGAATACATGTGGATGGGTGGATGAATGTTAATAGACTGATGTGAGGAGGAACTGTAGATGTCTTGCATGCCTGAAATGTGCTCTCTTTTCAGTGAATTCCCCACAGACAGAGAATTAAAACAGAGTTTCTGAAATTATTTCCAGAAGAATGGAATCACGATTTTAAGAACAGATCCATGAGAGGAGCAGGAATATGTAGCAAATGGTTTAGGGTAATCTCTTGCATGTTTCTTTAATGCTTATTGTAACTCATTTCCTTGGCTTTCAGTAGGTATAAATAAGAGAAAGCCTCAGTGTGATTCATTACACACAGTGAGAATATGCTAGGTAGTAATCCATCAATTCCCAAGAGAAAATATAATTAGTGCAATTAAATCAGGCTTCCAAATTTATGATAAAATTAATCTCCAAAGACCTGAAATGAGGTATTAAAAATGATTTGCTAGTATCTGTTCAGCCAATACACTTCCTGGTTGTGTGAGGCCTGACTGCCACAGAGCAGCTTGCAAAGATCCACAGTAAGGTCTTCTGGGTTTGTCTTTTTTTCCTCTGTTGAAAAGAATTCACTTTGTGAAAATTTGTTACATCACTAAAAATGAGGAAAGTCTTCTCCATTTTGACTCCTTTCAGAGAATGTGAAATACAGCTCGATACAAGTAGCTGTAGATTGGCTTTTTGCCTGTGACCTCAAAATTCATTGCTCCGAGGCTCTTATTATAAGGTAAATTACATGTGTCAAAATGCTGAACCTGAAGATGAAATCAAATGTGTAGCTTTAAGTACATCAAACATGTTGTTTCCATCTGGATACTTCAAGAATAAAGTAAAATATAAGATAGACAAATCTGTTTGCTTTGCTTTTTCACAACTCATGTTTCTCCTGGGGTTGGCAATAGTACATAGTAATGATGAATGGATATAAGGACCCAGAAAATACCTTTCCCATATGAAAGTGAGCATGTGAATATTGCAGCTGTTCCTGAGAAAAAACTCTCTCTGCCTGCCTGCCTATCTGTTTTCTCTTTCTATGGGTAAGATCCCAAACAGTAGAGGTGTTGGGACCCCTTGTTGCCTTTTGCTCTCGACCTATAAGTTTGGAAAAACAGGGGAAGCAATTTCCACCATTTTCATCAGAGGGAAAAGGTAAGGCTTTTCTGTCACACAAACAGTTTGCTCTTTGTGAAGCCAAGCTTTAAATTAGGATGTACAACCTCTCATGGAGGTCATATATAGACACATACACACGGACAGACCTGGGAGAGTTTGTAAAAAGTCTGTAACTCTACAGCTTAATACAACCGCCATAAGAACAGTTGTGTTGAGTCACCATTGGTCTGGAAAAGGGCTCAGGAGAAATTATGTTGTGTAAGGATACGTTAGAGCACGCAAAGTCTACTGGAGATAGTGATATTATGACTGGATGAGCTCTCAAGACCACAAAACAGTCAGAGAGAAAACCTGAAGAACAGAAAACCTACAACTGGCTCAGTTTTGGGAGTCAATCTTATGACTCTGGATTGGCTTGGGTGAATCACTGGCACTTTTTTTTTTTTTTTTTAATAAATGAATGAAGAATTTAATGGGCATGGGAAAAAAACACCCAAAATCCCCTTTCTCTTATAAAGGGAATTATAAAGCTGAGGTGCTCACAAGACAAATACAGTAATAACCTGAGTCTTAAATCAAACTCTTGAATAAACCTTTACCTGCCAGTCACAACCTTTGCCACACAACAAAGGTGATACTCAGAGCCAGGCCTCTGATCCCATGCATCCCAAGGACAATCTATCCACAAACCAGATCACAAATCTTTTTGCACTGCAAAAAGATTATCCAGGGAAGTATTTTGAATGTCCCTGGAATACCTCTGCTCACCTCTTGCTGCCAGCTCAGAACAAAACTGCACAATTCTCCTGTAAATCCTACCGATCCCTTGCAGACATACGAGCATCCCATCTGGTAGTGGCTTCAGTCACTTCAGATTTCCATCACCTACAGTGACTCTGACATTGGTTCAGACACTTAGCTCGCATGCACACATTTATACATAAACATTTACATTTAGATGTCTTAATCTACAAGCTCAGCTCCTTCCCACAGCTTTCCAAAATACATTCAGAACAGCTGTTCCTGCAGGAAGTCATGCAAAAGCTTACAGAGCTGTTTCACCCAGGCTCTGAACAGAAAGCATAATTTTGGGAACTTCCTAATATCTAGGAAAGGTATGTATTAGGAAAAATATCTTTAAAATACCTAAGCCTCCCCTGACACAGCTTCATGCCTTTCCATCAAGTCCTGTCACTGATCACCAGAGAGAAGAGATCAGTGCCCCTCTGCTTCCCCCTGTGAGGAAGCTGCAGACCACGAGGAGGTCTCCCCTCAGTCTCCTCTTCCTCAGGCTGAACACACCAAGTAACCTCAGCCACTCCTTGTGTGGCTTCCTGTCTAGACCCTTGACCCTTCCCCATCCTTGTTGCCCACCTTGGGACATTGCTGGCTTTAGCACTGCAACCAAAGGAGAAAGTGGCTTTTCTTGCTTCATCAGTTAGAGAACAAAATATTACTAAAACATTGGAACCATGAGTTTCTCAAGCAAGTGTGTATCATTGACAAAACCCGAGATTACCATTTATTTGGTAACTAATAAAAAGCCTCTGCATTATATTTTCTAGAGCATTTTATCGTCCTCATGTTTCAGCAGTTATGGATTATGTAAATCACAGTAATTTGCATTGTAGAGTTTATGTTTGCTGATTTTCTTCTAAGAAATTGTCATAGGTTATGGGTGAAGAAAAAGAGAGCAGACAAGCCCCTCAGACAAAATTACCAATTACTTGTCCAAATAAGTAATACTTGCTTGTGTCAAACAAGGCAAAACAAGACAGAATAGGTCATGTTCAAATGAAAAATTATGCTTTTTGAAAAATAAAACAGACAATAAGACAAACTACTGGGAAATAATTCAGGAAGAAGGATGCCCTTCAGACACTGCATACCCCCTTTGAAGATGGTTGTTGCCACTGATTTGACGTGACAGTTTAGCAAAATAAATTATAGGAAATTAAAAATGTGGAGAGTTGAAAGAGAAGAACAACATAAAGGATTTTTAAATAAAGGCGATCAGAGAAGAAAAAGAGAAGAATGAAAATATAACACAAGAAAATGTAAAACAAATGTAAGCTTTAGATAATTAAACCAGTTAAAAGTCATTTAAATGTCCTTTTCATGATGTTACACGGTATAATATTCTTTCAGACTTGAATTAAAAGAAAACAATTAATTGAGACAGCCAAGAAGTTATATTAAAAAAAAAAAGAAGAAAGAAAACTATTAAAATTAATTTACCCTAAAAAAACACCGACAACTGTAATCTAAGAGCATGCAAATACTCCCACATTTTTTTAACTGGTCAACTGATGGATGCCTTGTGTGGCTGATGGCAAATCTGCTATTTTGAAAACAATCTTAGGCAGTATTAGAGGATAGCAAAACCTGTTTTGCTGTGTCTCAGTGCAATATTTAATGCTCAATTGTGCAGAAAGAAAAAATAAAGCCATACTTTGGCTTTTGAAAGTGCTATCTGAGTGAATAAAGCTTGAAATATTTCCCTAAAACTACTTTTACAAGACTGCATTAGCTTTTGATTGCTTAAGTGCTGTCCCAATTTATCTAGGATGATTATACTTTTATATTTCAAATCACCCTAGTCTCCTTTTTGAACAGAGGAAAACTGAATGCATACATGCTGCTGAAGTAATTAGTATTCTTGCACACAATAGGAAACCACAGCAATTTTTAACAACTAGCACTCACACAGCAAGGTAACAACACTGGCTTTGAACCTGAGAGTTTCCCACACTGCAATATTCACATTGCTAGTGTGCCTGAGACTAACTCTATTCAGTGTGAAAAAAGTAAGGAAAAGTGCCATAGCGACAAATGTTTGCATGACAACTCCATCAAAATATTGGGTGCAGCCAGTGGTACATTTCTGTTTCCATCAAGGGGAAAAAAAAGTACTTGCAGAGAAAGTTAATGCACTTCTTTCTTATATTAAAAGCTTTGACAATATTTCAGAAATTCTATATAATCTGGAGGTGAATATGTAATCAAATGGTACAAATCCACAAGCTGTGCAGTTGGTTAGAGACAGGAATAGATGTGGTGGATACCTGGAATTATTCTCTCTCTCATAAACACTTTTGTATCAAGGTCAGGCAATATAGCAATCTGGTCTTCAGGACCTGGGTCTGGTGTGCTTCTCTGTCAGCAGCTATCCAGGACACTGACTTCAAAACTTGCTTACAAAGCAGAATATGTCTTACTACAAAAATTTATTGACTATGATTATGCAAGGCCATTATTAAAAAGTAAGCATGTCATTACATATTTTTACATAAAATTAAAATAAAGTATTAGAAAAGGAACACGCTCCTACAGCATATTTACAGCAAGATTGATTAAAACATATATTATCCATCTTCAGTCTCTAAGGAAACCAAGGCTGTGCAGGAGCTGCAACTTTCCAGACAGGTTGGTTTGTTCCTATCACTTTTGCACTCATTGAGCAATTTCAACCAAATCTGACAGCAGGAGAGGCCTGGGACACTGGTCTTCCTACAAGATAATGGAAAATCAGTAGCTGCTTGGAGAAAGGAAGTCTAATGCCTAATGTCTCCACTGCCAGTTGGAGGAATTCAGGGCATGTCCTGGTTTCAGCTAGGGTAGAGTTAATTTCTTCTCAGTAGCTGTTACAGTGCTGTTTTGAATTCAGAACGAAAATGGTGTTGATAGCACTTGATGTTTTGGGTTTTTTTCATGTTTATCCCAAGTTGAGGACATTTTTTTCCTTGTCTCATGCCCTGCCAGTGAGGAGCTGCACAAAAGAAAGCTGGGACAGGTGACCCAAACTGGCCAAAGGGATATTCCACACCACAGAACATCACGCCCAATATATAACATGGGGGGAGTTACCTGGAAGGGTGGCTGAAGGGAGGTCTGGCATCAGTCAGTGGGTGGTGAGCAACTGCATTGTGCATCACTTGGGGTTTTTTCCCTTTTTATTATCATTATTATTTACCACTATTACTGTATTTTACTTTAATTTCAATTATTAAACTGTTGTTACCTCAACATACAAGTTTTATTTTGATTCTCCTCCACATTCCACCAGGGCTTGGGAGGAAATTGAGAGGGGGTTAAGGAGTGGCTGCATAATGCTTAATCTCCATCTGGGATTAAAACCATAACACTGGGACAAGGGTCATCCAACAAGAACACAAACACATGTGATGTGTTTCTTTTCACAAACACATGCAAATAAGTGTCTCTTATTGACTCTTTTCCACTCATGGCACTGTCATGGTCCTTGCCATACTGAGACTCAGAAATTTAGACTTGGATCTTGTAAACACACTGGGCTTTCAGGACACTGGAAAACTCATGCTGCTGAATACTAATGCCTATATAAATGGATTTATTTGGGTAGGTTAACTTTTTAAAAATGTGCTCTTACACTTCACAAGCCTTTGACAACTAATGGGACTCCTAGGAATTTTTTCATTTGGGTAAATTATACTGTTAAGTCTTGACAGTTGTACAGCACATGCAATTACAGTCAGTGGAAAAATGTTATTTGTCCTTGTTCCCTTAATGTTCCCTTGCTTTCTTGCTCTGTCTCTCAGTTTGCAGAGTAGATGGTCAAATACCCAAAACATTTGCAAGCAATTTGCTAAGGGTCTTCTGTCTCTCCTCTCCACTGCCTCCCAAGCTGGGGAGCTTCTCTGGCTCTCCAGCATCGTTGCCCATAGAAGAACACATCAAGCAAGCACAGTGCTCCCATGAAAGCTATAGCTTTGGCCAATGAATCCTTGTCCTGAAGAAATCTTTTTATGCCAATTACAAACCAAGGTGAACTCTTCAGTCCCATTTGTGAACTAAATCTGACTGCTAGTTCCCTAAGACTGTAGAGGAGTGGCAAGCTGTTCAGACACTGAAACAACAGTGCCCTCATTTATACTCCCAAAGAACGTGAAGCCAAGTAAAATAGTGGTAAAAATGAACACTAAAGCAACTAATCATCTTCCATAAATATTGCAGGGAATTTCTTCTTTGATCTGCAGGTAACGTGTAACTCAAGTTGATTTCTAAATTGGAAAATAATACTGGTCAAATTCTGATCCCATTCCTTGCACAAAACTCAAAGAGTTTAGAGTCCAGGGACCAGCTTGCCAGATTAAGAGCCGGAATAGAGGCGTCATTTTCTATTGGGTCTCCAGAATTACAACATCTGCATACAGGTGGTGGATGGATGGCTGATGGCTCTACCTCGTCCTGGTGCTAATTCTTGAGCTCCTTCTGTTTTCTGCTCCTCACTTTCATTTTTTCTACAGCAGAAGAGAAACAAGGCCTAGTGTGTGCAGCACTATGATGCCAAGAAGATGCAGCCTTTCTATAATCATGTCAGTCATCTGATCACTGCCTGCAGAGCTCTGGGGAGCAGTGACAGAGAGCAGCCCTCATCTCGGTGAGCAATAGCAAAGAAAGCGTTTAAAGGGCCTGATCACGAGGGGTTTTGTCATTGTTGAAACAAGGGCTGAAGTCAGCAGAAACCTGATCACATCAGAAGTATGTCCATTTGCTACAAAGCCCATATATTTTCTTCACTCTCAAGGTCATGTCAATCTTGAGTCCTACCATGAAAAGAACTGAGCTCTCTATGTGGATTGACACTTTCCGCGAAGCAAAGCCATGGAAGTGATTTGGCTTCTTGTTTGTTTTACTTCATTTTAAAGACATTTGGGGGGAAATCAAAGCCAACTATAATTACTCATTAACCTCCCCACTTTTTCTTTCCCTTACTCTTCTTGTGGTTTCAGTGTCAGAGAGATCCTTAAAGAGCAGCTGAGTCTTGGTTCTTGACAGCACCACAGAAACTGTATTCACAGCTGTGGAACAGCCTCCCCAGGTTGTCATGTAGGGATGAGGTGACCTTCTGGGAGCCTTTATTTCAAAAACTAACATAAATTCAATAATGATTTTTTAAAAATAAAATATGTCCCAAGTATAATGGAAAGCACTTAGAGGGAACTGCTAGGTTTTCATGGATGAACCAACACAACGCTGACATAGCTTATACTGCACAACTCAGGTTATTACACATGCTCTGCATGTTACACACATTATATATGATTGCCAAAAACCGTATGTTTCTTGGGGGGAAAAAAAAGAGAAATATTTAAAAAATGAAAAATAAATACATATACTTGCATTCAAACCCCATATTTTCAGAAAAAAATATTTTCAGTGTTGACTGTTGGCTCCTATGCTACTACTCCTTCCATTCTACTTTTCCATTTATCACAACATTTTTCTTTTAGAGTTAAAAAAACAGAAGAAGAAAACTCTCTGGAATGGAAAGTCCTTGCATTTCTCAGCTACAAACCCAAGAAAAACAGATGTCTTTTGGTGAATTTCTAGAAAAATACTATTTCCTACAAAATGGTGTTCAATGAGGAACAAGTCTATTTGAAAAGGTGTTTTGCCATTTGGCATACATAATTTGAGTCTCCAATCCTATAAATGCCTGTACAGAGGCTTAACCTTGAGCATTTGTGATATCTAAATAAGCTAAATGGAAGTGATCATGTGCAAGACAAAGAATGTCCTTAAGTGCTTGTAGGATCAAGGACACAAGCAATTTTTTAAGGATCTGATTTTTATGCAGAAAACAATTAACTAGACTTAGGTGTCTGTCTATTGGTTACAAATGTGTAGAATTACAGAGAGGAGAATTTTTTTTAAAGCGCTGTTTATTTCCCAGATTTGAAACTTTCCCTTAAAAGCAGCAGAAAATCTCTCACAAAAAGTTGTCAGATAGTGTATTAATCTTAATTATTCACTCTCTACAGGGAAAACGCTGCTGCAAGACCATTTGATAGCAGAAATCTATAATGTGACTTCAAATAGCTTAAATTTTAGATATTACTCACTGCTCCCAGTTACTATCATTAGCAGCTATGTGAAATACCTAGAGGCTGCAGTGAAGATCAGATCTCTCTTCTGAAAGGCATGGGTAGAACCAGCCCATTACTTACAGCATAAGCACAGAAGCCATACAAATTGTGATAAAAATTAGATAATATCATTTCCCTTTCAGTGGATGTGAATGAGGAAGAAAAGTATATATAGAGGGAAGGATTTATCCAAGGCAGCAACACAAGGCCAAGGCAGGATGCACAATAGAGCTTGTCCCTGTCCAATTGTTTTGCTACAAGGTTATCTTTTCTCACTCTCACCAGCTTTCCTTTAATAGAAATATTTTTCAACACCACTGCTAGAAAATCATTGTGAACACCAAAAATGGAGCAGACACAAAAAAATTTAGGCAGTACATGTTGATGGATTTAAAAAATGAGAGAAAAAAATGAATACTAACTCACTAAGGCTACTAATGCTACCTAAAGAGTTATGCTGATGTATTAATGCAGCTTGCAGGACTCATTTGCTGTATTCAAATAGCTGATAATCACTGCTCAGAATTCAAACTGTGCTGCTGTGATAGAGCCTAATGCAAACCCAGAAATGTGTCTCATAGTCCCACTGGGAAAAACTCTTGTTTGTTCAGGAGCACAGCACTGTAGGGGTTTGGCTCTTGCGCAGCAACATGAAAATATGGAGGAGCCTGAACAAGCTTTTGGAATGTGTTTTGCCCAAGGGAGGGTGGGATAGGGGGGTGAAGAAGAAGGTAAGTTTGGCTTAAATCAAATACAGATACTATTTTTCAGAAAAGACACTGTCTTTGCAGGGTGTGAGGAAAAGGACCTATGCTGGCAGCTCCACCCTATGTGGTCTCCTCTGACAGAGCAGGTGCACTCAGGACCAGTCTTCTACTGGAGACACCTCATCTCACACCCTATGTCTTTCCCATCAGCCAACATTTTCAGGAGCTGATCCATTCCTTGCATAAACTGTAAGAGAAACCACTCCTGCAAGGCTCAACTATGAGTGTAGCTCAAGGCTGACTGAACATGGGGAGAAACCTGCTTATCTAGAATATCCAACTGACATTTTCCAAAAATGTCAGCACATCACCTGTCATCAGAAGGTGATGGGGGCAACAAAAGGTTTTGAACTTCTAGCAAGATCTGAAAACTGTAAACCGGTCACAAGTCTTATTTCTAACTTTGTAAAAGTGGAAGAGCCTGCCAAACTTATACACAAATTTCTGAAGAAAAAAAATAAATTTCATGTCTGCATAACCTCCACACTAGAGAGACTACAGATCAAACTTGACAGGTTGTGGTCACATGATAGGAAGGTCTTAATTCCAGAACCAAATTTCAAATTTAATTCAAGTTAGTAGTGCCTGACACCCATTTTCTATCTGGAAGAGTCTGCCTTGCCCTCCCCAGAAAAAATCAGTAAAGCATTTCCCATGTCACAAATACCCATTCAGTGCTACTCCTGGAAACTGTTCTGGCAGCTCTGCAGGGGTGGACCACCCTCTTCAGCTGAGTCAATGACAGGATAGGTGGGTTGAACACTTGGTGAGGGATTCAGCATTACCACTGCCCATCTGCACCAGCATTTGCAATGTTAACAGAGCTGAGGCAAAAGGAAAACTTTCAAAAAACAGTACTCTTGCACTAATAATGATTATGAATGTTTTCCATAACCTCAGCCAAGCTCTTTGGGCAAGATCTCCACTGACGCTGCTGATCGATTCTTCGTACACAGGATTACTGAAAGGCCTGTGAAAACAAATAACTGGAAACATCTTCCCTCCAATTCCCAAATGCTGTTCACAACAGTTCCATATAAACACAACCTTACTTGTAACCAGGTGAGGGAAATCAGCGGGGCCTCATGGCCATCTCTTACATATTATATTCTGCTCCCAGCAGCTGTAAATTCAACACTTCGCTAGGCATTAAATTTACTCTCAAGAAACATTTTCTAAGAGAGGTGACAGAGTTATTGCACTGTTGCAGCTGTGGAGTCAGATGGCAGTATGCCAGAACTCCAACAAAATTTTAAATTAGAAATCTGACCATCTGCTATAGGTGGCAAAAAGAGGCTTTTATGTCCAGGCTCCTCCCTTAGTTTTGTAATTTCCCTGGTACCAAAACGCATGGTCTGGTGTGCAACAGATGCCATATGCTTTCCACCGACTTCTTATTTGCAGCTGATAAGCACTGGAATGTCTAAAATATTGAAGAGAATCAGGAATCACTTCTTAAATGGCATTATGCCCTGCTATTACTCAGCCTGTGACAAAGCAGGGTAGTACCTTGCAAAAACTTCCAGTTTCTTTGGAATACCCCCAAAACCAAAATCTGCTGAGGTTTACTTACTTGCTGCCTGAAACAGGATCAACAAGGAGAACAAAATATCTTTTACCACCTGCATCCTAACTAGCCCTTCAAGCAATAGTTAGAGCTGGTGTATCTTTAAATATTATGGTAAACTGTTTGACAGCTTCTTTGAAACCTATTAAAAATGGGACTGTCTTCAGATAGGAAATTGTATTTTTGGGGTCTGACCTTCATAAAAAAATGTTATGAAATTCTAAATAAATACAGAACTGGAAACATTTTATTAATGCTTACATGAACACTGACTGTACTGCTTTTATATAATTCTAAATCACAGCCTACAAGAGTGGCAGAAAAGTATAAAAATGGACCTGAGGTATCACATTGTACATTCCTGGATGGGAAAACACACAATGCATTGCATCCGAGATGAGTATGGCAGGTCCTGACGCTAAAATGTGCATGTCAGTAGCTCATTTAATCAATTGTGAAGACGAACATTAAAAGAAGGATTCTGTTTAAGTGTATATTCTAATACCGAATTTTAATTGTATATACCATTATAATCCCCCATGCATTATTCAAATGATCATTCCTGTTCCTATTTTTGCTACACAAGGTGGGGACAAGAAGAAAGCCCCTGAATTATATCTAGAGCCATGTATTGACTCAATAGCTACTTCAAAGGCCAGTCACACTTATCAATATTAAACTTAAAAAAAAAATAGAATTTGCTGTTTCTCCTGGCAGATAAAAGAATCAGACTTTTTAGGGGATATTTGCACAGCCCACAGGCCACTTCTTTCTTTCCTCTCCTTCATTCTGCACAATGATCTATGAAATATGTTTGGGGCCTGTGGGTCCATTAAATGCACACCTTTAAAGGAGTCTAGCTGAAAGGACCCCATGATTAGGCTGAAAGAGCTCCCTTCTCCAATGTGAAATGGCACCAGAAACACTCTAAAAGTGTTTAATTCCCAAACACCACTTCTGCACCCGAGCTCAGCCTTGTGCCCACAACACAGACATTTGTAAGATCCACTGTGCAAAACAGTGTTTTTTCCAGAATGCTCTTTGAAACCTGAAGATGTAGCTGACATACCTTTAGAATACTAAAAATATTACAAAAACTATTATTAGAGAAGTCACATTTCCACATCCTTTTAGGATTACTACAGAGAAATGTCATGGAAATTTAGACAATTTTTAGTACTTCCTAAGTACATTTTAGTAGTCTTTCTAAAGAGATCATACTGGATACTGATGGGTAATTATGCACTCCCTTAATCAACTTTCTATTCTTACTGTATTTATGTCACAGTGCACAGGTTTCCCACAAAAACTGGTTTGGGGCAAATCTCTTGATGACTTGGTGGCTGTGGAAAAACATTCTGTCTACATGAGGCTGTCTGAAACATTAAGATATCAAACACATAAATCTGCTATTGTGGCACTGCAGGACTTCAAAAATATTATTAATATGTATTTTGTAATATCCAAAATGTCCACAGGACTTTAAAACAGATGAACACAAATTTCAAAGGCAAGGTAAATATTAATTCAGTTAGATCAAAATACTGAAAGAATAGATAATGAAAAGCAGTGCCAAGAGTCAGACAAAGGATGCCAGGCATTAACAATGTACAAGAAGAAAAAGTTTTAGGAGAGGTTCAGTAGCTCCTCTTAGCTGCCCCTCATAATAAGTTCTCAGCATTGTTTACTGGCCATGCTACCTTTTTAAAACTGATTCAAAATCACAAATTTAATATCTTTATTCTAAATTTAGACTTTAGAGGCTCATTAAAAGCTCTCACAGCTGGGTACTTTTAGAAGGTTTGGGGGGAAAGAGTGGGCTAGAAGCGCTTGCTGGTTAGAACAGCATGAGTTTTTTATGAGATTTTTTGCTGGTGCCATGCAATTTTACACTTTTTCATGGATTTAGAACTTCGTACCTTTCCTCACAGTTCATGCAGCTTTTGCAAACAGCCATTACCCAACACATTAACAAGAAAACCAAACACTTTGTGTCAAATGCCATCGTAAGACACTTATTGATACCCGTATGCAAAACCCACTGTTGGCTCCAAGGCTGTTGCACTACAGCTGCCTGGGTCATGGCTTTGTAGGGAGAACAACAAGTGCCTCCTATGCTGAGCACATGAACCAAAGCTGTCCTGGGATCACTCCTTCAGCACACAGGGGAGAAGAAACACAGGACAGAACTCTACCACTTCTGAATAGCTCAGGAACCATGGAACCCCAGAGGGATCCAAAGAAATGTGCTTTCTCCCCTCACCCTATTAATTTCTTCTTCTCATATTAACCTCAGTCATCTTGCATTGCTCCGCTGGACAGCATCCTTCAGCAAATGGAAAGGACCTTTAAAATTAGGCAAGACTGTAAGACTTAGTGATCAGCTCACTCTTCCTCTCTGTTTCCAACCCTATTGTAAGGTTCTGTGCATCTTCCCTACTTTTGGATACAAAGAAAAAACCCACCTTTGACAAAGTCCCATTTTCACTGATATAACCATGAGCTGGCATAATTAAGGTGGTTGAAAGGATCCATAATTCAATGCTAGTATTAAAATACAAGATAAAATAGGCTGAAAAGTTCATCTTTGAGAAGCACTGTGTAGAAACCATCAGCCATTTAAAACCTACTACGGTGGGTAGGGAAATTTGACTCTTATTTTATCTGTGAACAATCCCAACTTCATTCTTTCTTTGTCCACCTCTTATTTTTCTTTTCTTAGATTTTTCACCTGATCCTAATTTTTGTAGCAACTTAGGATCAGCTTCCATCTTGGAACTTAGGTTTGGAGCACATTGGTAGCCAATACTTGGGAGAAGAAACTGGACTGAGGTAGGTATTGCAAAAAGCAATTTAGAATGTGTTAAAAGGATTTATAACAATTTTAAAGAAAACAAGTAAGAAATAGTATAAAAATGGATTATAGTGGTTGTACACTATACTTATAGTAACTACCTTACAGTTTTAACCCAACTAGGGGACTAATTCTCATTGTAAACAAATGTGGACAATAAAGACAATAGCAAACATGAAGCAAGAAAGCAATTACATGAAAATGCAATTATGCAACAAGACTCTACCTCGTATATCCTTAAACTTATAAGCAATGATGGGTCAGTCAATCTGTCTTTGGAAGCACTGACTGCAAATAGAGTATATTTTCTACATGCATGGGTAAAATTTATGTTTGTATTTTATGTCTTATAGAACCGAAACAAATTTTCTTGCCCGAGTCGAGCACAAATTACTTTATCTGAGTAGCAAGATGGTGACATTCTCTGAATCTGTCTCTTGAGCCCTTTTCTAACCCATTATATATGGTTCAAACAACTCTTTAGATAGGTTATTAAAAATAAATGTAACATTTCCCTTCCTCTTCCCAGTATCTTCATTTGAGATCTAACTCTTCAGTGCTGTCTGAAAGCAAAGAACTGTACAATATATTACAAACTACAGATATAAAAATAGTGCTGCACTCAACATGGGAGAATTTCTTCTCTTGCAGAGTACCTGAATGTTGTACTTCTTGCAGCCTTTCCTTTCCATACCCTTATGGTATTTATGCTTCCCATGTCTGACATTTCCAATATCTCTTAAAGAATCTTAAAGATCTTGGGCCCTAGCTTTTTTAAATATCATTTGAAGAGGATTCTTTGAATGATGCTCACTCAGTAGTACAACTTTTTAATTGTATTATTTATATTTAACTATTTTATTAATATAATGTTAGCATCTTTTAGCAATACTACAAATTTTCTATGATAAAAATTAAACAATGCATTTTTTATGTGAGTGGGATTTACACTTAATATAAACTCTCTCAGCTTCTGCATCTGAGCAGTTGAGCCATGCCTTAAACGTGTCTCAGCTGCTTAAGAAGAAAATGTGAACACAGGGCACAAGAGAATCTCCCAGCACTCTCTAACCAGCCCGTCAGTATAGATAACCAGGGGTTCATGGCTGCAGCAGCTGTCATGAGTTCTTCTGCCCTGTCATCTGAGTGAAAATTCAGATGATTAAACCCTCCAAAAATTCCCAGGAAATTCAACAAGTCATGGAAAGAGAAAACGGAAGTGCATACTGGTTTTATATCTGGTTGCTGTAGTTCAGATTGTTTTAGATCCAAAATCCTTTGGTCAAGGATCCCTCCTGTAGGTTCCATATGACTGAGAATAGAGAAGACTATGACAGAAGCAAAGGGGAAACCACAAACTATAGTATTAAGATTTTTTAAATCATTACTTAATGCACAGCACCACAGTCAGTCATTTGGAAGGCACTGTCCACAAATACAATGGCTGATAGTCCATGACCAAAGAGCAAGAAAAAGCTTTCAGAAAAGACAAAAATCCCACAAAAACTAAACAGCTTCTTTGCCTGAGTGTTTACTGCGAACACTGGGGGTTCCTTCCTTATACACTAAAGCTTGGAACCAGATGACTGGTAAACTTGCACTTTCCCAATTTGTGTAGGGTTCCGTAGAGTGTTCCCAGGCAAATTAGCAGGAAAGCAGTCAGAAGAGCAAAACTATAGCAGAAAAAAATCACAAAACAAATATGGAAGAGCCAGCATGACTTTTGCCAGCATGCAAATGGGATCTGTACCAGAGGAAACTGCTGGACTCCTTTGAAAGAGTAAAGGAGCAGGTGGACAAGGGAGATCCCCAGATGCCTAAATGCGCATTTCATAAAAGCCTTCATCAAAAACTTTAAATAAGCTAATGCACCAAAGTGCTGGTCACATGGAGAAAGGGTTGGCTAACCCCCCAAAACATTAGGCCATAGACAGTCATCTTCAGATCAGCAGGATGTACCCAGTGGAGGTCAAGAGGGGTCTGTGTTCAGCCTTGTTTTTCAATCTGTTCCTGAAAGATTGGAAAGCATATGAGGAGTAAGGTGGAAAGACTTTCTGGTTGTGTCAGGGTGATAAAACAGATGGCGAATGGAAAAGTTGAAGAAACCTTACAAGACTGAATGACTGGGTTATCAAATGCTTGATGTAATTCAGTGCAGATAAATGAAAAAGAAACCATATGGAGAAAAATCCAACTTTCTTTACACATACATATTAGAGATACATCCTGAGACTGTTATTACCATTTAAGAACAAAATGCTGGTGTTATAATAGACAGTTTTACAAAAATGTCAAGTCTGTACTTAATAGTGGTAAAACACCCTAGACTGAATGTCATGAATTGTTAGGAAGAGAACAAAGCATAAACCAGAGTACATTATTATGCCACTATATAATCTAGAGTGCCTTTTTAATAATGTGTGCCGTCTGGTCCATTATTGCAAAAAGAACACAGAATGGAAAAAAAAGTTCAGAGACAACAAAGAAGATGAAAAACATCAAACCTAGCTCTTCTGTAGCAAAAATGGAATCCAAACATAGTTGTTTTCCTTTTCAAAGATAAACCTAAATATGTATCAGGACTCAGCATGTTTTTCTGCTGCTGTACAATGAGACTCCTGATGTTTACAGCTGTAAAGCGATTAGAAACATTTGGCTGAAAATCACCATGTAGATGATAACATTATTATCCTGTGTCCTTAAAAGAGAAAGAGGCAAAACTTTTCAGAAACTACTACAAAGTCTTAGTGTTGTGTCACAAACTAAATTTAAGGCACAATCTTCTTAATTATCCTACACAATTTGTGCCTCTTTTCACTAAGAGTCTCACAGTCTCTAAAAAGGCTGTTCAGCTTCCTCCTGAGATAAAGAAAAAACCCTAAACTGCTATTTTTATTCTTGTTTTAGTATATGCACTCCTAGCCATGTCCATTCCCACTCCCACCTCTCTGTGCAACTCAGAGAAAAGCATTTTCTCAGCACAGATGTTAGAGAGGAAAAGAAAAAATTTCTAGGGATACAGTTCGTGCTGCTTTGTGGTCTCCACCTGGCATAATTTTGGCAGCATTTTGGCTGCCTCCAAAGAGGCACTTAGGTAGTCAATTTGCTGCTGTAGGAGCACAACATTCAAGCTAGCACCACACTGCTTCTTTTACTGTGCGAGTTCCCAGTCCATCAGCCTGGATCTACCAGTGTTTTGCTGAAGTGAATGACCATTTTGGCCAAACGCATCTGATTAACACTCAATCTAGACAAGCATTATACTCCCTCATCCTCCTCTACCTTCCCTACCAGGAGCCCTGACACAACTCTCCCTGGTTTTCCATCTCCTCTGGTTTCCCCAGCTCAGGCTGAGATCCTCACCACATGCTCTAGCAACAGGGCAGACGCTTGCAGTCTTCTCATATACTGCCTTACATTAGCAGGGCCCTGCAAAAAGCAGACAAATCTTTCCTTGCAATGCTGTGATGGCAGCATGACCTCCTGAAGGTGGCCCAGAGCAGCCACCATGCCTCTTAGGGAGGCAACAAAAAACAGAGAAGGACTCAAAAGGGAAGAGGGAGAGAGAGGAATTCTCAGACAGCTGAAGCTGCAGCCATGGAATCTTGTGCTTCACAGCTTACCTGAGTCAGGCCTGCAGGTGCCCTGGGCATTGGACAGCTTTTATCAAGCTCTACTGGTGCACATCACAAGAAAACTGAGACATGTTGCTCCTGGTTCTAAGTGTGCAACTTTACATGAAAAGGTAAAATAACCAGTCTTATGACGAATGGATCAGAATTGGTTTTAGAATAATATTTTAAAGTTTTATTTATGGGACACTCTTTATAAGCAGGTGATGGTGCATTTGAGGAAACATCTGTACATTTATTTGTGCAAGTTTCCTCTATAGTTCACCTCTCTAAAATTGAGTCCAAATGGCAAGAAAGATAAGGTGAAGCCTTCCCTTAACCCACAGATAAACACAGTATGACTAAAGTATTCTTCCAGCATCGTAATGATTCAGGCAATAATAGAAAAGGGCAGTCTCTCCTTTGAGTGTGGGGAAGATGGAATTCAGTTGGACTTTTCTCCAGCTGAGTTCCCTCAGCGTTGACCCCCTGCAGTGTCACAGACATATCTCCATGCCACTTGTGACACATTACATCCTAAGCCAAATACACTATCTAGGGATTTTAGGATTTTATATGGAATAAAACTGGTGGGAAGGACTGAAGGAGAAGCAGGCAGCTATTACACATAAAGCTGAAAGGTAAGTTAGTGGCCAATATGAGACCATGTTTTCCCGAAGTTCAGACAAGAGACCTGAAGTTTAGAGTCCTCAGGACTACAAATGCCTGTATTGAATTTCAGTATTTGAGGCACCACAGAGAAAGGTTTTCATGTATCAAGATCCATCAAATATGTTGTCAGTATTATGCTACAAATGATTGAAACTAAACCACTTTACAAAAGCAATGAAGATATTTTCCCAGCATCATTTCTCAATTTAAGTTACTAAATGCAACTGCAGCATAACTTAAAATTGTAGGGTCAAAGAATATTATACAGTAGGGCAGGTGGTTCAATGAGATTTTCATGGTATAAAGAGGCACCCTAAGTGAAGCCACTTGAAAGCCTTGCTATAAACACATTTTAGTCCAGAGGTAAATTCTCTGAAGAGTCGCAAGGACTTGAAGACAAAGGGAGTAAAATAAATAATGTCTCCTCAACCATAACTGCTGAATACTGGGAGAGATATTAAAATAAAATGCCATGACAGTTTATCAGGTGAAGAGAATTGCAACCTTTATTTTTTCACCTCCTTTTTCAATCAGGGTCTTCCATCTGTGAGTGTGGCAGTGATTAACTTTCCTTGCTACACCTAGAAGATGTGCTGCTACTCACTGAGCACCCTATGCCACAGCACATAGAGGAAGCAAAGAGAACAACAGGTGAGTAATTCACTGGCTGCACAGAAACAAATATTTTGGCCTTTTAAAGCAAGTTGAGGGGGGCGGGGGGGGCGGCGTGGGCAGGGGGAGGAAGCACAACTCATTAAGGCTGAAGAAGAAAGGACCAGGTCAGGAAAACCATAAGGGGTGTCCAGGAATGCCTACCTAGTTACTTAAAGGCAAAGATTCTTACAGAAGAGGAAGATGGTCCCTACTTCAGACAGACAACCTGAAGTGAATGGGACACAGCTCACCACTGTTCAGCAGCCCTGGGCCCCAGAGTGCCCCCCAGCCACCCCTGCTCAGGGGCAGAGTCCTTCCTGAAAGACTGGACTCACCCAGAAGAATTGCTTGGATATCCCAAAGCACTGGCAAAACAAAAGACTATGGGATCTATGCTGTTAAGTCAACAAGGAAACAATGATATTCAAAGAAAAGTACTGACATGTCCTTTTGACTGAGCAAGCTGTTGGAGATATGCTCCATCAGGCAAAACTTCTTGCAGTGCTCTCTTAGAGATTTCTTTCATCCTTAAGTTTACTTTCTTTGCCTCTTTTTTTCTTTATTGAAGAATTTTCCAGGCTTGCTTTCTTTATATTTATCAGACTTCTTGAGAGGTTACTGTCCACTGGTGTTAGGAATTTCCAAGATATGAGAAACAAGTGAAAAAAATGAAAACAAACCAAACATGTTGCCCTCCTGAATGGCAATGTTCAAAACTGCATGTCTAATGGTGTTCTGTATCATGGGTGTTAAAAAAAAAAATCCCTCCATAGATGCTCACTATCCTTGAAGAGTACATAATTTATCATACTTTCTATTAGAAAGTGCTGGGGAACATTTTAATTGTCCAACAATATATTCCTTTGTTTTAATTTCAGAACTGCAATATAATAATCCCTCTTTGAGTTCTGATGGGATTTTCAAGAGCTCTCCTTGGCCAATTTACTACCATGGACTTCAAATAAAAACAGGATGATGAGCATATCTGAAGAACCTGTAGTAGAAGTAAACTTGACTAAAAGGGTAAGTTCTTGAGCCAAATTTGGAAGATGCATCCACTTATATTAGGAATACATTTGGCATCCTCGTAACAATTATTTCTATATTTAACAGTTTGGGCCGGGTGCTCAACTGAACTTTCTTTATGAAAATACATGTGTGGATATCACCAAGAGCATATTGAAATCACAAGTCTGAGAAAAAGAGCCTCAAAGTGCTCTGGTCTGTTCCAGGCAGGATGTGCCCTGTCTGCTTTGCATGTATTGTTACATGTAAGTCAAGTAAAGTACAAATCAATAGCACCATTTTAAAAGCTCTAAGATGTTTTGCCTTGAACTCTGTTTTTTACTCTCACCTGGACAGGTGTGCAAACAAAAGCAAGCTTTCACAGGCAGAGGTGAAAAGAATGCATGTCTCTCCTTTCCCCTTCCCTCCACTTCATTCTCTGGAGGACAAGAGCCAGTATCCCACCTCTGAGGAAGCACTCATTTCCATGCCTGCCAGAGTACAGCTGAGAAAAGGCAGCAAGGCAGAGACTAAGGAAAATGTGAGACAGAAAAAGAACATATTTTGCCTGAGATCTCATACAACACAGGTAACGTTCAAGGGTGGGAGAATAACTGTGTCCTTTCAAAAGCCCAGGAGTGTAAAGAAGCACAGGTCACCATTATTAAAAGGCTGAAGTGGATTGCATACTGCTTGAAAAGCTTAAGAAGTCTTTTCATTTACAAGTAAGAACTGCAAATTATCACAATGCTTTATAATTTGGCCCATCTAAATAACTCAATATTCACTGTGCTTGATGTAAAGTAGTCTTCCATTGCAAATGTATTAAATCCAAATTAATTAATGCTGAAACCTGTTCTCCAGTAAAATAATGCAGTGTTATTTAATATTTTCTTCTCCCTGAATATATGGTTATATTCTGGTTATAGACAGCTACAGTCTTCCAGTGAATTCTTGTGCTGTGTTACACGGTGTTGCATCTGCAATGTATTCTCCTGAGATTGGAAAGCTAGTATCCAACTCAGTGTAAATGTCAGCTTTTGCTCAGGACTAGTAATAACAGAGATATGTGGCTGAAGAATGAGATGCTTCTCTAAAGCCCTAAAGATTTAAAAGGAAATTATGATGTTCTTCAGAGGAAAAGATGATGTTCTTCAAAAGTTCCTGGATCAGAATTGAAACCCAATACTAGACTTGGACACAGCCCCTGTGCTAATAGAGTGCTTTGTCAGAGTAATTGCCAAGTAGATGTTCAAAAAAGATAGCTTCTAGCTAACTTGGAGGTGTTCAGATGTTAAAAATGGATTTTACAATTCCCATACCTTTTTCCAAAGATATTAAGTTCTAACTATTGTGTTTAATTATTGTTCAATCTCAGCAAAGCAAAGTTATTTTAGATAACTGTAAGTTACTGTGGCATTATCTATTCAGCTTTGCTTGACCACCTCAACAAGAATAAAGCCATGAGACACCCTGGCCCTCTTGAATTAATTCAGTTTTCTTCCAGCTTTAAAGATATGGAACCATCCTATCTATAGCCATTCCTATGCCCTAAATAGGACACAATACAGACACAAGTAGCCAGGCATTGCTGCCAGCATCATCAAAAACAATTATTCAACTCTGCAGTTCGTAGGCATGCACAGAACTGCGGGTCACCCAGGAATGCTCCACCCAAGGCATACAGTAAGTCACTTTTCAAACCCAAATACAAGGTACAGGATGAAAAACAAAGCTTTTAGGAGGGTGAAAGAAAGAAATTGTGGTGTTTCCCATGATGGGAGGAGGGCAAGGAGACCTGGGTTTTATCAGAGCATGGTAAAAGAAAGGAACTGAAGAGGCTCCACTAAAGAAAGTGCTGATGGTGAGATGGTGGCAACTGGGTTGAAATGTGAAAGCCAGGTAAAAGGCATGAATTGCCATTTGCACAAAGGAAGTTGCAGTGCAGAAAACTAATGAGGATTGAACAAGTTGATGCCTCTCAGTCCACTGTCCTGCTTCCCCTAAAATTACACAGAAGAGCGCAGACAGCATCAGTACTATCTAACCCTGTACTTAAAGAGTTGTGACAAAAACTTTTTCAAAATGCTCTTCCAGTTGCTTGTTACAAAAGAAACTTAAATTCCGATTGAGAAGATACTGTTGGCAACATTTAATGGAAAGAGGTTCTTCCATCAGCAGCATCTTATAAAGCGTGTTCTGGGGAATTTCCAATGGGAGTAGAAGTAAGGAGCCAAAACACCATAAATAAAATAGGAAGGAAGATAAAAATCCCACCACTTGAAGGACAAGACTTAACCTGCTTTCATCGCAACTGTGATTTCAAGAATCTTCTAAACCAGCATTTTTCCTTTGCCTAATTATACAAAATATGTTGGGTTGGATGTGGGAAGAGAGAAAATAAGGGATTGCTTGTGTTTATAATTAAAAAATAAAGCAGTTTTCTAAGCATAGTATTTCAGTGGTAATAGTGAGCAAGACAGGAACAACCTGTAAGGCTCCAGAAACATCACAGGGAATCCAGACTAAAGGGAAATTCCCTCTTCTCTTGACTTCAAGACGAAGATGGATGGTGGAAAGAGGACAGAAGTCTCATTGTTTATAAAGTAAGAAGCTTATAGCAATTTTAACGTCTTCTCAGAAACATACAGGTCTGGGCAAAGCAGTCAGACTCCCAAATAAAGAAGTTTAAAATAGCATTGGTTTTGCTAATAATAAATCACTCTCTTGTACCTACATGGATTCTACACAATGTCAATGGTTTTGGAAAGAAGAAATTCCTTTCACTTGAAACTCAGCTGATCCTTCTTAGCTTATGGAGTGAGTGCTGCTAATAATGTTTTGCCACACACACAGAGACTGGAAGCCCCTGAAATGACAAGAGAGGACATTGGCTGCCTCTATATTGCTCCTAGAGTACAATAACAGAAGCCATGGTCTGTCTCCTACAAATTGTCTTGTTAAAGGCAGAGGCTTCCTTTTTCAAAAAAATATAACACACAAAATGCATTTGAACTGTAGCTTTTCATTTCCATTCATATTTAATTGACCCATCCAAAAGAAATATCTTAGAATAACAATTTATTTTCTTCTACATATATACAATCACTATTATTTCTGCTTATTTTAGCATTCTGTTCCTCTGAAAATAAAAATGGAATTACTAAATTGAAACAACTACTTGTCTATAAAACCTCAGTGAAATTCATCAGAAATGCTCATGGTTACCTGTAAACAGAAAGACTCACAGAAAGCAAAGTCTAAACTCCCATCATTCAAGTATTATGCCATTATATATTGTGTCTCTTAATTAGAAAAACATTCTTAGAGCTTACTGTTTTATTTTAAAAGCAAGTAAGCATTTTTGCCATAATCATAAGACTGGAAAAACAAATCTTTGTATTTTACAATACAAAATTTATCCTACAATAATTACAGAAAAATGAAAGAGATGTTTCTTTGTTATCTTGAATAAATTACTATAATCATATTGGAAATGCAATAGGTTTTCCAGTATCTGCTTTATCAACCTCCCTCAGAACATTACCTTAGCGCTAATTTGAATTGTTGTTCCCAAATCTCAATTTGTTTGTAAAACTAACCTCAATACCAAAAGGATATAATTTTTGGAACAGACTTTGCAGTGTGAAAATCACAGAAAACAGGTTTAGAATACAAACAATACCCATATCTATAATCTTCTTTTATCATGTCAATTATCTGGCATTAGTAAATGCAACTGGAGTTTTATTCAGCTCATGTCCCCACTGCTCCGGGCTGTGCATCTGACATTTATGCATTTCGTCCATTTGTCTATAAGCTATTGAAATGTTTCTTGATATAAAATGCACTTTTTTTGTGTTTTTTGGTTTTTTTAATGGAGAAAAAGAAAATAGATTATCTGACATTTTCTGTAACAGCCATCAGGTGTTTCGCAGTGAGCATATTATATCAAACAATCAGGGGCTCTGAAAAACTCCTCATCATGTCCATGAATAAGGATGGAGTAGCAGACACCCTAAATTCAAGATATCAGAGGCACAGACACACACTCTGCCAGCTGGCCATTTCTGTCAGCAGTGCACATCTGCACTGTGACTGTATCAGATGTTAAAACGGAGCCACACAAACCACTCTACTACGGTGGATCCAGGAGACTGTAGGATGGAGAATGGGGAGTGAAGCAACCTACAGACAACACTTCATGGTATCAAATAAGGGGAATAGTGTAGTGAGAGTGCTTTTAAAGTCTTGTATTTTGTGATGCATTTGGCACGACTTAGGCCGATTCATACCCAAAAATAATAAAAAAAACCCTCAGTAAACAATCATGTTTGGTGGTCATTTTTGTATCTGTGGAAGCACTTCCCTGGTTTTGCTGTACTGGGTGGCCTTGTGATTGTGGCCAACAATATGTCCCACACCTGCTCTGATCTCCCTGCTCTTCCCAGGCATGGTCAGAGTCACTGTGGTTGAGAAGACTCTGTAGTTCCACCAGAGCCACAGGTGATGGGAAAGAGACTAACTACCCTCCCTGCTTGGCTGCCATACCAATGGCCCCTGAGCTCCATGGAAGAGGGTGGGAGCTGCTAGATGACTCTCCTTCATCCTGCACCACATCCTCAATAGCACAGATGAAACCACACATGACAGGCCATAAAAGACCCCAAACCTGAGACATTAAGGTCTGGTTCAGCTGCTGGTGAAAGCTGGGAACAGCAGTTCACATGTTGCACTCTGCTTGGGTCACTTTGAAAGAAACCTGCTTACTGCTGGGAATAACAGTAGAAGTCATACAATTACTTTTCGGGGGGGGCATGAATGATTCTCTCTTTTCCCCTTTTCTCTTCTTTTTTTTAGTATTTTTTCAGGGTTTTCAAATTTTTTTTGTCTGGATTAAGGGCAGTTTCTTCTTCTGGTAACTCAGGAGTTCCAACACTCACTACCAAAACATAAGATTCAGTCCTCTTAAGATTCAGGCTCTTCTAAGCTCAGTACATACAGATAAATGAGTTTATGTGCTTTACTGCAAAATATTTGATGTGGTTAAAAGTTAAACTCCATCAGTGGTGATCTTCTAAACTGGAGTAAGGCTGTTGAATTAATGTCAGAAATAAGTGTTATGCTAGTAAGGGTACATTTCATGATGCAAATATATATTTCTGTTATATATACAATTTTCCTTCCTTTCTGTTAAAGCAAGCTTTGTGAGAAATTGCTTTTAACTTTGAGGTATATCAATTGATTTGGATTTATCTTCTTCCTTTTCATAGTACAATAGCATATTTTAAATTTCTGGTAAAGTTACTAATGATATATAGCTATCTTGATAAGGTGTCAGATGATATTACTAATATCACTGTAGCAGTAAAATGTTTTCCTTCAGGATGTTATCATTACCATGAGAAATAGTATTTACCAGCGGCACTTTCAAGAAAATTTAAGTAAAAGCACGCCACTTTATCCTTATTTTAAGCTTTGACATTTTTCAAGCTGACCACCATTGATCTTTAGGATAAGCATAAGAAAGCTTTTAAATTGAGAAAATACATTATTCCTGAGCTCTATTGAGAGTATAAAGTGGGGAAAGAATTGTCATAATTTGATCATGTTGTTCATGAGAGAACTGCAAATCTTGCATGTTTTAAAAGATCCAATTTAATTAAAAAATTAATAACACTTCTGAAAATCAAGATATGTATCTGCACAATTCCTTTCTTTAACGGTCCATTTTGGTTTATTTCCTCTTCTTTTCCTTTCTTTATCATATTTGCATGAGGTTTTTCTGTGAGGGCTAGAAATATCTTTTATTACTTTTTCATTTGTCTTCTTGTTCTCTGATACTGTGCCCATATGAGTTAGTATGTTCTGTCTCCCACTTGTAAAACAAAAGGAATATTAGCTAGCCTGCATATTCCCAGTAGATGAAGAACAGCTAAGTCACAATAAAATGGCTTCGTAAAGGGCGGTGCTGGCTTTCACAGGTACACGTGGACAGAAGTGCAGAGAGGAAAGAAAAAAAGATAAGAAAGAAAAGAGAGAGAGAAGTTGGTGAGAGAGAAAGAGAGAGAGAAAGTGGAGAGAAAGCAAGAAAGCAAGAGCCCTGAGGCAGTAGGCTGATACATAAAATGTTACTTTTGATGCTGAATGTGAATTCCATATATTAAGAAATTCTGTTCCCTGAAATATGACTAATTTTTTGGCTGTGCAGTAACACATGCATCTTAATAATGTATTCTTGTGTTCTGAGAAAGATAAATTTGAGAAAACACCATCAAAATAAATGACATAGAGAAGTCTTTATTAGAGAAGTCTTTATTTTCTCTCTTTACAGGGTTTCTGGGCATTTGCTTTGCAAATATTTAAATGAGTTTATATGTGCCTTTAATTGCAAGCAAAACCTATGGAACTTTCCAGTGCATATCTAGACTCCCATCTCCTTTCTAGCAAACATAACCCAACCCCATTGGTATTCCACTAAAACCAAGCTAGTTTTCTTCCAGAGTCAAACTGTAAAAGACACACAAAGCAACAGGGATAATAAAAATCAGTAGTTTCTGAAAAATGTTCTTTTTCAAAATGTCCATTGTGATTGAAACAAAAGGATTTTGATTCACACCTAGAGGAAAGCACATTATTCTAAAATCTTCACTACATCTGTTTGAACCAGTGGAGTCATACTGAGGTACTTTGGCACAGGTGCATTCTGCAGTCACCAACACGCTTCCTACCTATGACAGCATATGAAGATGCTGATGTGAAATAGCCAAACTGGGTGTGCCAAGAACTTGCTTACACACCTACTCCATCTGCTGTCTTGAATGTTGTTTCCCTCTCCCACAGTCCCACTGAGAAAACTTTTTAACTTGCAGACTAAGCTCTGACCTCCCCGTTAGTCTGAACAGAGCCACAAGACAGAGAGGCAAAGACATCAAAGCCTTCACTAGCAGGTAAAATCACTGCTCTCTTTCCTTCCAGAAAGCACTATCTGCTCTTTTAGTAAAGAAGCACTGTACCTTATGATGCTGCCATAAACTTAATTTCACCTAAAGTCTCGATATGCTGTACAGACCAACAGTACAAACAGGGGATTCCATGCTGCTACCAAGCTGTGCATGAACTACTGGTAATGAATAGGCAAAGCTAGAGAGACTCCAAATGAGTAATGCCTGGGTAATTCAGGGATAAACACTATCTCCCTGGGGATTCGTGCAACACCTTTTGCTGAATGTTTCATCTAATAGGGAACAGAATCTTACGGGGAAAAAAATCACTCCATTCCTCCTGTAACAGAGTCACACTTATGCTCATCTCTTGAATCCATGTGTTACCCTGCAAAACCCTCTTTTCCCCAGCACATCTGAGAGATTCTGGAGACGTTTTTCATAACCAGCTCCTATAACAGCATTCTGGAGTAGAATTTTAGCTACCTAACCACTGCCTTCTAGGTGTTATAAAGTGTCTGAAGGGTCTGCATGGGGCTGAAAGACAAGGCATGGGACTCCCAGGAGTACCAAAAGGATGCAGTACTTTAAATGCAGGTAGGCCTCCTGAGATGGCAGCAGAATTGTTAAAATAGCAGACATCCACTGTAATACTAAGATGTCTAAATTTGCTGCTAAGTAGCAAGCAGGAATGTTGTTATAACTGGTACCAAAACTGGCACCCTGTGTGTGAGGTACTTGTCATAATTTTCAATATCTAACAGTAGGCAGACATTTTCAGTGATGGAAAAACCACTCATGAGATCCTGAAATAAGTTAGAGCCAGTGAAAAACTCACTGACAGCGAGAGGCAGTGAAAAACAATTGCTCCCAGCAACAGTGGAAATACTCCATGCTGAAAAATGAACTTGTTATCATCTCACACAGAAGATGTGACAGTCATCCCATGTCTCATAGAACACTTGCTACACAAAATGCCCAGTCTCTCCTGACTGAAGCCCAACCATCCATTTCAGGCCAGAAATTGCAGAGAAACTACCTGCTGCCCTCAACAAAAGAGTGACAATATCACAAACCTGAAACCTAGAGATTAGCCCAACACCACTAATACTGTCATGCCTATATATGGCACTGTTTCTGGGCTGTTGAACCTTTCTGCAAATTCTGTCATATTAAACCTGCTGTTTGAAAAACACAAAGCACACTGGAAGCAAAACAATTCTACAAGTTCAGAACTCAAGAAACCACGGCTAGAAGCCAGTTCATTTTTGTTAGATAAGACTGTCCTAAATTTCAGTCTTCTAGAGTGGTAGGAACAGCAGGATCTGCAAAAAAAGCCCTATTTAGTCTTCAGAACTCAATGCCCTGGAGTCGACATTTCAGATGAACTCAGGGATGGCCCCAGGTACAGAATGACCATCAGCACCTGGAGCACTGTTGGGGCAACCCTTAATTGCACATTTCAGTTCAGTTTTATCTAAAATGAACCCCGTGAATGTTCAGCACAACCACACCATAATGTAAATCAAAGCACAGTAAGTGGGGACAACTAGGGGATTTGTTTTGGACCAGGACCCCATTTCTGAGCTCAGATGCCAACTTTCAGAGATATCCTTGGCTGAGAGCCTCTCTCTCCCCCCAAGGGTTGGATGAAATATCTCTGCCTTCAGAGGGCTGCCTCAGCTGCTTGTCTTAGCTCAGGAAATGAAAGCTTTCTTTAGAATGGTGGCCTCTTGGTGGGAAGTTTTTTATTCAGTTAACAATTCTCTGGCCAAAACATATGCTGTTGAGAAATACCAAATCTACAGTGTGGAAGAAAAAGAAAAAACCCAAATCTCTGCAGGCTCTACCAAGAACAAAGGATATTACCTTTGCTTCTCCAAAGCTGTTGGCAATTTTTGTTGTATTTTAACACTTTTTCTTCAGAATGTCCAAAATCAAATCAGCACAGAAGGAAGCACAGGAGAAGACTCTTCTGCTGGTCAGTGCCTCTGAAGGTTGGAAAGTTGACTGGCAGAGTCATCTGACATGCTCCCAGAAAATCTGCCTTTTTATTGACATTCTTGGCTGCTCACAACTGTAGCAACAGATCAGAGAAACCGCACAATTCTGAAAAGTGATTCATCCTGTCTGAATGGCAGGTATTCATACTGGAGAGGATCTATCTGTGCCCATTCAGATCCCCATTCAAAAGCATTTATCTCCAAAAGTCATTTTTCATAAGATCATTAAAAAGCAAATAATCAATGCTTATTTCAAAACTAAATCAAAAACTACAGAAGCAGGTAAATTATTTGAACATTTCTCTCCATCTTATTTTCTTTGCACTTATTTGTGGCTCCAGAAACAACTTTGAAACTGAGCTTTTAAAGGACACCCCCTCCTGAAAGGAATTGAGTTTCTCTTAAATTTTTGTTAAACTGCTCACCCTGAACTCAGGTCAGACTGAGCTCTTCCCTGAGGATTAAGGACACACCTGCCTGATAAAAGGAAGAACTGAGGGCAATATTCATGAGTTACTTCATGCACTCTTCAGTTCACAGAGCAGATCTACAGAGTGCTCAGAATTTGATAAGAGAACACCGTCAGAGAATGTTTTACTATTCATCAATTAATTTTTACAAAGGACTTTGCAGATTAAAATCAGTTCCTGAATGTGTGTTATTGTAAGTCACCATGAGGTGAGGAGCATTCAGACACAGGAGCATGGAAGAAAGCTCAAAAATTCTGCATGCAAACCTTAGTTGAGGAGCAGAAAACAACAGTTTCCAAAAAGCAGGATGGAAGGTAACTGTTTCCATAGGAGCTGCTCACAGATGAAAGTGGAAAAGGAGGCAGAGAAAGAGGGAAAAATGAAAGAAAACTACAATCGGTTAAGCCTTGCAGAGAAAAGATAAGGGCATCAGAAAAGAAGAATGATTTAATGCCAGCTAAAGTGATTACAGAGAACAAAAGAGCTCTTATAAATTCACTGTGGCTGTGAAGGGGGAAGAAATACAAGTGGGAAATTATGACTGTTAATAAATAAGGAGAGAAACAATACAAAATAGTACCATAAAGTGGCTGAGCACATGACCGATATCTTAAAAATCCCAAGTCACTGATAGAAGAATATTTTTCAAAGAGGTGCAGGTAATTAGGAAATTAGTAGATTCTTGTAAACATCATTTTCAATACATTTAAAAAAAAATGCATAGAAAATGTAAGTCACTCATTCCAGTGACTTAATTTCATCAAGGAACTCTTTTTGAGTTAGTAGCTTTTTTTAGCTCGACAAAACTGTACAGCATCCATGAAGGGATAATATTGGTTTTATTTAAGCCCTTTAGCAAAGCATAAAACCACCAATATTATATATATACGTATACATAAACAAAAACACTAGCTTGTCAGTAGGTACTACTGAATGTCATTTTGTCTCAGACAAACCCTATTATCACTGTAAAATACAATCAGTTTTCAACATAGTCCTGTGGAACCTATCACTGAAGCCCTTTAAATCACATTTTTCAATACAGATAAAAACTAAAACAAATTAGTAAATTTGAATTTGGTAAAGCATGACCATCATAACGCAATATTAGAAACTTAAAACTTTGTCAGATTAAAAGATCCTGCTGCCTGGTGAACACAGACACTGTGTGTGGACTGCAGGCGTGATGCCACTTCTGAAAGCAGATATGTGCCCAGGTTTTGTGTCTGGCACTTGGTAGTGAGACTCCATGGCAGACTAAAGCATGGAGGTGATTTCTCCAGCCAGTGGACAGCCGTGCTGCCCATGCTGCAGCCAACTTCCTGGCTGTGCTGTGTGGGCCCAGGCACCCACCCCTCACCTTGCAGCAGCTCTGCCAAGCCCTCTCCTCTGCAAGTCACACACCGCAGGATTCACAGATAGGCAGAAAATGCAGCTCAATATATTGTTACGTGACATCTCTCAGGCAGCAAAAGGATATGAGTAGCTACCAGCAAAATATTAAAATTGCAGGTGACTTTTGCAGACCTTGTTGCAGAAGAGGGATGAAAGGGAAGCTTCAGAAAAATTAGGACCTTTCTCTCGGATTTTCATGTGCTCATACAAAGCAAAAAAGGAGACCAAATACATTAGAAATTACTTGAAGGTTTTAAGGCACTCAGTTCTGTACAAGAGGAAACAAAACGTGACTGAAAGACAGAATAAAATAGAAGACTATAAAAACATTAATTTATTTTAGTTCAATGAAATGAGCATCCATAACTGAACCCTGATTTGTAAACGCAAATAGAGCAAACTATAAAATATACAACACGATTAGCATACTTCAAAGCTGTAGGAAGCCATTCATCACTGAGACAAAAGGCTCCAACTCAGGAAACACCACTCAGATTTGGCAGTAGTGTCCTGAGCCAGAACTCAGTGCAGACAGTGGGGCAATCAGCTTTGCCTTAGGGACAACCAAATACTCCAAAGTCAAAATCACCTGTGGCATCTCTACGCCTGAATTGCCATGATTAATTAGTAAAACTCCTTTGACATTGCCTGAGTGCTCCTTAGAGACCTCAGAGTGCAGAGGACGAGAATCCCAGCTACCTTGGCCAGATGTAGGTGCCAAGCAGGGGCATATGAGTAAAGGGCAAGGTGACCAGAGCAAAGCCATGAGGTCCCTCTAGTCAGGGCACGGGAGGAAGTGCAGAAAAACCCCAAGTCTTTCTTCCTTTGTCTGAGGAAAAAAGCATTGAGGTTTCCTATGAATGAATGCAATCAACAACACCATGGAGACCCTTTGCAGCCCAGGTCAAGGGGAGAGGGCTGGGTGAGAAGGAGAATGGAAAGTGAGAACAGCAAAAGCGTCTGAGCAGAAAGAGATGGGAGTAGCATAAAAAGAACAGGAATCTGCTTGGCTAGGGAAAGAGTTATGGGAGGCCTGAAGACAAAAGAGCAAGAAATTTAAGCTAGAGGCAGTCAGAGGTGTCAGCACAAGGATTCAGAGAGGGAGGTAATAAGGTCACCATGACAGGTTAGGAAAGGGGATATTGACGGCTGCCTTTCACGGGACTTTGAAGTAGGAGGTGGAGGTGTCAGCAGAGATTACAATAAGTGAAACAGAAGGCAACACACAGATCTTGGTTTTTCTGTTGGAATAGGGACAAAAGGCCAGCCAAGGTGAATGTTTTTTGGGAGTAATTATCAGGAGTTAAACAGACCCTAAACATGCAGGTCGCAGAGGCGGTGGCAATGGTGCTGACTTGCAGATGTAACACCAGCAGAGGAGAGAAAGGGAGTTTCACTGTGGGATTAGGTTTGAGGAGGAGTGTGTGCTTAAGAAATAGTAATAACAAAGAGAAGCCCACTCCAAGCCTGAATGGACCTCGACATCTGGTTGTGACAGGCTTCCCAGAAAGGTTCCCAGGGAATGCTACAATCCTTTACTGTTCCCCATACACACGTGTTGTCTGCTACTGTTATTTCAGGAAACAGCATCAACAGAAAGTGATGGAGAATAGCAGAGGAAAGAAACCCTATGAGAAATAAAATTCAGGTAAGAGGAAGGACCTCTGGTGAAAAAGAAAGCAAATCAAGAGGAAAGGAAGCATACTGTACAACGAAGAGTCTGATCCTGAGTCCATAAAAATGGAATGCTCACAATAAGCTGGCTGGAGGCTGGGGTATAGATGGACAATTGACCAAAAGATATGCATGAAGATATTGCATGAAGACAACCAGCAGAAGAGGATATTACTGAAGGGCATGGGGAAGATTAAAAAAAAAAAACCTGGAAAAAATATTTTTTTAAGCTAAGGTAAGTGTTACAATGACTCTAAGCTACCACAGTGAAGTGACTGATGGCAGGTACAAAGCTCAGTCCAGGTTATTTGTCCAGATCATTAGAAACCTCAGTGAGAGAAATTCACAGAGAAGAACTCAAGAAAGTTATGTGTTTGAACAAAGTAAGAGGGGAAAGGTCAGGCAGCCTTAAGGGTTCAGAACATGACTATTTGTGGGGAGGGAAAAGGGTTTTTTGAGGACAGAAAGAATTGGTGGTGCCTGCTCTGAAGAAAGGCACACAGGCATATGACCTGAGTGTGCAGGTGACAGACTGTGACAGAGGAAAGCAGGAAAAACAAGAAAATATTTCCAGCAACGGGTCCCTGGCTGGTCCTGAGATTTCTTCTGTGGGAGCACAAGGCTGACATGTATGCCAGGAATAAGGCAGAGCTGAATGCTTTAACACACAGTGCTGAGAGAGGAAAATGGTAGCCAAGGGTTAAAGATAAACTGGGCAGAAATGAGAGGAGAAGCAAATTAACGAGAGCAGTGAGGGGAAGAATGAGATTGGGAATTAGATGTCAGGGATTTTGACTGAGGGAAGGTCATGGAAAGGACAGGTGAGGATGGGCAGGTGGGATGGGGATAGGGGGTTTGAAAGAAAAGTGGCAGTGGTGGTGGTCAGATGAAGGAACTGGGTTAGTGGGAGGTCAGACAGTGACTGCCTCCCCCTCCCCGAGGTGGAAAGGGTGGACATAAATGTGTCATTTGCTCAGTATTTCATGCCTCTGTGTCAAAGGGCAGGATCCTTAATAGCACAAGCATTAAAAAGTGTAGCAGGCTGGAGGGTTTTTTTGGGGGTGTTTTTACGC
This sequence comes from Trochalopteron elliotii, assembly GCA_024734555.1. Lineage (NCBI taxonomy): Eukaryota > Metazoa > Chordata > Aves > Passeriformes > Leiothrichidae > Trochalopteron > Trochalopteron elliotii. The sequence continues at coordinate 1,687,974 of JANPWX010000018.1, forward strand.
TCATAGGACAAAATAAATGCCTACATTTTGCATCCTTATTTTTTTTCCATGATTTACTAGAAAGCTGCTTTTAAAAAACCACCACCAAACATTTAAGAAAGTTTACAGCTACGTAAATAGATAACAGCTCACCTTGATAGATAAAAGCATCACAGCACTTCAAATGTCTTTAAGTGCTGGTGTGAACAAGAGTAACTTGATTTTAAACTACCATTATTTTCAGCATTTATTGTAGTCCTTTCTTGTTTTACTGCATTTCTATTTATTCAATAAAAACCACATCACTTGTCTGGAAATTTAGCACCAACACACCTAGCACCTTTTTCCTGCAAAGGAGATGGATTGATAAAACTTCCCACTAAAATGGCAAGATATGTATTCTGCACACAACCTCCTACTTATTTTAATTACGAAGAGAGTGGGTGACATGGATGTGAGGTGGTCCTCTGGCTGAGGGTGAGTGTAGATGGAGTGCACAGCAGTGATCAGGAGGACATTATGAAGCTCAGCTGGCACACAGGAGAGCTTACAAACACTTGTAAATTGGTTAAGCTGTGGTCAAACTAACTCTGGGGATAGAAAGAAATCTGTTAGAAGAGGCTTCAAGAAGTTACAGAAAACACATTAAAATCTGACTTTTTCTTCACAGAGTTTTTGAATTTTAGTGATGTTCTGAGGTTGAAATTTAATGTCCAAAGCCTTGTCTTTAAATACCAGCTGGTAAATTCAATAACTTTAGGTGACAAAATTCACAGCATGGTTTTATAATTGTTATTTTCTTGTTTAGTGAAAGTTAGTGCTTAACTGAACACCGAATTTCTCTGGCAATCCTCTGTGGCCTTTCTCTCAGAGTTCCTCATTTTTTGAGCTCCAACCATCACTTCTCAAACACCAGGAGGCAGACACTCAATTCTGTAAATAATGCCTAAGTGAAAATAAAATGCCACATTGGCACCCTGAGCCTCCCTGACGCACACTGCTCTGAACAAAACAGAAGATGTTGATCAGAGACTTCATGGCTGTATTTTGCCCTCCTATGCTGGATTAACATTCCCCAACATTGTGGCCATTGGCACGCCTATACTGAGAGAACGACAGCACCTACAGGTACCCACCACTGCAAGTATTCACGATTCCTTATCAAACCCACACAGAGAAAGAGTTGCACCTCCTACTCAAAAATTTTGTTCTTTTAAAAGTGCATGTTTCCCTCTCAAGATGCCAGCTGCTTTATTAAGCCTATTTATAGATAAGTAAAATGAATAGCAGATGGCCTGTGCAGATTAGGATTTTGAGGCACGCTGCAACCCATAACGTCTTGTCTTTGAGGCAGCTAACGTCGACCAGGAACAGCCATCTGCAACCTGGAATGCTCCTCTCTGCATTTCCTCCATTCTGAAATGCAGCAGTGGCACTGGCTAAGAGGTATTGATCAGAAATCTTGATGGATTATTCTGGTTTTGATCAAGACAGAGGGAGGCACATGGCAAGGGAGCAGCGTTGCTGGGAACTGGGCTGATTCTGGCAGGTTCTTCCCTCCACTGATTCACCGATGACTCTTCTCGTCTTCCCAGGTGCCTGGGCAGCTCTCACACAGTTTTTCCTGCCATAATAATTCACCAGAATAGTCTGCTTATTGAACAGATAGCTTCAAACCTCTTTACGAGCAGTCCCCTAAAAGTAGCTGTTAGTTTTAAAGAAAAGAACTTTGTGTCTCACACAACTAAACTCCTTTTAAAAGCCAGGGTGAATAGTTACCATGAAGGTGAGAACAAAGCCTTTGGAACAACAGTGTTCAATTTTTTAAGTAAAAATTAAAATGCTAATTTGAGCATGGTACCTTCCTATTCTTATTCCACTTATACACAAGCTCCCTAAATTATAACTGGCTTGCAGGGGAGGCATCTATAATTAACTCATTTTTCTGACAGGTTTATTCTTGTATAGTATCTAAATAGTCACTTAAGAATAAGTTCTCTGCTGTATGGTATCCTAAAGGAAATTGATATAGGAGGTTGAAGAAGGTTGGACTTGGACAAGGCTAACAGACACACATTTGTTATGTGAAAAAGAGAGAAAAGCAGGTCTGGTTCATCATTTCAGCTGCCTTTTGTATTGTAAAAGAATCATAATTACCACTTAGAGGAAGACAGTGGTGTAGCTCTACAGCCATATCCTTTTCAGGCTCTCTCCAGCATCAAAAGTCTCAGAATGCTCTAAAAAGACCTCAAGAAATTAGCTTCTTTACCTTCAAATCTAAAGGGAAAAAGTTGCAGAAGCCAGCCTCTGCTTAAAAATACAACTTGCTCATTCTTTAGATTTTCAAGACAGGAGCATAAAAACCCTCATCAGACTCATGCCCAACTCATATGTGGCCTAGAAAAGAAAAACAAGGAATAAAGCACTTATGCAGGTAAGAAGCTATTAAAAAGAAAAATTTCTAATTAAACTGACTTGTCTCTTTGCAGTTATTTGCAGAAAAAATACTCTCAACCACTGGGTTTAAGCAACTTTTCTCCCATCCCATCTCAAGTGGAACAGTTTATGTGATAGTCCAGCCCTGGAGATGCTTAATACCACTTATATCTACCAGGACAGAAGCTGATTGGGAAATCCATTTACCCAATACCCAAATTCCAATACACTTCAGTTTCTCAAAATAGAAGTTCATGTTTTCTGCTACTATGAGACAGTGAGGAAAGTAGGTTTCATCAAGAAGGATGATGGCAAATAAAAATAGCAGCAAGATCTGTTATATATCCAGTCTTAAGCTTATAAAACCTCTCCATACTTCTGTTAAAATAATGAAATGTTGTTTGGAGTTATAAGTTAAAATTCCCTGCATTTGTTCTGGATTTCTCTGTTCCCAGCATTTCTCTTGGCCATTACAGATCCTCTTCTCTGTTCACTTAGTTCTAAGAGACCTGAGACTTTCCAGCTCTCATTATTGCAAACTGCATCAGTATTCTGGACTTATATTTTAAACTACAGCTCAGTTTCCTCTTTAAGCAACAGAAGAAGCAACTGAGGCAGGTCTAATATCCAAGGAGAAAATGCCTCTCTTGTGCTTATAGCAAAGGGACTTGGTGAGGCTGTGCCTGTCTGGTTTCGTCTTGCTTTGCAGGGTCCATGTGTTTCATTTTCCAGCCTTTGTTCTGGGCCACTGTTTGGAAGTCTTGACAGGGTGCTGGTAGCTGACTAGCAAGCTTATTCAAACATAGCAAGCTGTGGAAATTAAGATGTGAAGCCCATACAAAGTCTCCACATCACAAAGAAATTCAGGTAGGCTGTTGAAGTTTGTTGGAAGTAGCTAACAATTCCGCACAAAATTTAGGGTATAAATTAGATTGCTGGGAGATTTGCTCACTTCAGTTACAGGGACAGGCTGGGTTGTTTTTGACTCGCCTTGCTGCCTGGAGAGGCATCCATGCAGCACCATATTTTCTAGATGTATCTGGTTCACATGTCATGCTGTCTCTTTAACAGTCAGCTATTACCCCTTTCTTCTTATTTAAAGTGACAATATCTGCATTGTCACTTTCATGATCATCCTAGAGGAATTGTGCAGGAAATACTGATTTTTTAATCTGCTGGAACCAGCTTGATGGCCAGGCTTTGGCTCCCCCTTTCCCCTCTGTCAACTGAGTATTGTGCATCATGTGCCACTTCCTTCAGTCAAGATGCTGACTGGCATGTGAGTGACATGCAAAGATGGACACATTTGCTTTCCAGCCAGCTGAGCAAATTTTGCTGTTGTTTCACTATTCTAATTCTCAGAAAATTCACGTCAGTCTCAGATCAGGTCCTCCCTTGGCATGAGGAATTAGCTCAGTTTGCTAAGGACAAGAGAGCTCCAGAGGGGAATCGTGTTTCTCTCTGGCAGAATGAAAATTAAGGACAGGACAAGCTAATCAGGAGAGATTGTAATAGATGTAGTATTGTGTAATAGATGAAGCTTCTTATAACAAATAATACTGCTTCATACACTCCTAACAATTCACGTCAGGCTGATGTTGTCCTGGGTAACATCACAAAACAGCAAATGGGCAATGAAATGTGTATGCTGAGATATTAATTTCTTATTTTTATTATTGTGAATCAACTGTTTTATGACTGACAGCAAACTTGATGCTGTCTCTGATGAGAATACTTCTTTGTGAAAAGATAACTCTGTTGGCAAATAGACTTTTGCAAAACACTTCATTTAGAATTACTTTTAAAAACTCATATACAGATATCTGTGACACTTATTGTCTTATAAATCAGCAATAACTGTAAATCAGGGATTGTGATTTCTGTGGGGGCACTTTCAAGGAGATGCTCAGATATCTATTCTCAGCGTGACACCATTTACACTTTTATCGATGGTCTGAGAGAAAACAGAGTAAATATAGTCTTCACCCAAATAAAGTTCAAAGGTCATACAATAGATGAAAGGGTGAGTGATGACAGAGAGAGGTTTAACTCCAGAGTGATCTGTGTTGCCTCGTAGCTTAAGTTTCCTTGAACTCTCAAAGGGCTTTCAACATCACAATACCAAGTCACGAGCAACAGTAGGAAAAAGAAAGAAATGATGTTGTTCATGTCCATAGAAAAAGGAGCTTTGTCTCGGAATGTCTCAGAAGAGGACTTAGAGGTCACAAAAATGAGTCTGAAACCTGTAGCTAACAGGAACTGACATTTCTGTTCCCACTTCTGCCCTCAAAAGGGAAACCTTGATAGAAATCTACTAAGAGATTGGGGATGAGTGAAAAAAACCAGAATCTCCAAAGCAAAAACCCTGCTTAGGTGATTATTGAGTTGTTTAGCTTATTCACTGTCTCCTAGATCAAAAGGTATGAAGATCTTTGAGGCGAGTGACCTGTTGGACTGCCCTCCTGTGCTGCACTGGAATGACATTTCCCCAGTCAGCCACCACTCCAGCCTCCTCATTCTTGGAAAACTGTCCTGCTGTGGATAACAAGCATTTCCCAGAGGAGCACCTCATTTGACATTTTGAAATACCGGTGAAAGAATCCTGGAAATATGCCCATTTTCAGCCTTACTCAAACTTAGAAACAGCCTGAAAATTATGATCAGGTACTGTTTAAAATTGTCCCTAGTTACTGTTGAAAAGGAACGTACTTCCTTCTCCTTCTCACTGTTTCTTGATATACATGCATCATCTGGCTTTTTTTACTTCAAAAGAAAATGTTTATTGAATGGTTCCCTAAGCTGAGCACTTTTCTGTAAGACTACTGGCGATTTTCTGCTCTGTCCACACAGTAATGAAAAAATATCTTTGTTAGGCTGGGGGTTTTTTTTCATCCTCTTGTGCCTTGAAAACATTCTGCAGTGTTCTTACCTCTGCTGGACATTGATTTCTTCTCATTTGTGTCATCTTGCTTCCTTTTTTCCAGCCACAACTCTTCCTAACATGAGCTTGTATCAACATCCTCATTTTTCATTTCATAAACACATTATGTAAATACACAGATATATATACATGTATAGACACACACTCCAATGGACCAGACAACCTCTGGAGGTAGTTTGCAACATAAGTATTCCGTGATTCTAGGATCGTACACACATGCATAAAATTAAACAAAATAGTACAAATGAACCTGTTGATGTGCATGTGGAAACTTTAATTCACCTCTTAACTTTGCTTCCCTTCCCTCTGCACCAGACTGTGGATGGATAAATATATTCAAGCATTTGGTAAAGCATACTTGGCTTTAATCTTCAAAAGAATATGCATGCTCAATGAAAATAGTTTTTCCTCAGAGCTTAATTAGTATTACCAGCCTTGTGAAACTGGCACTTTTAAAAGCACAAGTATATACACATACACTATCCCAAGACGTACTTGTCTGAGGTTTATGCTTTCGTCATATCAAACAAAACAAAAATTTTAATTTCTACCTCAACAACAACCCCTTTTGTGTCGAGTTCCCTTTTTTTCTGTGCAGGGCACCATTCCTCTGCCACAGCCACCTCTAGGCAGGGAAACTGCCCTCAGTTTTCTAAGAGAACAGACATCAAAGCAGTGCTTAACATGGACTCTTCAGCCACGTCAATGACATTTTTCAAGCACATGTATGGCTCCTGAATCACTTTCCTGAATCATGAGCATCTTCTTTCATGATTGCTGTGATTCTGCAAAGCAAAGAAGACCAACAGCACCCTGATTCCAGACTCTCCCCACATGCCATGGTGCCTCTCTGGCAGCTTCAGCCCAGCCCCTGGCAGCCACCTTGTCTCCTCGGTCCACCCCACCTGCTCTGGCTCTGCACCCCAGCCCGTGCTGTTGGGGCCCCCAAACCTGAGCAACAAAGCAAGCCTTAGAGATTTGCAAAGGTTTTACTTATACAGGCAATTAAATGCTCTCAAGCCCCCCTCCCATTTAGGACTAGTAGAGGAGGAACTCTGCTCTGTAATATTCAGAAATTTCAGGGACAAAGCTCTTGAACCTTGGCTGCTTGTGTTAAAACAAAGCTTCACGTATGCACTAAGTATCAGTGCTTATTTATCTGAGCATGCTGAGTCAGGTGTGCCATCATGTGCACCCCCAGAGCCCTGTGGTGGCCTGTGGCAGCGGGATCTGGGACAACACCTCCAGCACAAGCACAGACATGGAACACAGTTTACGCCTCGGGTGTCAGTGGGTTGGAAACAGGCTACACAATTTCTGGCATCAAGCTCTAGCGACCTCTGTCTCAGCTTGAAGCTCAGGAGCTGATGATGCTGTACACAAATGCCCCAGCAGAAGGATGGCTCCTGACAGTAGAGAGCACTTTAATTTAGGAAACAAAAGAACAACAAGGTTTGGCTGCTGGAAGCAGAAGCTCAGACAAATTCAAAGACACAATGCCGAGTAGATTTCACACTCAAGAGGACTAAACACTGAGACAACATACCTGGGGAATGGCAGACACTCTGCCTATTCAAGTCTTTAAAAATCAAGTTTGGAATGTCTTCCCAAAAGCCACATTTTAGCTCAGACAGAAATTATGGACTTTTATATGGTAATTACCAGATGAAAGTCTAGACCACGCACATGCGGAGGTCAGGCTACGCACCCATAGCAGTCCCTTTTGCCTTAAAATTATATTTCAGATTGCTTTCCCTCCCATTTTGTTTTGTGACTACTTAAAACTCTAATTTCTCCTGGCTTAAAAAAGGTAATACACACACACATCTCTGTGCTTTGAAAGAGTTTAACTAAGGCTTATGTTTGTAAACCAGCCATAATCTGAATTACATTACATTAAAGCTGTTCAATATTCAAATATTCAAATGCTATTATTTGCAGGAGAATTTTGCAACTCTGCAATAATGCTGTTTCCATTTCTCTGAACATTTTCATTGACTATATTCAAAAGACTACCTGCAAAAATCCGGCTTTAAAATATCCTCAGCGAGAGACTAAGGTGGAAGGAATACACAAAATCTTTCCAATTCCCTTTGCATTTGTCTTTAAAGAGATAAAATAACAAAATAATATTGAACAGACCTTCAGAGACAGAAAAACACTCCTTTTCCACAAATAGTTAGTTTTATGAAGTCATTTGCAATCCAAATGCCCCATAAAAATGCTGTGTATGCTTTTTGCAATGCAAAAATTGGTGTAATCACACATTTAACACAACCTGGAGCATATTGTTCATTAAGTATCCTTCCACATACTCTGTTGACAACTGAATGAATGTAATACTAATGTATCAGACACAATTACTTATATCAACTGGAACTATATGTTAATTATTCAATGAATACAAATTCACAGGACTGCTGTGTCATGTAAATTCTGTAAAAGTGCATTTTCCCCAAAAGTAGTTAGTAGACTGGCCATTTATTACCTTATAAAATAATAACAACATTATAAGGAAGAGCTAGGAAAAAAAGGTATGCTTTATTACACATTAGTAAATTGATCTGGTATTTTGAGTATATATAAGTATTTTGATCTAGTGTTTGTCTATTTTTTTTTAATTACCATTTTTTTCAAAATAAATTTGCATTTCTTGCTAAGCAAATAACATTTTTTACACATGTCCTCTGTGGATATTTGGTACAACACAATTAAATTCACAAATTGCAGTGGGTTTTTTGTTTTCCTCCATCCTATCAAAATATGAATGAGAGAGGAGAGCAAGTTTAGCACTTTGTAAAAAATGTAGACAACAATATCTAATCTCCCATCATAAACATGAAATACTAAAATGTAGGGATGAAATTAAAGTGTAGGAAGAGGCACTCCCTTAGCTTTTGTTAAAAAAAGTAAGAAAACCTGCCAACCTCATTGTTTAAAATCCTCACTGAAACTGGTCCTAAGACACTGAGGAATTGTCTGTCCTACTGTTGCACAGAGACAGAGCCTGCTATTGGCACTGGTAACAGTGCAGAGCAGGCAGGGAACCACACCACCTCCCTAATTAGGAGTCTCTGTCTCCAGGATGTGGCTACTCTAATGATGTTCTCCAGAGTGGATCCAAACACTAAGACAAATTTGTCTGGAGCTCTCTGAGGTCTGGAGCAAAAAGAGAGAGATCCATAATGTTTATTTGTTCACACATCAAACCTGCCCAAGGAAGCTGGACATGGATCAGCTGGACAAGAATCTGTCCAAATACTTTCCCCATGCAGCCACAATCAATATCTGCTGACTGCTGTAAGTACCTGCATGCACCTCACACACTTCAGAGAGGGGATAAGGGGATGTCAGTAAAAATGACTCAAGTAACTTTACACTGCAGTTTAGCAGCAGGACTAAAAGGGACATCCAGAACAGCTGAAGGCAACACTGGGTGCAAGTGATGGATGAAATCATAACTCCATTTTTTCACTCATCCTGGACTAAGCATGCTTCTCGGACAAGGACACAATGACTGCCTCCCTCTTGCTGTTCCTAGCACTGGGAAATAAAATCTTGCTTGAAATTTTCACTGTCCCTTGATTGCTGGATCACTTTCAATTAAACAGAGGGGAAAACATGCTTCTGATGTAATTCATGAACAGCAAAAGGTCTTTGCCCTGCCACAAGAAAGTCATCTTCCGTGCGTGATGAGAAACGCAAAAAAAAGTAGAATAAACAGAATGAATATAAAGCACAAGAAGATCTTGGAAGTGAGTTTTGGTGAAGGAAGATGATGGCCAAACACAGAGCATGCCTGAACACTCAAATACTAGGAAATGAATTGTCTCTCGCATGTCCAATGATGGTGCTTATGAGAGGCCTTAGAGCCAGAGGCAACATACTCCACCTCCTGCCAAGGTGCTACATCTCCTGCTGACAGGATTTGTACTCTGCCTCACACAGTTTTACTGTCTTAACATATCTGGTCCTCCAATTATTTCTCTCTTTGTGTTTTTCTACTCCACAACTTTTGCTTCACTAATAAGCTCATTAAGTATGGCAATATAATCAGCATCCAATTTTCCCCAGGGGATGGAGAGGGAAAAGGGAAGGATTCTACATGACAAATGTTATCATTTCATTTAATATGCGGCAGGCAGGTACCCAAATACCAGGTCTGTGGGCTTGTCTTAGCAACACATTAGCAGAACAAAATGAAGTGGAAGGGCTGCCTTTATCTTCTCTGTCCGTAAGCCTGAAATATCCCAAAACTAAGGGAAAAAAGACAAGGAGAAGGCTTTCCTCAGAGAGGAAAAGGATGGCAAAAATGGGTGTCAAGACAGACATAAAAAACCCCACAAAGAGCTACAACATCTGGAAAGATCAAGTAAGCAATGGACTGCAGAGGAAGTTTCTGAACTCTTGTGTCCACTGTGAAAATCTGGTGATATTGGCATGTCTCTCACGCACTGGGCTGCTGCCAGAGGATGGGACAGTGCCTGAAGTAAGCAATGAGCTGCTTCCCAAGGGCTGCAAGACCATTTCTCACCAAGAGAGATATTGTCAGAAATGTTCTTGCTCAAGAATACATCCTGTTTCTACCACAATTCTGTTAACACAGTTGCGGATATTGTTAGCAGTAGCACACTAGTAGAACTACTGCTACTCCAGTATATTGCTACTGGAGCACATTACATGGAGAATGTGCCTTAATGGGCACAAGGCACAATGTTCCAGCCAACCCTGCAAAAAATGATACATAACAGAATGCACATGCCCTCTGTCCAGCACTAATCCACTACGTTATTCATACATGAGACCTTTCAGTCAAACCCAAACACTGCCTGGATGGCAGAAAACTTAAATCATGTCGTCCCAGCGACAACCTTAACATAAAAATCCCTGTATGTACACCGTAAGTACACCAACAAAGTGTTTGTTTTGTCTTCCTCAGAGTGTGGAGCACGAATTACAGGAGCAGAGTCAGACCCAGATGGCCTTGTGCAATGGAAAGGAAAACAGACTCTCATTAAAACGTCATCTTCCCCTCTGCTTCCAGGACGGGTCAGCAAAATTTCTCAAAAACTAGGAGATTCTTTTTCACTCTGGCAGATGCATTCAAGGGAGAAATATTCAGCTAGAAGGCTTTTTGATTAATCTGCCACTGGCCTGTGCTGCTTTTGGGACAACACACCAGGATGCTGTGTTTCCCTGGGAGCTGAAGAACTCATAACTGTGCCTCCTGTATTTAACGTATGTTTTTCAAATACAGCTGTAAAAATTAGCTTTCACAAAAGGGCTTTGGCAACAATAGAAACATTTTTTTTCATAATTTTCTACCCTACCAGGTTTTTTTTCCAAAACATGCATTCTCTTACACTTCTACTATGAAATAAGGTGTCTCACTTCCACAAAGTGACCAAATCAAAACACAGAATGACAGCAAGGGCATTTAATTATGAGCCCGTTACTTTTTAAGACCTGGATAGAAAGCAACATCAATTTTCTGAAAAATACTGTAACACATAAAAAAAATAGTAATTTCTGAGTTGTTTCAAAAACAGCTTGTATATTTAAACTTTACCATATAATTTTATTATTAAAAAAGTCCACATACAGGTAAATACAATGATTTGAGAATCTCAAATCAGGGTACTAAATTTCATCACAGAACATCTTGCTGTTGCCAAGATAAAAAGCAATGAGGATCAGCATATCTACATTAAGCTCTGACAGTGTAATAACATAACATCTATGTTGGAAATAACTAAGTAAAAGAAAGGAGGAATAAGACTTATTTTTCTAAGTCACAGGTATAAAATTATGCCATCATTTCTCCATAGAGACTAGGGGACAAAAATATAACATTGGGTGATTCCATATTTACAAACAACATGTATCCAAGGAAAAAAGGGCACAGTTTATTTGTCACCAGTCTAACTTTCTTCATCAAAAGTTTGCAATACTTAAGAAAAATAATGCCAAAAATTAATTGTATTTTTTGAAGCAGAATGGCCTCCAAATGAGTTTAGAAATTACTGTCATACCAATCTCATTCATTTTAATACGGTATTCTAGGAATAACAGTATGCTCAGAAAATCCTGACAATATTTTTTTTTAAACTAGACAGCATAACTAAATGTTCCAATGAAAAAATCTTAATCAAAAATAATTAATTAAATGTTTTCAATGAATTTGATATGAATGATAAAAACAAAAAAAAGAAAAGCTTGTGCATGTTCCCTATTTATGATTCAAAACTGGAAAAATACCTAGCCAGTTTAAATTTAAAGACTAGATCCAGTCAATGTATGTTAAGTCCAGCATCATCTGTGATTTAATTTAATTTTTCTGAAATTAATTAGGAGATTTTTAAAGGTACCAATAACCTTTAGATAAGTAATTTCAGCTTTGAAAAATCTCATTAATGATAAATATATGGAATAAAGATATCACAGCAAATTAAAAAATTATGTGAGTCTTTCAGGATGGGTTTTTATAAAGTATTCTTGATCTAATATCCATATCTCTTAAGTCTGAAACAGTATTAAATCCTTTTGAAAGCATATTCATTTTCAATATTTAAAGCAGTTGAGCACTTCAGCACTGATCTAACAAAACAGTTAAGAACATAAGTATATAACTGCAGAATTAAGCACGTGCATATTTTCAGTATTAGAGGCTTAATCTGTCATTTTTCCTCATGGTCTGTTAAACAGAGAAAAAATATATTTCTAAGAGGAAATGACAATAACTGATAAAATAATTTGGGTAACTATCCACTAGCAGGGAGAACATTTGGTTCTCTAGGTTTTTAAGGAAGAAATAAAGAAAGAAATTATATTTTTGATGAACTGACTTCCACTCTTCTGCTTCCTAATGTAGGATGCTTTTTTCAGGAATCTTCAACATGTTTCTCTTACCTAATTATTTACTTTTCCTCTCACTTAGCCCATTCCTCAGCTTGATGCAATGCCATCCCTTACTCTCTTTTTCCTGTCATAATACCCTTTTTTCAGTTTCTTGTCCAACACTCTGGGTGCTGCCCATGACCTCTCCTGCCCAGGTCCCAGGGCTGTCCCCTCCTCACTGCCTCCTTCCTCACAGCCACCCACTGCCTCTTGTCTCCCAACGATCCAGTTTTGCTCCCTAATGGCCAGAAAGAGTTCCTGTTTTCACCCCATGATTTCTTCTTTGTCTGAGGCCAGCAAGATTTTTACTCTCTTTCCAGGCTGATGTCTCCAAATCCTGTTATTCCTATTCTTCTTGTCCTTACATTTGCCTCTTCCTCCCTCTTCAGCATTTACCTTGAACAGGCAATTTTAGTCTCTGTTCACTTCTGACTGAAGACCATTCCTTTTTCACTTGTTTTATTCTGTCTCAGTCCCTTGATTCATTGATGAACTCTTCCTTCTGATCTTTTAATCTTCTAACTCCTTTTCTCTGAGGAACAGCTTTCTTCACCTGCCATTCTGCCACACCTTTTTGGATACCCAGCCAATTGTCCTCTCCATCTCACCTTACACACTGACTTTCAACAGACTCTTCCTACATCAACACGCACAACTATTCCATTTCCTAGGAAAGCTCTCTGCTTTCATTACTTTCCTGCTGCCCTGTCCACTTTTGACTCCACATAGGGAATTGTGCACAGCTGGCTTGGTAGCAATGTGGCTGCAGTAATATGAAGTTTAGCGTGAAATGAAAAATTTACTGAAAAGCAGGACAAAAAGTCTGACATTTCACCCAGCCTCATCTCCTTTCAATCAGTGTCCTCTTCTTGGACAAAGACAGACAACACTATGTCTTATTTTAACGTCCTTGCCCTCATCGGCCTAAATCTATCGCCTTTAGAGAAGTTGTTCACCCGCTGCATTTCTCACAAGTGCACCTTTATGTGGCTCTGACTGTTCCCTGTCTTGACTTCACCTTTCTGGCAGCATGCCTGCCCAGCTGAAAAGAGTCTTAATGAATTGAAAATACAAAAAGGGAGCACACAAGTGTAAATAAAGATAGGCAAGACAGGAGGAGAACAAAAGCATTGCCTGGGCACTCCGGCACAAAAACAGGAAGGCAAAAGCCCAGCTGGAGCTAGCAAGGGACACTAAGGTTAAAAAGAAACTATTCTACCAGAATGCTATTTGCAAGAGGAAGGTCAGGAAAGATGTGAGTCTGCTGATGAATGGGGAAGAGACAAGTAACAGGCATCAAAGAAGAGGCTGAACCACTCAGTGTCCTTTCTTACAAGTCTTCGTAGACAAAGCCTGTTCCCAAGTCCCAGCAAACATCAACCCCATTCGGAACACACAGGGCCAGTCAACAGCAAAGCAGCAACGAGTCAGAGACTACTTAGAAGAAACCAGGTATCTTCAGATCCACCAGCCCAGGCAGGTTTCACCAAGGATCTGACAGAGATGACTGATGCGACTGTGAAGCTGTTGTCAATCAACTGTGAGAAATGAAGGTCACAGGGCGAGCTGCCTGATGATGAGGAAAAAGTTAACATTATTCCCATCTTTATGGAAGGGCAAGCAGTGCAATGAAGGGCATCCAGGGAATAATTAGTGGGTCAGCATCACCTCAGCCCCAGGTGAACATCCTCTTCTAATCCATCACTGAAGACAGGAGAAGAAGACTATCAAGAACAGCCAGCATGGATTTTTCAAGGGAAAATCATGTTTGACTTCCTCACTCTCTTCCATGAAGGAAGAGTCTGAAGGGAGAGCAGTAGATGTGCACTGTAATTAGACTTGTGCTACTGTCTCCCCTTTTAAGCTAGGGAAATACAGATGGGATGGACCCATTGGCTGGAAATTGATTGGACTGCCAGGCTCCATGATTTGACATGTTCCATGGTAACCAGGAACAGCAGGGACATGTACCCTTGGATATCTTCATCCACAGCCTGTGCTGAGACAGAAGTTACCATCGGCAAACACGCAGGACACATCAGGTTGCAAGGACAGGCAGGCGTAGATGGATGGAACAGCCACTGTGTCCTCAGTTTCCCTACTGTCCAGAGCCTGGAAAGGCTGCTTCCATAAACACAAAGGGGAAAAAATCCCTGTATATTTTATGCAGTGTTTCAAAACAACTGTCTTGCTAAAGCAGAGAGGGTTCACACAGCTCTTTTAGAAACACAGCTCTTTTTTTCCTTGGGTTTTGTGCTCATGAGCCAAGCTGGCAGATGCAGATCTTGTAAGCTCAGGTGATGAAGCAGACCCCAAGAGACAAGGAGTTTCAGCAAGTTAAAAATCATTAATGTTTCTATTACTTGTTTGATTAGATGATTAAATTTTCCCACCAAGTGTGTTTCCAGAGATGTGAACTCAGAAAAAGAGGACTCCTCTGAGATAAAAGGTTTATGTTTTGGTTTGTTTGGGGTTGTTTTGTTTTTGCCATTCAAATTGAACTCAGTTGCTCTTCTTTTTTTAGCTGCCATGCTTTTTTGGTTTAATCCAGTGGCGTTTTTTTCCCTATAGCTGTGTCTTGTTTTCTTGCTCCTCCTAGAAAACACAGCGAATTCAATAGCTCTATGAGGCTTATGTACATTGTTGTTCTTGTGACTGCATTATCACTAGCATTTAATGAAAATGTATTCCCCATATTTTGTTAGCCAAATATGCAACTGCTTTTAACTTGCAATAACAGCATAAGCCCATTAAGAGGTGCTTCCCATTACGCTACCATATTACTTTACAGATTTCACATTTTTTAGTGGAATAAAAAGTTTAATTGCTCCTCAATTTTGGGAACAACAGTGCTTAACATCTTGCATTAGATTCCTGCCTCATCTTTTGCTGTTTCATTCTATGTCTATAAAACCTTTCTTGCAGCTAAAATTCCTTTCGTGCAGATAGATTCTGTCATGTGTAATGGCAGGAATAAAAGTAAATATATTTAGTGAAGTGTAACATGAATAACAAGGCAAATTAAACAAGAAAATGAATCATAATCAGTGCTTCTATGCTGGCTATGTAAGGCTCCAAAAAAGCGAACAAACTCTTTCTTTCTGTCAGACTTCTTTATTTCACAAGATTTCTGCCCATTTTGCAGAAAGAGAAATACTGATATTCATTATTTCAATGTAGTGATGAAAATCTGTGGCCTAAGACGTATTTATGGCTATAATGAGGTCTGTCCAAACTAGGGAAACATTCAAATTTCACTAAGGGGTGTGAGTTCATGGAGAAATACTAAAAACCTACTCAAAAGTTAATCCATATGTAAAATGTAAATGTATCCACCTCTAGCTGAGCAAAGAGGTAAAAATGTTTTCCTAAAGGTTTTATCTTCTGATTTGGTTGACCTCTGGAGTTCACGCTGCCCCACCAGCTGGGCAGTGAAACACTGGCATTCCTTGTCCAGGACCTTCTCCAGGTGGAGCAAGGGTACAATTTGCAGGCAGCTTGCTGGTGCCAACAGGGACAAGGACTCCTATCTCCTTGCAATCCCTTCCTGCTCTCCACCTCATGGCTTTGTGACATCTTGCACTTGTCACAGAATCACAAAATCACAGAATCACAAAATCGCAGAATCAGTTAGGTTGGAAAAGGCCTCCAAGATCATCAAGTCCAATCTTTGTCCAACCTCCAGCTTGTCAACTAGACCTTGGTACTAAATGCCAAGTCCAGTTGTTTCTTGAACACCTCCCTGGATGGTGACAATAAGGACCAAGAGATAACACTAAGAAAAGAAAAAATCCAAAAATTTTGCTGCACTAGGGTTCTCCACTTTTTAGCTGGTGCTAAAAAGCCAGCTGAGAGCAGGGTACATTGAAGGCTGAAGTAGGCGGCAAGGTCAATCTTTAATACCTTCTCTCATAAAAGCATTCTTTGAAGTGGGATTTCTGTCACATTTAAAAACCAAGATGAACCCACTCCCCAAAACTAAACTACAACTTTCCCTTCCTGCTCTGCAAAAGTTTTTACAGTGTCATCTTATGGTATTATTCAGCTGATGTTTCTAAAATACATAGAATAAATACTTGTTTCACTTCTCCTGTTTTTCCTTTCATAGCAAGAAATAAGACAGTCTTACTGACCCTGGGAAAAAAAAGCTGTACAGACCTTCTGTAGGATAAACTGTGAAAGAATCCCAGAAACGTGCCCATGAAAATGAGGGCATTTGACTTGTTGGAGAAAATTAGTTTGACAGTCCAAAATATTGGCATTTTCTGACTTCTGAACAGCTTCTCAAGCAAATGTGGAATTCTTTTATTTTAATGCAACTTTCTAACTCTAAAGCTGCAATAATACACAGAGCTGGGAACTGTATTTTTAGTTAATGGTGTAGAACATTTTCAATCATAAGATCAAGTTTTAGGTTGCTCATAGCATGCAGGCTCATTGTTTTCATAGAAAATTTCCAGCTGTGTAGTTTTTAAGAATGAAGCTGGGGCACTCAGCATTTTGTTCGGTTGTTTGGGTTTTCTTTAAGTAACTAAATTGTAGCTATTGCTTTATTGTGCTTGAGCACATTTGCATTCAGGAGCTGAGATGCGAGGTGCAGTGAAGGAGGTATGATTTCCCAGGCTCAGACCATTTTATTCTGCTGTGTGAAAATACATCCAATCCACCTGAAGTTTTAAGCTGCTATAAGAGGTTTATCTGTTATGTGCCACCAGCAAAACTGGTCACAGGCTCCACCTTTCATGCACTCTTTTTTAATGTCCCACGTGAGCTCTGGCTTCAGCACCAAAAATCAGTGCTGGCAAATTTGTATATCTCTCCTATTTGTCATATTCATGTGGTCTCAGAGGTGTCCTTGCCCAAGAGCAGAAAACAGTCGAAGTACAAAGCTGAGAACTGGATGTTGTGAAAGAAACAGACCTGGCAGGTGCAGCATTGGTTGAAAGAAGACCACAGGAAAGCCAGAGGAGAGGGATCACAGAGTGGAAGAGGCAAGGATGGATAAAAAATAACCCCTGGAAAACATGGGATCCCAGGCCTCAAGATACAGCCCAGGGTTGCTAGATCTTTGTTTTCCGGTAAATAAGTGGAAAAATTCCATGTCTGCTTTTTAGATGGTTGGGTTGATACAGAACTACTTTCAGTGGCACCCATTATGCCATTAATTCAAGTGAGAGGTCTCTGCCAGGATATAATGGTCTTACCTTTCCTCACAGCCACTTAAAAATTACTCCATCCTTAGAGATGCCTGTATTTTCCTTAATTGTTAGTGGAGAGGTTTGTTCTCTTTTTTTTTTTTTCCCTGAAGAAACTTGTGTTAAGCAAAGCCATATTAAAACCTCAAATATAGTGCTCAGAAACAAGAATATTCCTGAATTAATGTTATTTGAGCAAATGTAATTTTTATGTTCTTGTGCAATGCTAGACAAGTTTCTCAAATCAGATTTTCCGGACATGTTCACTAATTGGGTATTTCTCATCGTCTGGAAGCTTTTTTTCCTTAAAGCAATTCAAGAAGGGATGCAATAATTCACAGCAGTGGAAACTTTTCATTGAATACATCAAGTTCTATTTAAAAAATCTAAGTATCCTAATCCCCTATTTCCCTGAAATCCAAGTTTTTGCCCAGACTTAAAGTGTAATTAACACACGCACACCAAAAAAAGTGTAAAGCAGTTTTCAGACTAATCTGGCCCATGTGTAAGTTTTAGAGATGTTTGAAAACAAATCAAAAAAAGTTACTGATTATGTTGCCAAGGTGGGAAATTTCTGAATACAGAAAGTTCAAGAGCAAAATTATTGTAAGAATGTTCACTATAATGTCCCTAATATCTGTCCTCTTTAATATGTTTCTAAACTAGGTTTTTAATTCCATTGGTAAGACAGAGTTAAGAAAATAGTATATGGTGGGATCAATCAGAAAGAAATGGGAAGTAAGCCTGAGTGCAGCAACAGTGACCAAGGAGGCTCGATGCCCTGGCAGACCTCCCTCAGCCATGGGAGTGACACACTGCCAGCATGACAGTCAGCACATATGACAGCTCTTTGGTGGGAATGCTCTATTTACAGGAACAGAAAGAAATAGCTATTTGCAGGTTGCAGAACTTAACTAGATATAGGAAATGAAACATCAGCTTACCTAAATGTGAGTTATCCAACAAAAAAAAAATTAAAGGCTGTTGCAGTTATTTGTGCTCTGAAAGAATTTAGTGCCAACACTGCATGTTCTAAAGCTACAGGCATTTTCAAAAAGAAAACAACAGGGATACACTTCAAAACTTAATTAGAGGGAAATGTACCACAGATCCTGCCAGTCTATACAAAAATCAAGAATTTATAAAAATATCTTAAGTGGTTACAGATTTCAAAGAACTAAGTACTTTTTCACTTTTAGAATACTATATAGAAGTTAATTCCTACAAGAGGCTATTCTCCGTGTAAGGGATTGAAATGTAACAGTTAGACCTCATAGTTTCCAAATTAATATGAAAACCTCAGTTTTCTCTTGCATTTCACTCTCATTAAAAATCCTTTAGCAGATCTATAAATTAAAAAAATCATTGTGATGCATTCTTACGATGCACAAGTTTTTGTAAAATAATATTAGATTCTTATTTTGTATACAGAAAAAGGAAATAAATTAACTCCTGGGTAATATCCCTGAAACATTAGCAGTATGAATGGTGCTGGAGCATAATTAGATTTGCAGAAACTCTCTCCTCTGAACATCCATATACTATGCTATTTAGGTCTAGTTTTGAAAACTGCAATTAAACAGTCAGAAAACCACTGGAAAAGAAACAAAATAACCAGCCACATAAAAGTCACAGGGAGAAAACAAACAAACAAGCCCCTGGTTGATCATTTAGGTTCCTTAATGAGTTCTGGTAATTCTAGTACCTTACAGAAGCCAGGAAGAACCTGAGGAGCCAGTTCCCTTCCTTTCAAACTTTAACGACTCTATTATGCTTCAAAAAACCAAATCACTGCTCAGCTTACTGAAATAACATTTTTCTCCTGTATGCATTCTTGTCAGATAAATCTATAGCTAATAATTCCTCTCTGCCTGCTCGTTTATCCATACTGAAACACCAGGAAAAACACAATTCCCAGAGCTCCTGCTAAGCCCCTTTACCAGCCTGGAAAAGCTTTTCAGGGGCTGGGAGTTTGTAGTGGGGCTACAGCATGGCATCCATAGAACAAGGAATGCTGCCCTGTTTCATCACTTCAGGCAACGATGGCTGGCACAGGGCTGGAAGAGCCACCAGGTTTGTGGAGAGCTGGTGGAACTCCAGCTCGCTCGGAGCTGACAGCATCCCTGTAGCCCACCACACCGGCAAGCCGGACAAAGCCACTGGGCCTGAGTGGACCTGTGATGCCCAGCATTTCAGGGTCACAAACCAGCCTTTTTTAAGTGACAGACAGAAGACCACCTCTTTTTTCAACATATTCATCCATCTCTCCCTGCTCCCAGCATGCCACTTTCACAGTCGGAAGCAGGTGGAAATTATTCACGGTTGCCTACTGGGGATTCCCTCGGCAAATGTAACGCTGGATTAGAGAGCTCACGGGTTGTCTTCCCGGCGGCACCGGGGCCAGGGAGCACCGCTAGCGGGGACTGCTAAAATACGCCTGGTGTCAGCTTACAGCTCTTGAGGGAGACTTCCTAATTGCCGTAAATTAGCTGCCACTACCTGGTGGACAGCAGAGAATCAAGGAACTTTGACTTGTTGCTGTCATTGCGCCCTCTCCCAGATGCTGTAAAGGACATCTTGACTTTGCCAGGTGTTGGGACAGCTGGCCAAGTGAGCAAGGAGCAGAAGCTCCCCCCAGGCACGGCCAGTCAGGCCAGGGGGATGGGGAGAGGAGGGGCACCAGACGCGTTATTATCCCTGCTCTGCATCATCTCACTGCTGGGGCACTGGGAGACCTTGTGTCGCTGGTAGTCTGAATTTAATCTGCCTTTTCTGTTTGAATGCAGGGCCACAGCCACACTCAGTTCACAGCCTCAGTCATCTGTCTTTAACAGTGTTGTGCACACCCAAAATGGCAGAAAAAAAATCAGCCAGCACAAATCTTCCTATAAACATAGCAGGAAGAAAAAAAAACTATAACAAAATTACAGGTAAATATGCACGACTGAATTCTGCCTTTGGTCTCATACCCACACCTCTGAAATGGGATAAAAGGACAATTCAGTCCTGGGGTACACAAACAGTGACTGAGGTACAGTTCATGAGTAAACCCAGGCTGAATAGGATACAACATGTTCATGTGGCTTGGAGAAATGTAGGCAATTGAGCCCATGACTTGGCACAGCTTTGGCTGCAAGCCGATGGAATATCATTGCTTCTACACCTCCAACCTATAGAGCTGTATGAGACTAAAATTTAAAGGTTCTTACTCCTTACTCTGAACAAAGGGAAATCTGGTTTTCACAAGGATCATGATCTGGGAGCTCCTGTTGATTTTAATCAGTGGTTAGCAATTCTGGAAAAAATCCTTAGGTAGTGGGTTTTGTTCTACTGTTTAGGCAGTCAGACCATCAGCTCCCTTCCCCTGTTTGTAGAAATCTTTTTAAATAAGTTACTCATGGAGAAATACTAAGAAATGCTAAGAAAATGAAAGACGATTTGGGTATTAGTTTTTCATGATATATATGAGATTTTTGTTGTGTGCTTGTTAGCTGTTTATCAACCTACCAATCCTCACCCCTAAAAACAAACCAAATAAGAAAAGACCAAAATCAGAGGACATTGTGGCATAAAGGTCTCCAATCTCCTTGATTCTTTTCATAAATTAAAGCATTTACTCACAGAGGACACATAACAGCAGATTCTGGTTGCTTTCCACAGTAGAAAAGAGACATGTTACAACTTATTTCTCACAGTTACCTGTAGTCACAGAAATGCATTGATCCCTTAGGGTGGGGAGGGGACCCACAGATAGATTTTCCACCTTTGTCAAGTGGCCCCACAGCAGCATGGCCAGACCTTCCTGCTGCCCTTTCTCCCTACAGATGCAGCCTGTACATCATGGCATTTCCCAAACAGACTATCCTTACAATTATCCTAATCTTTACAATTAAAAACAAACAAACAAACAAAAAAAAAAAACACCACAGAAACACCTTAAAAGTGGAAAATGAGCACAGAAGCCACCTTTTCTTAGTCTTTTCTAGACAGAGAGTCAATGCTTCACAAGTAAAATCACAGAAAAGTAATGAAGAGCTTTTGGTGGTAAAACTGTTCTGATCTTTTGGAGCTTGAGTAACTGAGAGGCTAGTGACACATTTTCAAGACTTTTAAAGAAAGATGTAATTATGGCATAAAGCTAGTATTGTATCTTATAATCTTTCATTAAGTTATTCTGAATGCACTGTAGGGTGACTTTAAAGAGAACAGAAATATCTATTACCATAATACAGAATAGTGGTAAGTAACTCCTGTGACAGAAAAGCCTATATATCTGGGAAAGAACTGTGAAAGCAGTGAAAAGCTTCACTTTTCCAAATTAACTCTGATCTCCAGATTTTGATACTCAATTTTTGAATAATTATGTTTGAATAATATAAGGGGCTCAGTATGTAATATACTGCTTTAGATTAGGTTTATCAAGTGTCTAATAAAGCAGGATGTTCATCTCTTTTGTCTTCTGGGTGAGGACTCTTTTATTATAGTGTAGTATCTTTTGTTTTAATGCTGCTCTGCAGTGGATTGCCAGCTCATTAATTTTTCTGCTATAACACCCAAATCCCTTTGCTGATCAGTGTGCCGAATGATTGATTCCCTGCTCCCAGACTAATTTTTTACATTGGACTGCATTTACCATCTGGTAGATAAATCATCCAAAACACTCAAATTCGGAGCCTGGTTCCAGTGATCCTCTTTGTTTGTTCAGTCAGCAGTATGAATATCACTTGCAAATGTGGAGGTTGTGTTCTCTCACCTGGATAACTGTTCCATATTGCAGACACAGGTTTAAACAAAGAGCATTGAGACAACAATAAACCTCTCCTCATCAACAAAACAAAACAAAATCTAAAAAAAACTATCTGTTCTTTGTGTTTTCTAGCCAAAATCTTTGTTTCATCCCTACCATAGCCAGCTTCTGACATGAAGAAGAGTATTGCTCACAGCATAGAACCAATTTTGCACATTCCAAACACATTTAACTATTTTCACAAAGACATCCTTTGTAGGTGTAAACACCTGCACAAGTGAAGAAAAGGACATCCTTTGCAGTTAGAGAAGAAATACTATGAAATAACTTGCCTTCCCAACCCATGTTTTATATGAGAAAACAATTCTATAACCTCAACAGGAGCCTGCCTCTTTTATTTTCACTTTTATAACCCTGAAATGATACTTCCATAAAATTATACTTCCAATCAAGACAGCAAGAAAGAACTCTGCCTCACAGAATTGTCTCAGCAAAATTCTGGGAGAGGTGAAGGATGAATAAAAAGCTGTGGTAGAGAGACGGTGCTTCAGGAAAAGAACCTTTTATCTGCCCACTGCACGTGGCAATATTGCTCAGGGAGGGGACAGGGCACCCTTTTTTTTAGTCTAAGGCTCTTTTGCTGCTCTTTGATGCTCTGGAGAACCCATTTGGCACAACACACTGACCTCTGTCTCTCCCACAGGGATCAGGCAGAGGCAGCACACAATCAGAGTCAATACTAATTAGCAAAACGTAAACATTTCATTAGATCAATGCTTCCCTGAATTTTTAAAGCAACAAACTGCTATCCAGCCACGATTTTTTATCAAACTTTCTATGGAAATACTTGTTAAAAGCACTGTTTTAGCTGTCTCCACCAATCAGCTAAAGATTTCATGACTTGTTCATGTATTTTATGGACACCCTTAAGGATTAAAGCTGGTATTTTCAAAAGCACTCATTCATGTTGAATGCCTAGACTATTCTGGACACTTTCAGCACATGCACACAAACACCTTTAACTATCCCGTCTCTCAAGCTTTTGTGGTGCTTTGGCTAAGAATCGTGTTCAGTTCAAAATTTTAGAGGAAATAGAGCCACTTCTGCAAATGATGTTTATCCAAACCCTCATTCTTTGTAGTTATATGTGAAGTGTCTCTGAATAAGAAAGAAAGCAAGTAAATCTCTTGTGAGGAACAACAAACTCCTCCATACACTTCAGGCTTAAGCAACAGGACACTTTGTCACCCACTGCTGAAATATGTGTGTTTACAGGACGTTTTCTACAGCACAGAGAAGGAGATGTGACAGCCTGTTTCCATGGGGGGCTGTGTCCCTTCTTCCCTCACCACCTGCAGTGCTCTCATCAGTTAGTAACTGAGACTAGTTAAAATGCTTCCTAAAGCAGCATTTTTTTGTCAGCCACAGGTGAACACTGACATGTGTCAGGCTCCTGAAGCTGGGTAGAAAGGTGTCAGTCTGGGAAAAAGTCAGGGCTGAATCTGGAATAAGGCAAGTGGAGCCCACAAAGATGTGCATTTTGTGTTCCCCTCAAACACGGTAGGGTGCTCAAGGGTAGATTAACCAGAGTTTGCACAGATCCAACTCTCTGGCTTGCCTGACTGCCCCCATTCACCCCATCTGGCTTCCACATGGATCCCATGAGACTGGTGTGAGGCACATGAGATGCCCCAGGGCCTTTCCTTGAGGAACACGGCTGTTGCCTGCCAGGCAACTGGAATGAGGCTGCCTACAGCTTTGCAGCCAGGCAGAGCCAGATTTCAGGAGGTTTTGGCCTCCAGACAAGACCTGAGAAGAACCATTTCATGTCCTGAACAGCCTTTTGTCTGTCTGTCTTCTTTGCCTGCTCTCCAGGGGATGGTCCATGCATCTTACAAAACTACAGAGAGTTTTGCACCTATTTAAGTTACACAAGAGCACGTGGAGGTCTCAGCCTGGTAGGAAAAGGTGGGGAAGACCCAGTACCCACCAAGACAAGTCAGATCACTTCAAAAAATTTACTGACAGTTTTGTCTTGTTCCAGATTTTCTTCCTTTAATTTTTACATGTTTTCCTGCTGGTCTTAATTAACACTCTTTTTGAACCGTGGATGACGATCCTGCCAGCTTGAACATAGTTTTATAATGTGGATGTTTCAAGACTGTAACTGCAACTAAATTTATTTTTATAATACGAAATCAAAAGAGAGGTATTACAAGGGTTTAGTTTATTCTAAACCAGATCCTTTAAATGCTGTTCCTGTAACACATAATCTATTATCAGAAAAGTCCTGCCTTTTCAGTCCTTAGAAATTGTCTACTGTAATGAGAATTTAAATTATCCTAAAATAAAACCCGATTTGCTAGTCAAACACTGCCTCCTTGCAAACCATACTATGACCGGTGAGGCAGTTTTAGAGCAACTTAAAAGAAATTGAATACTGATATCAGTGTAACATTAAATTGCTCTCTTAAACGGAGATATTCACATCAATAGATATGCAAATGCATGCAGAGCCTGATCTGTCTACCAGCTCCCAGCCAGCCAGGTCTGGGGATGTAACCGGGTCAGCGAGAACTGAAGTCTTTCAGGTATTCTTGTAGCAAAGACTTTCACTGACATCTTGTTCCACAGAACACAGAAGTTCCCTGGTAAGAATCTTGAAGAGAAAAAAAGACCTTGAAGAAGAAAAAAGAGAAAAAAAGAAATTTTTTCTCATTTAAAATAAACAAATAGTAAAACATATGACCCATAAATCCCAGATACCTAATGGCTCAGCTAATGGCACCACTAGATACTGTCCTAATAATACAAGATTAAAGAATTCTGCTTTCACCTCCCCCTGAAGCCATCTGTGAACTAAATTAGAACCAAGGATACATTGTAGCTGTTCATCATGACAAATAAACAGATTTCAGGTTCTCCAGGAAACTTTAATTTCATCAGATCACAGTTTTGACTGCTGAATTTACTCCTAATCAGATTTCATCTTCAACTTCTCATTCTTTTGTGGAAGAAAAATGTCATACAAAGAAGACCAAGAAATGGTTTCATAAAATAAAATTTATTATCAACTGATTTAGTGAAAAAAGCTCTTCCTTACACACTTAGGAACTCCACAAAATACAGCTCCACTCCCCACATTCGCTCTTTTTCTTCCTCTATTTCTCTGTATTTATAAATTGTCAGAATTTCAAGATGATCTAGGAATAAACTACAGAAATTAGAAAGCACTATTTAGTTTATTGCGTTGTATTTAATTATCATTTTCTTATTCTCTAAAGCTAGTTTTGGGATAGAACAAATTTTTTAAAGAGTACTTCTACAAAGAATGCCCTTGGTCTTTGGTTCTCCTGAGCATTACAGTCAGTTTAGAAAAAGCCAGGCTTCTACCTCAATAACACCATCATGTCCCCTATCTCCACCCTTGTTCCACAGCACCTGTAAAGACTTAGTGAGGAGGACATGCAGGAGTCTCGAGTCAGAAGAATAGATCCTTTTTCAACATTCCTGATGTTCAGCATTCTTCCTTCCACAAATGTTACAGCTACTGTTATCCTGGGAACTATTGCCACTGTCTGTCTGCTTTGTGGACACTTGCCAAAGTCTGACCACAGGCTGGAGATCTCACAAGTGCTTTCAGTTGATGGATCAATGGTGGAATGTAATGACCTCTTTAGAGGAAAAGGGTACAGACTCCTGTCAATATCAGTGGCATTCTCCACATTTATACCTCTCTACCCAAAGCTCTTGGCCACAGCTTCCTCTTTTTTTTCAAGTCCAAGTAAATATTAACTCTCTGCTTTATCCAGTCTACTGTCAACTCTAGAAGAAAACAGACAAGATAGAAGTATAAAATATTTATCCTTACATCAACAGGAAGAAAAGGACCAGACTGCTTGTTTTCTCCTTAATAGGAATTATCAGAGAGATCTTGATACGGAAAGAATGTTTCGTTAGCAGTATTTTCTACAACATACACAGCTCCTTTTTTCCCCTGTTCAAAAAACCAATAAAGAAATTGGATTCAATCCAATCCCCTCAGTCAAGCCTCAATTGCTCCATCACACTAGCAGTTCCCACTAGTGACAATGATGGAGTGACACCTGTTACAAGATGATTTTCTGCTATTCTGACACTTTCAATTCTACTTTAATTACCTTTTGGCTCTTTAATCAGCATAAGAATCTCTACTGCAAGGACATTTCATGTCTAGGCAATTACACTAAAGGGAAACAAATATATGCATGCTACTGTCCGAATTTTAATTTCTCTTTTTAATAATTGTTTTTACTTTTTATTTATAGTTGATTTATATTCATGCCTTATGATAGTTTCTCAAAGTGACATGTAACCTGAATGAGTTCAGATCATTTACTTCAGAAGTTCGATTGGCACAAACACATATCACATTTTATTTGGCTTGACTGTTATAATTCATTTACAGGAACATAACTCCTAGTACCTTAGATAAAATAACCAATATTTCTAGTCCCATCTACCATTTCAGATCAAGTGTAACTATGCAAACACAAAACAACATGCAATTCTTAAAATACGATAATTTACCTGAACCAGTATCTCTCTTACATCCCTTGCTCTTAATGTTCTCACCAACATGGCTGCATATCTTTAGCACAAATTGGTTTTGCTCTGCGTAACTTAGAATGATATACCAAACAAAACCCCTCATCCACTTAATTTGAGCAAAAAGCACAAAGGGTATGTCTGTTCTAGCTGATAAGCACAGATGAAAGCCAGTCTTGAGGCCACATCTCATTCTGGTTCACAGAGCCCCCACTGAGCCCAGGCAGAAACCACGGCTGAGCTCCAGAGACCAGTAGTGCCTGAGGTTTATATCCTCCAAAATCCACGGTCACATCTGCCACGTGGACTGGGCCAAGGGAACTACATGCCTGTGTTCACTCTCCCTTGTTACAGCAGGGACAGCCTGGATGCAAGCTTCAGACAACACAGTAGTTTAGAGTGAGAAATAGTGCACATAAAACTCATTTTGGCCAACTCACTAATCATCTTAAGGCTTCACCTCAAATGTAGACATACCACATATGAGTAGCTCTAGACTCCATCTTATCCTAAGGAAAAACAGCTACAACACCACCATAATAGGTGTCCAGCAAGAGTAAGCCTGGGGGATTCCTGCTACAGGATCTGGAGGACAGACATGAAGGTATCTAAGAAAGTAATGGAAACAAATGCACCGTATTTGCATTTAAACAGGATCTCATCTTGCTCATTCAGTGCTCAATAAGCTCTCCTGAAACAACTTTATCTTTACTCATTTCACTCAGAGAGATCTTAAGAAAAGCAGGGGCAGCACACAGTCTGTGAGACTCATAGGTGGTGCACAGAATTGTCCCTAGCAAGCCTATTTTAGCACATGAGGGAACAGCACACAGAAAGGCTTACAGCACAAGCATATCCCTGTTAATTAAAATCCCGGGTGTGCACATCCATACCAGTGCACTGACAATATCTCTCACTAAGTCTATGTACCTTCCACTTAAACTTGCAGCATTAGGTCAGTTATGATCCAACTATAACCCTTGTGATTGCACAGGTGACCAGAGCATGTCTCACACCAGAGATTCAACCAGACTAAAGCTGAAGCTGACGATGCCCACGCGTGGTTTGTGTCTCTGGAGAGCACCATAGGATCAGGAACTCAGGAAGGAACTACATGTCATACTTACCTTCACACAGGGGATGCTCAGTAACCCCCTGTAGCTCACAGCCCCCTTAGTAAGGAGACAGCTATCCCAGAGCCTGAGCACAGCATCACACCACAGCACACAGTCAGGGCATATTGGAAATGTTACAGAAGAAGACTGCAAATAGCACTGGGAATAATATAATCTCTCCAAAACACCAGCCTAGGACTCTCTTCTCCAGAAAGAAATACCTATTTTGTTTTTACCCCATTCTGGGTAAAAGAGGGTTATTTTATTTCATTAGCTTAGTGAAGTATGGACTGACAGATGAACAAACACACACAAGTCCACATTGTCAATTAACTCCAGATATGTCTTAATTCTCTGTTTCCTGCTCTAATCACTTTATCAAATGATCTTCCCTTGGCCAGGGATGATGCAATTATATCATAATTTAACAAAAGGCCAAGCTGCAATGCATGTGCCAAAGGAGCAGAATCAAG
Organism: Trochalopteron elliotii; assembly: GCA_024734555.1. NCBI lineage: Eukaryota > Metazoa > Chordata > Aves > Passeriformes > Leiothrichidae > Trochalopteron > Trochalopteron elliotii. Next base: position 1,716,344 of record JANPWX010000018.1, read on the forward strand.
GCTGAAAAAGCCATCTTAATGTTCCTGTTGTCTGCCTGTGTCCTCCAACTTGCAATGTTCTTTTGTTACAGCAAACTCTTTCTTAAGCAGCATATTCTGTAGCAATAAAGGAGAGGACTTCAGCATTTCTGAAAAGAAATAACAAATAAATAAAGGTAGCTATATAATCTAACAATGATAAAATGTTACCAGCCCAGGAATCACCTCAAGAAGTGCAAAAAACCTGTTAAGGCAGCAGGTCAGACTGATGCACTTATTAAACTTGCAAAACAGCAGAAGAAAGGAGAAGCATTTTGCTTCTTTAAATATAGAAAGCAATTTAGAGAGCCCAGTCATTTGAAGAAGTAGTAGTAGTAGTGTTCTCAAGTTTAACTTTCAGTATAGACAGCAGTGTACGTGGTAACAGTCTACTGAGAAGGGTGCTAATGCCAACATCTGGCCCCAAGTGTAAATACAGGAAACTCGTCTTTTTCAGGGAGTAGCTCCTTCAGTAAAAGTTAATGAAGCTGTGCAAAGGTAAGTGAGGGGAAAATCTGACCCAGATATTGTGTGTTGATGTTAGTTCTTTCAAAATAAAGTTGAGTACTGAAACCCTGCCATTTTGCATTAAACAGTTAACACAGAGCAGAATCTGACTACGGCATTTAAAACAAAATTTTCCTTCCATATTTTTGGAGTCACCCTGAAAAGCGTGCCTGCCACAAGTATGTATATAGCACATACATTTGCTTGTGCCTATTTTTAGTAGAACTGAACCATGCTGAATGCCTTCAATATAGCATACGGTTTTCTAATTCCAGGCTGGAAAGCCCTCTTTCTGTGATGGTTTCCAAATAATGATATCCCTGCGTTCCACATCATCTTAGAAACTTCCTCATACATTTCAGCAGCCTTCCATATTTAATCTCACTGATTTATGCTCATGCCATGGTCTAATGACCCACATGTCTCTGATGGGTAAGCCGCTAACGCCAGTGACACATTAACCTATTAACCTCTCTTTAAAAATAACCATCATATTCAAAGAAAGAGAAAGAAAAGTCAGGCAGCAGCAGCAAAACAGTAGCACTGTGGTATCACACAGTAACACAGTGTGTTTCTAAACTGGGTAAAATGAAGAAGAGCATTTCAAGAACGTGTAGCAGATTTATTATATTGCAAGACCATTTTGCTACAGTTTGCTGGTCTGCGAATTTGATAGCCTGCTTTAGCAGCATTATCCGTATTGTAAAATGTAATTGGGAGGAAGATCACTCTTCCATTCACTCATTTCTTGAAATCTCTGGTGCAGTTTGGGGACCTTGCCCTGGAAGGTACCGGGAGTTCCTTTCCACACATAAATTGCCTCCCAGTCCCGCTGAAGACAATGGGAGCGGGGGGCTCTGCGCACAGGGCGAGAAACCTTCATCACCTTGGAGAAGGCACTTTGCACAGCTCTCGCTGGCGATTCGTGCAGTGGAATAAACCTATCATTTTAAAAGGCAGGAGGAGGCATGCACAGCCATTTTTCAGGGAAAAAAAATAAATTCCCTTTTCTAAACATTAGTTTTAGAAGACAAACAAATCTTTCTAAAAACCTGTAAACTTCATATTGCATGTATTTACTTTGTTCTACTTCAAAACCATCATATCCCCGAAGATCTAAGAAAACGTGCTGCTGTCATGCCAAACCACATTGAAATCTTACAATACCAGCATATAATTATGCATATTATGTATAAGTCATGCAAC